>QANW01009270.1:68993-316461 GCA_003254865.1 Dryas drummondii | reverse complement strand
TCATTCATTAACCTTGTGCAATCAATCCATCAATTTCTGAGATTTTCAAAACCCTAACCTGACCTTCCTTGTCGCGCGCGCTCTCTCTCTCTCTCTCTCTCCCTCCCTCCCGCGCGCTCTCTCTTTCTCTTTCGCTGGCTCGGACTTGAAGATGCAGCATCGGCGGTCTTGGCAGATGAAGCGAAGGCGAGCGACGCAGGGGGAGCAGACCGCACACCGCACAGCTATCGTCCATGGCTATTCTTCTCTCTCTCCATCTGTCTATGTCGATCTCTGTCTCTGCGATTGGATTCGGAGGTTGAAGAGAACAAGGGTGGTGAGTGTGGTCTCGATCAGTGAGGGTGTGAGAGAGAGAGCTTGGGTTGAGTAAAGTTTGAGAGTGTTTGTGTTTGAGAGAGGAGGGTATCGGGTTCAAGTATTGGGAAATTTGTCCAGAAATTTAAGTAATAGTCTTCAAATTTTTATTTTATTTTTTTTAGCTGAAACAAAGATATCAGTAAGGATTTAGATATCGGTTTTTACAGAATAATAACTTATACCGAAACATTAGATATCAGATTTAAAAATGTGGCGATATATAAATGTATTTAGAAATCAGTTTTAAAAAACTAAAAATCTAACTGATATAAAAAACCTCTACTATATCAATTTTGTTAAAACTGATATTTATGTAGTGATATCTAATGGGGTATTTCCTAGTAGTGTATGTGTATGTTGCAATCACTCATTGTTATTGTATTAAGAGATTTCTCTATGGGGCATGTCCTATGAGATATCTTCTCATAATTAATGAGATGATAATCACCTTATTGGCGAAGATGCTTCATAAGGCATACCACATTAAAGAATTATTAGTGTCATATGTTTATTTGTTAAAAAAAAAAACAGTTGGTTCTACTTGAAATACACATACCAATGGGCCACAATACTATACATGTGGCACAACTGCCTTATTACAAAATATATCATATTGTAAAGAGTGTCAATTAGATTTATAAAATGGCATAAATTCTTGCATCCACACGTGGGTCATCCACATGTGATTCGCATGAAATCTTATACGGTTTCTTATGCACTTATGGATAGAGTATGTCACTGTGTCATCCTATACGACAATAGGCAGGTTTCATGATTAGTGTCGTCTTCTCTTGATTAAATAAGAAGACACGCTTTCTATATAGAAATGCATATAAGATCATCTTATAGGATTTCATGCCAATTATATGTGAATGACTCGCACGTGGATGCGAGAATCACTATCTGAAATGGATTGGGCCGAGTTTAGGTAAAATAGAGTTTATTTATGAAATAAGTTTGTTGGAAATGTCATTCTCATTCCCATTGCAAGAGCATGAAAACCAATATTTCTACAAGAAGAGGAATGCCAATTTATGATTCCCATTCCAAAATTGGAAATACTGGTTTGGGAATTGTAAAGTACTGTAGTATTTCAAACTCATTTTAAACTTATTCAAGGCCTATAGAGTACCCTACCAAAAAAGTACTAACAATTAGGGGGGGAGGTCTATCCCTTAATTACAAGTGAAAGGAGCCAAAGAGGTGAAGGCTAACCCCCTCAGCAGATTGCAACAACTAAAAAGAGGAAACTTACTCATGCTCCAGTCACCTAATTCCATAAAGGGCCTTCAACAATACTATGAAGAGAGAGCAGAGCACTCACCAACTTAAGCTGCTTTACTTTCTTGCTGCTCCTTTTTTCGTTCTAAATTAACCACCGAAAGTCGATCCTTTGGTTAGGCATCACCCCAATGCCAAACAATCTCTCTCTCTCTCTCTCTGTACCATTTGTTTTTATACCAATACCACATTCTCTAATTCCCCCAAGAGAGCACATATTCGGACATTAGAGGAAATAAAGCTTAAATCTATTCTAAGCCTGGCAATATAAGTATTATTAGTATAATTAAGGTAATCAATGCTTTGTGTACACAAAATCCCTTTAATGATTATTACATTATCATTTCCTATCAACTTCAATCTTCCGATCGAAAAAATTCAAATTTTTATGTTTACATTACATAGTAAGCATCACTATAAAGTACAACAAGAATATTATTAATACAGGATACGAGAATACCAAGTCACTGCTGGACTTATGAATTCATAAGCATAGTTCGAACTATACTAATTGTCTCAAAACTTTATACCAAGTCTTGTTGTTTGCTCAAATCAAAGGTATATATAACTATTAATTAACTATAAAAACAAAGGCTCCATCGCCAGAAAAAGTATCAAGTATTGATCAGAATGATTAGTTTATGCAATGCATGCATGCTAACATATATGCTGGCCGCAGCAGATTGAGGTACGTAGTAAGGCTGCCACCTCCTCAGCACAAACTCGAAGCCGTCTCTGCTGCCTTGTGTTGTATTTCCGATCATCCTGGCTTGACTCAAGTCGCAGTTTAAGAAGCTCCATGGGTTTGAAAACTTGTACACGTGCGCTGTGAGGTCGTGTGGTGTCATTTGACGGATCATACTTGAAAACTACAGCCACAAGTCCCATAGGGTAAATTATAATGGAGCAAATTATGCACAAAAGTAATTCTCATTGCAATAAGTAGATGATTTATTCTCTTGCTAATTTATCTGACATGTTATATAAAAAACGTGAATTTATAAGAGAGAGGCCGGTAGGTTGAACCGCTGGTGACAATGGCGGTGCACGGTGGGGGTGAGGTTGGGACTTGGAATGGCTAGGTTTAGGTTTTGGTTTTGGTTTTTTTTTTTTTTTTTTTTTTTGTAATGAGGTTATTTTAAAAATGTTAGGAGTGTGTATTAAGAAATTAAATAAATTAAAAGAAAAAAAAAAGTGTAATGAGAGGAAGAGAGATGTGGATATAACAACCCTTTTTCTAAATGGGTGAGCCAAAAAAAGAAAACCAAAACATAAATGTAATTGTAGTGTACTAAGATTAATTCTCCCCAAGTCTAAGTCAGTCTTCCACTTATTTCTCTTTCTCCCTATCTACCTTCAATTACGTGCCTGCTGAGGTCAAAATGAGACTTGCATTTTCTTAATGGCCTGTATTGAACACTTTGTTTATGGAATGCCAAAATTTCTGCTCTACTACTTGAGTTTGAGTTAGAAGTCCCTTTTTTACAAGAAATTAAGAAGTAACTGCACCGTGCAAAATCTTCTGAAAAAAAAAAAAAAACAATAGTGCAGGGAGGAAGTTTCTTCTACATGAACCGAAAAGAGGGTCAACTAAATAGCAAAATGACCATGGTAGTTTTTAATTTACTGTTTCTTTGAGTTTTAAAAAGTAAATTACATTTTCATCTTTGTACCACCAAAGTCGGTTCTAAGATTCTGAGTAGGAACCATAAAAATGAAATCATTTACATCTACATTCACCCGATTTTTTTAATTTTTTTTTTTCAATAAATACTCACATAAATAACCATAATATATAAGAAGTCTATAAAATTTGGGGTCTTAAGCATTTGGAAGCTACATTAATTTATCTATTTCCCATTACAATCATACATGCTTCCATTCCAATATAATTTCCATGCACCTGCATAGTGGCGGAACCAAGAATTTTATGTAGTGGGGCACCATATAATGTTTTTGAGTTCATATTGCTTTTAAATATGTTTTTTTAAATGTAAAATTGTTTCTTGGGAAAATTAGAGTTTAGTCCTTCTAACATTTCTTATTTAGAAAAAAAACTTTATGACTTTTTTTTCCCAAATAAAGTCCTTATTTTTTCTAAATAAAGTTCTTTGAACATTGTCTTGTCTAAGAAATATGTCATTATTTTTTTATTTTTTAAGGGTATAGGGTACGAGTTCACCTCATACTTTCCTAATGTATAAAATGAGGCTTGTGGAGGCTGCATGTTAGGTCTTAACTTTGGAGCCCAAAATCTCAGAGTTAAAACCTAATATAAATCCGACAAACAAGGATTTGAGAAGAAGTAAAAATGCACTGCCGAACACTCAAAAATGACCGCCAAGTGCTCGGCACCTGGTATGTGTGAAAAAATTGAAATTAATGGACCAATATTATGTAATATAAAATGGTTACAATATTATTGGACTTTAATTAGAATTTTAAAAATCATAAGACTTTATTCAGTAAATTGTTAAATTAAATGACCTAAATACAAGTTTCCCTTATTTCTTTCATGAAATTCAGACAGAAGAAAGAAATCTTGTTATTATTAGAACTAATTTCACAAATAAGAAAATTAAAAGCAATAACTTGTTCTTAAGTTAATCACCAAGTATCTACAACAAAATTAAGCTTTTTTTATATATAAAATAAGCAATGACAAAACAAAGTGTTCAAGGTTAATAATCTGAATCAATATTATTAATTCCCAATAGAAAGTATTTATACATATACAAGTGAGGGACTAAATAGCAATACAAGCTATTCCTATATATTACAAGTATACCCGTATAAACTAGGAAACTTAACAAGCAAGACATATCAATTTTCTTTTTTGAAAAACATATAATGAACTATGTGGGTTTACACATACAGGTGTAGAAACAATATGTTTTTATCACAAATATGACAATGTAGAGAAAGAAAAAAAAATATCATATGTACAAAAAGATGGGGAAGAACGTAACAAAAAAAATCACAATTGTGAAAAGTGAGCGGTGGGGCCCGGTGTCCCTCTTGAGCCCCATGTGGTTTCGCCACTGACCCTGCAACTTTAAACTTGACCTCACTATCTCAACGCTCCCAACAATCCATATGTTTATACAACATATAATTTGGTAGATCCAATAAATTTGAGTGTTAATGTTAACAAAATGAGTAGATTATTTTTTTTGAAACAAAGTTCATACAATGTCTTTGATTTTTTGAGTCTTCAAGAAAAGTTTATTAGTAGTCAGTAATGGAAATTTTGCAAAAAACAAAAAAACGGAGGGAGTAACACGAAATAAAATTCAATCATTGCCCTTCACCGTGTAGAGGATTTTAGACCCTAATTTCTAACCAATTACAAGTGCAAGCTACAATCGACCACAACAAAGAAATCCAATAGTACCAACAAATTCCTAATGTCATAAGTAATTAAGAAAACTCAAATCAATAGCAACAGCCAATCATCAAACTACAAATAAAAGAACGAATAAGAAATAACATATCCTGTATAAATATTAGAAAGTGGGGAAACACCATCTTCACAAACATGAATAGATCCTTATTTTACAATTTCTTTTTAAAAAAAAAAAAAAAAAAAAAAAAAAAAAAAAAAAAAAAAAAAAAAAAAAAAAAAAAACTTATCCTTATTCCTAACCTGGATATAACATCATTCACCTAACCAATGTAACTAAACAGACTACACTTCCTCCCAGTGGCGGATCTAGGAATCATTGTTTATGGGGTCAAGATTCAAGTCGAGTGTGTGAGAGTCAACAACAACGACACCTTTTGTGACGACGAGCTTCACCATATGTGTGAAAGTTGAATTGAGTTTGGGTGAAACTAGAGTCAAATTGGGTTTGGGTTTAGGACCCTATTCATTCTCAATGTGAAAGACAAAAAGGGGTTGTCTGAATGTTAAGTCTTTCAATTTTTGTTTTTTAAATAAAATTGTCAAAACGACGTCGTTTTGATAAGTCTCTAAGTTAAAAAAAATAAGAAAAAAAAAAATCACACCTCCTAAACACGTGATCCACTCTTTTCTTCTTCTCCTTGCCTCTTTCAAACATTTTCACAAACACCTTTCACCATATCTTGCCCCTGGAACTTCAAGGAGAAGCCATGAATCATGGGGTCAAAATTTTTCATCTAGAGGGAGATTTATGGGTTCATGGGGTCAATTGACCCCATTGACCCCACCTTGGATCCGCCAGTGCTTCCTCCCACATCATTCAAATTTTGTTTATGTATTTAACTTCAATGAACACCATAAGTGAGGGTGCGTATTGAGAGAGAGAATTCTACATTGTGGAATTAAAGTCTTGGCTAACAATTTGTATAGAATAAGTCTGACTTATTTTCAATTTGTAAGGAATAAGTCTTATTTATTTTCAAGATAAAGCTTTGTGCATTGTTTGTTAAACACATGCTGCAAACCACAAACACCCTTTAATTAGTAAACAATTAATATTATTATTCTCTTTCAACTTCAAACTTCGAAACATTTCAAACATTATGGCCTTATGGGAATACATAGTAAACATCACTACAAAGAACAAGAATAATTAATAATACATGATGATGATGATCATCAACTTATCAACTACATTATTTGTCTCAAAACTTTATACCAAGTCTCGTTATTTGCCCAAAATCAAAGGTATAATTATAACTATGCAAAGAAAAGGCTCCATATATCGCCAGAAGAAGTATTAAGTATGTCTTTAATGTCTTGATCAAGATCAGAATCAGTAATGCCAGCTGCGAAACATTGGGAAGACGAAGAACCTCATGAGCCCATCCTTGCAATGCAGGCCATCATGCTCACCGCAGGCGAAGTAGTAAGGCTTCCACCTCCTCAGCACAAACTCGAAGCCGTCTCCGCCACCTTGTGTTGTATTTCCGATCATCCTGGCTTGACTCAAGTCGCAGTTCATGAAGCTCCATGGGCTTGAAAACATGTACACACTGTGAGGTCGTGTGGTGTCATTTGGTGGATCATACTTGAAAACTGCAACCACCCAAAGCATCATTTATCATATAAATAGTTGTTTCTATTAAACAAATTAAGAACAAAGGGTACTCAATAAGGATGGAGTAAACATATTGTTTTTTTGTCAAATACTACCGCCCATGTTGTATTGTTTAACTGTGAATTTAAATCATTACTTAGTCAAGTCTGTATTAATTTGAAAAAATAAAATAAAAAAATACAAACTCACCTAGAGTGTCGTTGACGTAAAATGGGCCATTCTTCAAAGCCCAATCTTTGTAGTTAAAGCCATAATGCCAGTTTTCTGACCCACCCACAATGATCTTGCCGGACTCTTTGGTCTTATTGTGGTGATATGGGCCATGGTTGAATCCCCAACCAGTACTGTAGGTCCCATTTTGCCAATCCTTGTTGGCTGTGCAGCTAATTGCCAACATGGAAGCAATTAGCAGCATTCCAAGTGTAAGATTGGAACCCATACCCTCTATCAAATGAAACTCAAGGAAGAGAATGAAATTAGAGTAGAGACTAGAGGGATGACACTGAAGAATGAGATGGTGAATTCAGATGTTGGTATTGAGAGGATGAATTAGTGGGTTCTTATAGGGCTGACCGCTGATGGAGTAGTGCAAAACGGCCAAATTGACCCCTTTTCTAAATTGGGTTGGTAAAAAATAGAAAATAAAAACATAAGGCAAATTGTAAAGCTCCTTTCTTAATTGCAATTAGTAAGATTAATTCTCCCCAAGTCCAAGTCAGTCCTCCGCTTATGTCTTTTTCTCCCTCCCTACCTCAGTTACATTCTTAACATGCCTGCTGAGGTCAAAGTGAGGTTTGTGTTTTCTTAATCGTGTGTTGAGCACTTCAATTATTTTTTATACAAAATTTTATAATTATGAGAATGAGATGACAAAAATCGACCTCATACTATAGATGTAGGGGTAAAATGCTCTTCCATTTGGGCTAGAAATCTCACTTTTAACAAGTAATTAATTAGTAACAAAGTGCGAAATAAGCAAACACAAAAAACAGAAAAACAAAGTGCAGCAAGGAGTGTTCTCATGAACCAAAAAGTGGGTCAACCAAACGCAAATAGGTAGTCAATTTTACTGTTTCTTTAAAGTTTGAAAGTTGATTGAAATTGAAAAATGGAAAAGTCAATGCCAAATGTACCACTAAATAATTAAGCACTGCGATTTTAACGAACTAGAATGGGAACACAGGTAAGAAATTACAGCCTAAGAGGTTGCCAAGTTGGGGGATGTATCACGCTCGAAGGAAAAAGCATGCTATACGATAGTATGACATGATGATGACATTGGCAAATTAGACAAGGTCAAAGTGTGTAACTGGAAACCATTGAAATATGCTATACGATTGTGTGACATATATGGTGATGATATTAGCAAATTTCACAACGTTAGTGCCAAAAATTTGTTGTAGCATCAACCCAATAGTTTATGTGTATGTTGCAATTATTCATTGTTGCAAATCACAACGTTAAGTGCCAAAATTAGGTGTATGTTGCAAATCACAATGTTAGTACCAAAATTACAACATTTATGTGTATGTTGCAATCACAATGTTAGTGTCAAAATTGTGTGTATGCTGCAATCACTCATTGTTGTTGTATTAAGAGATTCTCTATTGGGCGCGCATGTTCTATGGGACATCTTCTCGTAATGAGATTAGATCATCTGATTGCGAGAAGATGCTTCATAAAGTATATCTCATTTAAGAATTATTAGTGCCATGTGTTTATTTGTTTAAAAAAAAGATAAGTTTTTCTTTAAATACATATACCAATTAATAGGCCACAGAGCAGTTGTTGGATAGTCTAGTTGGAAAGACTGTAGAATTACTCACAATGCACTCAAGTTCGATCCCCCTCCCCCCAACTCAAAAAATAAAAAAATAAAAAAATAATGGGCCACACTATACATGTGGCACAACTGCCTCATTGCAAAATATATCATATTGTAGACAATGTCAATTAGATTTACGAAATGGCATAAATTCTTGCATCCACACACAGTCATCCACATGTGATCCACATGAAATCTTATACGGTTTCATATGCACTTCTGTATAGATAATAGGTTCTATGATTACTGTGGTCTTCTCTTGCTTAAATAGGATGACATGGTTTCTACATAAAAATGCATATAAGTTTATTGAGCAAATTACAATTTAGTACCTCAACTTTATATGTTGTTTCAATTTAGTATCTCAACTTTGAAAATTTGTAAAAAAGTACCTCAACTTTCATTTTGTATCAATTTAGTACCCCAACTTTGAAAACTTGCAAAAAAGTATCTCAACTTTCATTTTGTGTCAAAATAGTACCCCCGTTAGTTTTTCTGTCAAAATAGCAGGGGTATTTTCGTATTTTCCTTAAATTTAAAAAATAATAATTTTTTTTGAATAAAAAAAATTTTATTTTAAAANCAAGATTAATCCCAGCCCCAGCCCCTCCCTTCCCCTCCCCGCCCTGCACCCCTTACCCAAAAAAATTTGTATTTGTATTTTTTTTATTTTTTAAATTTATTTATTAAAAAAAATTTATTATTTTTTAAATTTAAGGAAAAGACAAAAATACCCCTGCTATTTTGACAGAAAAACTAACGGAGGTACTATTTTGACACAAAATGAAAGTTGAGGTATTTTTTTGCAAGTTTTCAAAATTAAGGTACTAAATTGAAACAATATATAAAGTTGAGGTACTAAATTGTAATTTGCTCAAGATTATTTTATAGGATTTCATGCAGATTGTACTGTATGTGAATGAGTCGCACGCACCTGATGCCGGAATCACTATCTGAAATGGATTGGGCCGAGTTTAGGTAAGGACAGCCCAGGCCCTACCCGACCTTGGTCTTTCGGGTACACTTCTCTCTCACTCTGTCATTGACTCGAAGGGAAGCTGAGAAAGTGAGACTGCGAGAGAGATGGAGTCTGATGAAGAAGAAGAGTGGGTCCCACTAAGGAATAGACCGGAGTGGTCGGACGTGATTCCGGTTGAGCAAGACGACGGTCCGAACCCGGTCGTCCCCATAGCCTACAAGGAAGAGTTCAGAGAGACCATGGACTACTTCCGAGCCCTCTACAAAGCCGATGAGCGATCGCCTCGTGCCCTTGGCCTCACCTCCCTAGCCATCCAATCGAACCCAGGAAACTACACTGTGAGTTTCTACTCTAAATCCACTCTCAATTGTCTCTCTTTTTCTTTTCAATTTACTCGGATTTGTTGGGAGAGGGGTTACTCTGTTTGGTTGCTGAGAAAATATGGGAAAGTGGGAAAGAAAGTCAGTTTTTGGGGTTTTAAGTATTCTGTCATCTAGTGTTAATTTTTGTTTTGTAATCTTCCTTGTAATTCCTAGAACCTGCAGTCTATTTGTTGGGTTTTAGTCTTTTGTCATTGATTAGGAGTTGCTTAAAGATCATTATTCAGATTTCCATTAAATTATGGTGGGTTTGGTTTTCCCCTTTTGATATTCTTGGAGGTCTTTGTTGTTTTTCTATTTTTTTGTTTGTTTGGGCGATGAGAAAGTCTGGAAAACTGTAAAAGGAAACTCTACTGGGTTGTAAGTAGTTTGGCTTTTTTATTGAGTGTTAGGGAGTCTTGAAATAGACACAAAATCATTCCAAGTGCAGCTTTCTAATTTTCTGTTTGTAGGTATGGCATTTCAGGCGTTTAATACTTGAGGTACTCGATGTTGATCTACACAATGAACTTGATTTCACTGAACATATTGCAGGGGGAAACTCCAAAAACTATCAGTTATGGTGAGCTACAAGTCTTTCTATATATTTCTTTCCGCTGAAACTTCATTTTGATTAAGCCTAAAGGTTTGCGAATATCAGTAGATAATTCCAATCTGTCTACTCTGTGTATGCGTAGTTATTGTCATACACTCATACCTCAGTAGCTAGTTACTAATGTCAATATATGCCTCATTTCAGAGGGAACCTCAAAGCAGCTCTATTTCATTATATTCCATCCATATCCCAATTCCATTCATTTAATATACCTTTGGTGTCATTGAGATAAGAGATGTCGTTTCTAGTCTATCCCTTTTTTCTGTTCTTTAGTTTTCTTGAGTGGTAATTATTTAGTTTTGTAGTTTGTATCAAGTTATTTTAAGTCATGAAGTTCCTCTATCATCAAATATTTTCCCCAGATATCTTTGGAGTTTTACTAGCTTTGCACTCTTACCCTCGCACCACTCCATTAATCTTATGATGGATACTTGTAGGCATCATAGGCGGTGGGTTGCTGAGAAATTAGGAAGTAATGCTACAAGCGAGGAGCTTGAGTTCACCAAAAAGATACTCTCCCTTGATTCTAAAAATTATCATGCTTGGTCTCATAGGCAGGTTTGTTTTCTTCCAAACCCATTTATTTCTTGTCGTTTTAGAGTCTTGTTTTATTCTGCTAATATAAACCCTCTTCCAAACCCATTCATTTCTTGTCGTTTTAGAGTCATGTTTTATCCTGCTAATATACTTGGTGTTTGGGTTTTACAGACAGAATTTTATTCATTCATTTTTATTTTTAATGCAGTGGATTCTGCAGGCTCTTGGAGGGTGGGAAGATGAACTTGACTATTGCCGGGAGCTACTTGAAGAAGACATTTTTAATAATTCTGCTTGGAATCAGGTATAGATAGATAATAGATTTCTTCACCTGTCCTAACCACTTAAGTCACAAAAATAAAGTATAGCCATGGCTATAATGTGTAGGGTTGGGTAACTGTACATACTTACATATACACATGTTAGGAAATATTAGAATTTGTGATGATTGATCTTTTGCATTGTTATATTTCTTCATTAAAGATACTGCAGGCACTGAAGTATGTAGTCTAGAACCTCAAAATAAAAAATAAAAAAAATAGTTAAAGAGCCTGTGGTCAATATAGTCGATAATCTATTTAGAAACAGTATTACTCTACTCGTATGGTTTGCTTCATTTACAACATTATTCAGAATCTTCTGTTGAGCATATATGAACACTGTCATTTATTGTTTGAACATATTAATTACTTTTAATATTGTAGACACTAAAGAAATGTCTTCCAAGTTCATATAATAACTACATTATGGTCTTCTACTCGTATTAATCTTTGGTTTCATTGATATTTGTGACAATGTCTCTATCGTTGATCAGCTGCTCTGAGGTTTGAACTCTGAACAGTAATTGTTTTCATTAATTGCCTTTTGTGTGCATCTGTTTGTGTTTCTTCTAAGACCTGCCTATGTTTGTCTGTAACAGAGATATTTTGTCATTACAAGATCTCCAATCCTGGGAGACCTAAAAGCTATGAGAGAATCTGAAGTTTGCTATACTGTTAAGGCCATTGCAGCCCACCCTGAGAATGAAAGTTCATGGAGATACCTTCGGGGGCTTTACAAAGATGACAATCAGTCTTGGGTGAACGATCTTCAAATTTCTTCAGTATGCTTGAAGATTTTAAGTGCCAAGAACGATTCTGTGTTTGCTTTGAGCACACTTTTGGATCTTATCTGCCATGGTTTCCAAGCAAGCCAAGAGTTCAGGGATGCTGTGGATGCTCTAAGGACTTCTTCAGACTCGGAACAGCCAGGTTCTGACTTGGCAAAAACCATTTGTTCTGTCTTGGAAGATGTCGATCCGATAAGAGCTAACTATTGGAAGTGGCGTAAGAGTAAGCTTTCCCAAAATGCTTAATGTTAAGATGGTGATGGGAAAATCCTATGTTTGCGGCCGATCCATTTATTATTGATCTTATAGTTGAAGTTAGGTGCAATGTCATGTTTGTTTTCATGGAGATTAATGTTGTACGAGCCTTATGTTTCAATCTAATTTGACAGAGTTGAGTTTTTTCGAAACCGAAATCCAATTTGAAATTCTGGAATGGTTGTATAAATACAAATTCTGGTACCTGAGTCCTTGCAACACGTTTCTGAGATTGATTTGTTCTATAATCTATGTGCAATTTATACTAACCACAGAAAAGGAAAGTTTCTCAAGTCTTGAGCATGTATGCATTTTAGATTAAGATGCTTTATCATGGAAAACCATTTAGGACAATTAAGCTTTGTAATAAGCCTACAAATTGTGGCTAAAGTACTAGTAAGCTCCTAAATCCTCTAGTTTGGAGAATCATTCAAAAAAAATATAATATAAAAGATAGCATTACAATTAACAATCTTTTATATAAAAAAAATTAAAATAGAAAAATATAGGAACATTGCTTCTCATATTTGTACAATTGTACCAATAATAATGGTTCTCGTATGTGTTTTTTCTAGAAAAAAACAAGTCAAATGACACTTTTGATCCATATAGTTTCTGTCTTTTTTAACCTTCTTCTTGTCATTTCAATTTTGACAATTTTAGTAATGTATTTTAATAACAATTGCATTTAAATTCAAAATGTTATACTGTCTATTTTGAAGATAAAAGTTCGACGTGACATGTATTATGTATGTATTTGGCTTGTATGTGAGAATTTTGAATATTTTCATTTAAATGTTCTTAGACGAAATTAACATTTTAAACTTGATTTCGATTATTATCAAAATATAAAACTAGCCAAAATTAAAATTACCGGACGAAATTTGAAAAAAATGCAATTTGGCAACAAACAAAAAAAGAGTGCTTCCCATGTAATTGACAGGTGGAGTGACATAATTGGTACTTGCAAAAGTTTGATGACAGGCCAGTCACTCAAAAACAACCCCCAAATCTCAGACCTTCCCTCATTTTCAAATCGGCGCGCTGTCTTCTTCGCCACACTCTCCAGTCCCCTCAGCTACTACTACCAGTAAGTAAACCAGCACCCGAAGTCCGTACGTTCGATCGGACGGTGCAGGAAACAGAGATGGGCCCACCGGCGACGAACGCGGTCCGTACGATCTCCCAGGAGGCCTTCGACGAGGTGGTGAAGGAGAACATGGACGATCTCGGCATGGACCCCACCGATGCCCTCCAAGACGCCGTCGAAACCTTAACTCTCCAGGGCGTCGATCTCTCCGGTCCGATACTCTATCTCCCCCAATCCCCAAAACGATTCGTTTTGCTTCCCGCAAAATTTGTATAGAAAAACAGAGAGAAAAGAGAGTGAAATCGCTTTCTCTGTTAAAACGTTTCGTTTTGATTACTTGCAGAGCAAGCTCTGGAAGAAACACTAACAGCTCTGTTTGGTAAAATGTACCATGGGTTGCATTCCATTATTGAATTTTCAGTTTTTTTAATTTTTTTTTTGGTTTTACAGGGATTGTTACCTGTGTCCCGGGAGAGGGTAGTGTGAAGGACAACCCTGTGATACAGTGTTTGGATAGATTGAACCAGTTGAATGCCGGTTTGAGCAATCAAATCGGCGAGGAGATGGTGGAGTTATTCGATAAGCTTAGCGAGCTGTGTAATTCTGAAGGTTCTGGAAATTCAGCAATAGGGTCGAAAAATGGAGGGGTTGAATTGATTTGTTCTATATGTTCTAAGATTCCAACCGGATGTAAACGCACTCTTGTTTCGGCTTTGAAGGCAATGGCTCCATTGCTTCATGGTATGGTGGCCAATGCACTTTGCTTCTTTGGTTCCTTGTGAACTTTTATTTTTTCATTAATTTATTGTATGTGTGTAATTTCTGGGTTTTTGTTCATTTGTAGATTTACAGAGTAGAGAATCTTTTAGGGCGAGTGGTGGACCAAAACTTTTGGTGGGTATTCTAAATGATGGATTTGAGAGTATAGACATATTGAATAGTGGTTTTGCTGTCGTTGCTGCGGCTTCAACGAGTGATGAGATTCTAAAAGAGTGCTTCATGGAGTTGAAGATTGATGAGCTTATTCTGCGAGTGCTGAGTGTAAAAGGTGGAGGCAATGTCCTGAGTTTATATGATGCTATACGGGTCCTCTTAACACCTGATGATAATCGTGTTTTGGCTTCGCAAGTAAGTCGAGGATTCTTGCAAAATGCCACGAATTATTATTCATACATAACTTTCTAACAGCTTCTTTAGTTACCGATACCTTTCATTCAAATGTTTACATGCGCTACGAAATCAGAAGTGGAACACGTTCCTAAAGTAACAATGCTATGATGCAACATTCAGGTTTATGGTTATGCACGGAAATTTGCCAAAATTGGAATTGCAGGAGCTCTGGTTGACTCACTACGTGCAGGACTTTGCTCACCTAGTCTTGTTTCAGCATGCATCGCTTTGAAGGCTGTTGCTGTCAATGTAAGAATGTTGTTATCTGATGGGATGCCAATTTAAAGTTGATGTTTTAATAACACTTGCGTGGCCTTTTATGTGTTAATCAGGGTGAAATGTTTAAAACATTTTTTCTGTATATTTATCTTTTGTCCATGTTTGCGTGTTCTTCATACTATATAGTAATATGTCTGATTGGCCTCTGATTTGGTAACAACTACAGCTTGTACATATATGACTCTATGTGAGACACAATCTTTAGAAAGTTTTTAGCAGTATTGACAATGATAGCCTGCCTCTTCAAATTCTAGTAGCATGTAGAAGCTTCGATCATCATCATTGTCGTAAGTCAGTAATTAGTATGCACATAAGTTGTGGGAAAATCCCTTATAACATAACATTAACATTATAGGTTACTCCAGGGGCACTTGCTCCCCCCCCCCCCCCCCCCCCCCCCCCCCCCCCCCTCGCACTCAAAGTAGAGTTTGCCCAACCTATGGGTCCCACTAATGCTTGTGACGATGGGGGACATGAACTCATTGCATCAGATACCTGCTATTAGTGTATTTGTCAGAAGACCACACAATCAAGACATTATTTTCACATTCTGTAAATGGAAAGATCTTTTTTGTTGGTATGTTGGTTGGGAATACAACTTGAGCCTTTTCATCTGATTTTTAGTGAAGACTTCCCTAGAATGGTTTCAAAGACGTGTATGGAATCTTGCTAATTACAAATGTGATATATTGTATATGAAATATTTTCTTATTTGAATTTTGTTAATTACTGGGCTTTGTCTTTCTGCAGGATGAAATATGTACATCCATTTCTGAAAATGGTGGTATTGATGCAGTTCTCCTATGTATTGATGACAGTAGTGAGCAAGGCAACAAAACAGTTGCTAAAGTTTGCTGTTCTTTACTCTGCAAGGTCTGGATCAATGAAAATTCTGATGGAAATTTACAGGTTTTCAACTTAATGTTTTACTTATATCGGCATGAAATTATAATTGACACAATAAACCTCGTACATGAGGAATTGAAGGTCAACAGGGGGAAAAACATTTTTGAAGGTTTTATTGGAATTCTTGGACCATAATTTTTGTGAGTTAACACATTAGTTATTGTTTCATGTAAACTCTTAATATTAATTACAAAGTGGCAGATGCTTTTGAGTTGCCTTTGCCATTACTTTGAAGATTACTTGTGCCACTGTTTGGTGAAACTTTTTAGCACCTCTTATGTATTATTATCTTGTAGTTGGCAGGAAGTGACACAAATAAGAGTGCCATTGTCGAGAAGAAGGGTTTGGATAAGCTAATTAAACTCTCATCTAGATTTTCTGATGACCCTTCTGTCCTGCAAGAGGTAATGAAACTGCAATTCTTTCATATTGAATGTGCAGAATTTTTTAACCAATTATTTGTCTAGGTACCCAATCTAGTGAAATTCCCAGTTCATGTGCCAAATGTAGGTTAGATGTTCGCCATACTATCAATGTTTGAACTGTTAATTGTGTCCCTGCTTTCCAATGCATGTTAGGTTTAGTAGCGTCTGACACTGTAAAGTTGATTGTATGGCTTTAATGGCTCTGCATATGGCAGTGATGCCATGCTTATTTACAACAGAGTGCTATTCCTTCCTTACTGTGATTTTAACTTCAGTTTGACACAAGCATTTATATTGTAACTCAACCTTCCATTAATTATTTTCATTATGGTGCAGGTTATGTATGTTATATCCGTACTCTCCTTAAGGTCCCCAGAAAATGCAGCCCGTGCCATTGAAGCTGGGGCTGGAGAACTTGCCATTGAGGCTATGCAGAAGTTTCCCTCAGCACAGCAAATGCAGAGGAATTCCTGTCTCATGATTCGGAATCTTGCTGTGAGAAACCAAGGAAACAGGCAAGTCTCTTTGTTATCATATCCCCCTTAGTTTTCTCTCTCTCTCTGCTACCTAACTGTTGTGAAATCAGCCGTTCACACCTAACTGTTGTGAAAACAACTTTTTCACTGGACAGAACAATTCTGCTCAATAGCGGTGTTGAGAAATGCATAAGGAAGGCCAAGCAAAACCATGTAAGTTGTAAGGATGCCGCTACGGACGCCCTGAGGGATCTGGGACTTGACGATTATAACTTGTGACCAGTGACGAAGACATAGTGGAGGCAACCCCTATAGCTTTTTTATTTTAATTTTTTTATATTATTGATAATGAAGTTGATATATATGTAGTATCTGTTCCTTGCTGAACCACAATTTTACTTGCCCAAATTAATTTTTCTTGTTCGTTTTGGCCTTTGCATGAGGGCAGCTGTGATGTATCATTTGTGACGTTGTATGGCCACCGGCTTCTCCTAATGCTACATGTGGTTCAACATTTAGGGATCTTGATTTTTTTGAAATTCCATTTTTCTTAGGTCCCTGTCGAGTACTCGAGTGTCTTTTTAAAGTTACAAAGGTATTTTAAGTTTTCTTTAAAGCATCCTCATAAAGCGATCTCTAGTGCGTTTATAGAAAGCATGTGACTTCATTTTTTTTAATAAAGGCATAAAACCACGAGGGGTGCAACTTTGCAACATACATTCTGAATTCTTATAAGAGTTCTAGACAAATTATGGTACATTTGTTAGCACCATAAATCTGTCCATAAATTGGTTTCTTTCTTGTCTGTCCTAGTTTTTACCACCATGTTTGTTTATGTTTTGTGTGTTAATGTCATGTTATTGTCCATAATTACATCGTCTTAAAAGTTCAGAATTAACATTTTAGTAGCTTATGAAATGTGTCATTTCCTTCCAGTATCTGAGAACGTCAGCTATAGAAATAGCGTTAACAGGATACCGAAAGATTTTATTTATTCCAAAGTATAATTGCATAATTCTCATTATCATTCACTAAAAAGTCCAGAGGGCATGAGAATGGGAGAGCCACCACTTTCTGGATTGCAAAACACCCATTTTGTGAGTTTTGATTACCCTTGTGAATGAGTTTCATTCCCATGCTTACACTTAGCAAATATATGAGAAATGAATTGCAAAAACTCTTATGATTTATAATGAAAAAATTTAAATAAAAATGATCCAAACTCTTAAAGAACTTATCATTAAGGCGTCAAATTTAAAAAAGAAAATGCTAGGAGTACCATCTATAAGTGTACAATCTCTCTGGTAGAAGTGGACCCACCAAATGGAACCCACCAAAGTAAAGCTTACCTCTATTAGAGAGATAGAGATAGTACACTTATGATACCCTTAAATGATACCCCTAACATTACCCATTTAAAAACTCATCATTAAGCTTCATTAAAAAAAATATACCATTCAAAAATAAAAGGCATCATTTGCACGTAACCATAAGCACTCTCATATTGCACTTTCACATAAAGTTTGAGAATTCTACGCCAATAGCACACCCTGAAGTAAACTAGGGATAATTGAGGCCAACACCAATGTCTAACATTTGTCATGTGATAATATAAACCAATTACATAACATGATTATCAGAAACAAACAAAAATTATGTAACAGTGAAAGTAGTTCATCTTGTTTATCATATCAACAAATCCTTTTACTATGTAACAGGACAAAATTGTTTGGTTTAACAATTGATCAAGTCACAATTCATTGGCTTTTGCAAGTTCCAAATTACTAAAGCTGCCTTCCTACAACAAAAAGGAGGGAA
Organism: Dryas drummondii; assembly: GCA_003254865.1. NCBI lineage: Eukaryota > Viridiplantae > Streptophyta > Magnoliopsida > Rosales > Rosaceae > Dryas > Dryas drummondii. The sequence continues at coordinate 297,956 of QANW01009270.1, read as the reverse complement.
GAAGTTCAATCAGATGAGCTCCAAGCTTTAATTCTTTACAGTTACATTTTCTTGCAAGGATAAGCCTATTCTCCTATGATCTGGAACACCCTGAAAAATTCAAAGGGGATAAAGTAAACCATGAGTGCAGAAACATACAAACATGAGTAACATGAACTCCACAGACACCAATTAAGTTGCACAAGAAGCTAACAGGAACTATATTTGAAGTCTCATGAATGAAATCGAGAAACATAGTGTAGTACTCATATTGAAATCATTTTGATCGTTTGACCATAGCATACGAGTTTGCCTCCAAGAACTCTACTTTGAAGTGGAACCGAAAAGTAAACAGAACATGACAAGTATAACTGAATGGACCTTTCCTTTCAAATTCTTTCTGAAATTTTATATATATGTATATCATTTTATATATTGCAAATCTAGCATATAACCTGTCATAATGTTTCAGACATCTCCAAGACTCAATCATAACATATTTGTGTTTCAATCAAACTCGGTAATGAAATATCATAAAAGCAGAAGATGACAGTCAGTACCTGATTTTCGCTCCAGAAAATCAGGGATCGTAACAAAAAAGTTTGAACCGGTTGACACTAATTATGATTGGGCTCTGAAACATTTGTAATTCAAGTTATAGACAGTTTGTATTGCAAAATCACATTCATAACATCTATGTGGAGTAATAAGGGCAAATCAAACAGTATCTTACATACAGTTGACTTCCAAAGTGCTATTTTAGAAACATCTTGCTGTAAGCCGCCTTCTCCTTATCCCTTCTATCAGAAATCTGTAAATATAAAAAGTATGGATAATATGTTCAAAACCTGGTTTTTTCTTTTTCTTTTCCTTTTTTTTTTTTTTTTTTTTTTGGTAATGGAACATTAGAGTTGATTGTGAACATTTATTGTGACAAAAAGGTCACAAGTCTGCTTTGATATACACACCTTATTCTTAGCAGCAGCAAGCTCCTTTTTTATTCCAGCTGAAGATCAAAAGTAAACTATCAGAAAGTTTCAGAAAACAGAAACCCCAAATTGCATAGTAATTTGCATCAAGTTGACCATTTATTCATTTTATATAAGAACACTGTAGATCTGACAAATTAGCAGATGCTTACAAAACACAAACAGTATTCTCCTCCTTTCACAAGACACTTCTTATTGGAGACTGTTATACACTCTAAATTGAAAATATAAAATAAAACCGTTGGATCCAGATTGTTCAAATCTATTTCTGCTCACATATAAATTACCACACTCCATCATAGTATAATAACAACAACAGTAATAAGATAACAGACAATTATCTACCACAGTAATATTATTATTAAACCACTAAAATTAACTAGCCTTAGGCTCAAGGTCTGTCCATACCATCAGTTGGCTCCAAATCCAATGCCTTCTTGAAGCTTTCAACTGCAGCATCAATATCATTAAGTGCCATGTATGCCTGATGGACAGAAGGAAAATAGTCAGTAGGATATAAGGAAGCAATGCAATTAATTTCTGATCAGTTAACAGCCAGCCACAATAGTGAAGGCACATAATAAATTTTCATGAAAAATTGATAACATTAAGGTCAGGTCACACAGATGAGACACCGGAAGTCTAGAAGTAAATGCACCAGGAAGAAGAGTGATGTAATGTTACAACGATTTAAGACCACCCTGACATGCATGCATTTACAGATCTATGCAAATTAACAAGAAAATACTTTAAAAAGAGAAAAAGAAATAAAAGCAAGTTGAAGAGAAAACTTCTATCTACATAAACCAGCTGAGACAATGTATATATACACACACACACACACACACATATATAAACTCCCATCATTTTAGTGATTAGAACCCATTCCAATAGAAGATACTAACCTGACCTTGTCGGAAAAATGCTTTAACATTATTTTCTCCATCCCTAATAGCAAAGTCAGTGTCTAACAGTGCTCCTTTCAGGTCTCCCAATTTTAATTTACAAGCCTAGAACAACATCCCAAGCGTGGTCATAAGCTAGAGAAAAGCAATGGGAAAAAAAATGAAATCGGGTTTACACACTTACAGAGCTGTTTGTGAAAATCTGTGATTTAGTCTTTCTCAAACTTAAACTCTTCTCTGCAGAGTCACAGGGGAAAAAAAGTAAGTCATCATATTGAATTGAAGTATAGTGAATTGGCGTGGTAACAAACTTGTTGTCCAATACCACTAAAGGAAAAAGTGAATAACACATTAGTGAGCAAAGCAAGTTCACCTTCATCAATTCCATCTTTCTCCCAGCAAATATCCAAATAGTGTAAAGACTTTCGATACTTTCTAAGAGCCATCTTATAGTCTTGTTTCTGTGAACAGTAAATATCACATTTTTTCAATACAAATATGTTGCTCAGAAATGCAATTTATCAAGTTAGAGAATAAGCCTGAGATGTAACTTAACACAACAGTCATTATTACCTTGAAATATTCATTACCAAAAGCCTTAATTGAATCTACAGAACTCATCCACCAAGAAAGTTCATCAGGACTCTCATCAAGGTCAGCTGGCCAATCAGGATAAATGTCACCGTCTTTAAAAAAATTAGATATTCCATCATCTGCCTCCTCATGGATTTCTCCACAATCTGCAATTATAGCATCAACAGCGGGACAATCACCATCACTACCAGCAATGTGCTCAATTGAACGGACGACTCCCATTCCTTTAATCACCTTCCCAAATACAACATGCTTCCCATCTAGATGAGAAGTGCGAGTGGTTGTGATGAAAAACTGAGAACCATTGGTGTCCGGACCAGAATTAGCCATTGACAACATGCCTTTTCTTTCATGTTTCAATTCAAAATTTTCATCTTCAAATTTCAATCCATATATAGATTCTCCCCCAGTACCATCTCCAGCAGAAATATCACCCCCTTGTATCATAAAGCCTTTGATAACACGATGAAAACGGACTCCCTGATATGACATGGAAATAACAGAAGATTATATTAAAAGATATGCTTTACTTATCTCAAAGGCAGCTATAACCTATGTTAGGCAAACAGGAAAAGCACATTGGAGTACAAGTACAACAAAAAAGCAAGCTTCAATTGTAAAAGAAAATTTCATTTTCTAGCCCATGGATTGTCCAGCCTTCTTAACAAAGTTTTCCTATAGACAGTCTGACAAGGACAAAAGTTCATGTATAACAAGATATTTCACTTTCTTTTCAACATCCTGTACAATCTCACAGAAAAAATTCATCACTGTGGTTTGTGGCAAAGAATTAACTGTTTTTGTCAACATTCTCAACTAGTTCTTAAAATATCCCAGAAATTGATGATAGAATGGTGCCCAAATGAGTCTCTTTAAAAAAAAAATTAAAAATAAAATCATTGAAAATTAATGCAACCAATTCAGACCTGGCTTTATGAAAGCCTGGGTCAAAATCAAAATGAATTCTCATTATAGGTACTCTGATGCCAAATGACTACAAGAATGCAAGAAAAAGAACAACAAAAGTTGCAGTCTTGCAGACGATTATATCCTTAAATAAAGATTGATAAACAAACCCAATAATCAAAATGGAAAATCCATAAGTTCTGCATATCAATCAAGACAATACCAGTCTTTTATGTCACAAAAACAAAAAGTAACAAGAACCCAGATGCATTAACACACATACAAACATAAATAGTGAAAGAAAGAGAGAGAAAGAGAGGACCTTGTAATGGAGAGGGACACCAGTGTTGGGACCAATGCCCTTCTCACCAGTACAGAGAGCTCTGAAATTCTGGGCGGTTTTGGGCACCACATCATCGTAAAGCTCGATGACTATCCTGCCTTCAAGCTCTCCTCCTATGCCAATGTCAAGAAAGCACCTTGGTCTCCCCATCTCTCTCAGACTCCCAGTTTCTCTTCAAGATTTTCTAGACTCTTCTCTTGTTTGTGTCTCTTCTCAGTTGTCTCTCAAAAAAACAAAGAGTGGGAAACAGAGTTTAGTAAAACCCTATTTATTTCGGTCTCTCCCCTGCCAACTTTGAAAAGCCGCTCTATTTTAATTTCTTTTTTTTTTTCTCTATTTTTATTTTTTATTTTTTATTTTTTTAAGTACATGTTATGTTACCCTCCCTAAGATTTAAATTTACGATAGGAATTCAATTAACTAACAAAAATGGTCATTTTCTCCGTACAATGAAATTAAGATATTTGTCATGTCATAATCGAAAGAGGTTGTCAACTTGACATGCTCAAAATGACTTACTACATCTCTCCATATACTCATCTTCTATACAAATAGTGTCATAGTGATGTCGCATAATATTCGATATTAGAAAACAAGAGCATAGAAAGAATTTCAGATAATTATCTTAAAGTCCATATTTGGACTGTTAATGTTTCCTTAGTAGGCCTGTATATTTTTTGTTTTGAATAAGCTCATTTGCTACAGTATCAATTCACCTTTTAATCTGAGTGGCCACACTTCGATATTTTCCTACCTTTCTTCGTCCAATCTCATTTCTGATCTCATTCTTTGTTTTCTCTCTCTTTCATCGTCTGTTTTTTATGTTATTTGTCTTCGCTCCCTCTCTCTTTATTCTCTCTTTGTTCTTTACCATATCTCATCGTCAGAGACTTGAAAGAGGTCGGTGACCTCCGATTTAGAAATACTGGTGTGATCTGAAAGTGTTAGGCATCATCTTTTTATTTTTATTTTTATGTTCTCTTTCTTTGCTCTCACTTGATCTCTCTCTCTTTCTCTCTCTCTCTCCTCGATCTTTCTGTTCTTCACCATATTCCATCGTCGGAGTCTTGAAAGAGGTCAACGACCTCCGATCTGAAAGTATTGGCACAATCTAGAAGTGTTGGGCATGATTTAGAAGTGATGGGCGATTGTTACTATCAAACAGTAACTATATAAAAAGATAGTTACTACTTGAACAATTGAAGTTATTGTTACTGTTAAAATTAAGATTTTTTTATTTCAAAAGCTATAATTTTGTATTTTGTGTTCGTTTTATGGTTTTTTGACATATTATATTTAATTATATTATTTATACAAAATCTTTATTCTTGTAAAATAAATTGAAAGTAAATGTTAAATAATGTTGGTCACTATAAATAAACTGAAAAACGAATATGAAGGAGATGAGACGAAAAAGAATGTGGAAAGAAATTGAAAAGTCGAGAAGTAAGTGGATATGGTTTATTATAATGGATTAGCAATATTATGTCAAAATGTTGAAAATCATATTTTTCTTTGTTTTTTGGTCAAGAAAATCATAGTTTTCTATATAAGGTGAATGAGACTAGAAAAGGCTGAAAAGCCATCAAAAGTTGACTTTTTCTCCGACTTGACAATTCATGACTTTTGTAAAAGTCTGAACTACATGTTGAAAATCCATATATTTATCTCTTAGGTATTGTCGTATTGATAATGACACATGACTTAAATTTATTTTTTATTTTTTTAAAAGGAAGACTATTTATAAGTTGACCTCTTCAAATTGAATCACATAATTGAGGCACTGAGCAGTCAGAATCCTTTTTATCCTTGTAAATTGATGTAGTCCAATAACACTTTTATGTATGTAATTCTTTTGAATATTTGTATGGATGCTTTGACATTGGTTCAATTGTATCAATTCGTTTTTATAGTTTCCTAATATAGTTTTCCTAGCGCATATGTTGAATTTCATCAATTTTATTTAATGAAAATAGAACATGAAGTGCTTGGGTAAGGATATTTTACGCTTTTTAAATAGTTTACATTTATTGTCACATATAAAATATCTTGAATCATGCACATCAAATATACAAAGTTAATTATGTGTCATTAAATTATAACTATTAAAAAACTAAAAAAACAAACTCAACACAATTGAAACAACAAAAATCAAAACGAAACTTGACTCGACTTTAGAGACTGAAAATATAATTTAGTCTTGTTTCTAAAAGTATGATTGTTTAAAATACATTATTGCGCGATATAATCAATTAAGACAATCAAAGTAGCATCGACATGCGGCTTAGGACTGCTTTTGGTTTAATTTTTAATGACTCGACAAAAATAATTATTAAAATTTAATTATATATATACTTATATAATATTATTATGTTAATAACATAAATACTACCATGTAGTGGCTATGGATTTCAACGTCTGGAATGCAAAACATGGTAACATGTAGCAGGTACAATTTAATTTAATATGAGGTGATCGTGCCCAGTACATTTATGTCCCTTAGAACTTGCCTCGGTGGGGGACCCGCCTGTGTGTTTTGTCTGGATGTTCTCGTCGCATTAGCCAAGTGGTGGAATCAATGTTGCAATTGGGATAGGATCATAGGATAACAAACAAACAATGCATTTCTCATTTATCCTGTACCAAGTGAAAATTAACAAAACTATATTGTACATCTAGATTATGTCCTTATTTTTTTCCAATTTGTTTTGTTTGATTTTTAATTTCACCCATATATTTGTTATAAAAAAAATATAACATAAAAGATGAAAGAAATTTATAATACTATTTAGGTATAAGTGAAGTTCTATAAATTATTAAATTTGAGTTGCACAATTAAAAATTTATTTATTTTTTGTCAAAAACACAAAAACACAAAAACACAAAAACAAAACAAGCAAGTGAAGTGGGTCTAAACTAATAAAGCACTAACTATTTTTATGAGTCCACCATATAATATACTTTCTGAAACTGACTAATATATGAAGTGGGTCTCTCATTTATTAAATAAATGTTACAAAATATGATCGATTTGTTTAACACTCATTGGCCTCGACATTTATTAGCATCAATTAAACTTTAGAATGATCCTACACTTTGTTCTTAGCCCTATTAACACAAAGATTTAAGGACGTGCTTTAGTGCTTTGTGTGCAATGCCAATACAGTGATACATTGAGACAAAAAAAAGGAAAAAGAAATCATAGTTAATTTTGTAATGGCACGTCAAGCTATGGTGGGTTGGCCATGCAAGACGCAAGCATCACACAAAGGACACACTACTCGATAAGGCACCACCACCTTATCTAGATATTTGTAGCTACTAGGTAGGCATGGTCCATTGCTACATGCCTACATGCGCTGCCACTAGAAATGGACTCCATGTTAATATTCAATATTAATGTTCATGTCCTTCATTGTAATTTGTATTCAATACTAATGTTCATTCTTACAATCTTACTTGATAATTAATCTCAGGTGGGCCAGTTAACCGCATGGTCAATCATGGATAATGCTACTTGCTTAAGTTTTTCCAAGTGACAGCTGCAACTACCAACAATTTAATACCACTTGTTTCGGATTCAATTATTTACGCTAAATTAGTGCTCTCTTATTAAACATCCAATTATCAATCAAAATTATTCATCAGTCGAAATCATATCAAAACTTGTTATCTCGATTGACAATATAATTACGTAAAATTGTCTAATAAGAAAATATTACGATCATTTACAAATAAATCAATAAAATTTTTAAATTATAAATTCTTCAATGCACTTTTTTAATAATTTTATTTTAGTCATTATTGGTAAAAATATGAAAATATATAAATTAAAGGGCTGCTATTTGCACACCTTTTCTGAAAAAAAAAAAAACTAAAGAAAAAACCATTTAGCCCTCCACTCACCCACACACCTCATCCCTATCTCCCCCCCCGGTACACACCTCATCTCCCCATTTCCATCTTTTTTTTTCTTCTTCACCATTGAAGCCCATCTCCCACCCTTTATGTTCTTCTTCCCCCCACCCTAACCATCTTCCCCTGAGCCCTCCCCTCTTCTCCTCTCTGACTCCTCTCTCTTTGCCACCTCTCAATCCCTCTTCCCCACATGCACCACCACCTCTCAATCCCAATCCCAATCCCAATCCCTCTCCAACTCCACTCTCTCTCTCTCTCTCTCTATTCTATCTCTATCTTTCCTTCTCACCCAAGCAGACAGCCAAAAAAAAAAAAAATTGCAACGGGTTCAGCAAACCAGTGACGAACCCCGTGGTTTTGTTTGATAGGTACCCGCTAAATAGAATAGGATTGTTCGGTGGGTATCTACCGAACGAAACCACCGGGTTCGGCACTGGTCCGCCGAACCCACTGCAATTTGTTTTTCTCTCTGGCACGCAAGAGAGAGCAAGAGAGAAAGGGAGAGAAGAGAGAGGGACAGGGAAGGCGTGGGGTGGTCGCCGATGGTGGTAGGCTGCTCGGCGGGTTAGGTGTGTGCCGGAAAGGTGGGGAGGGAGGTGATCGGGGGGAGGGAGGTGCCGGGTTGGGTGTGGTTGTGTGTGTGTGTGTTTTTTTTTTTCTGTTTAGAAAGGGTGTGCAAAAAGAAAAATGGCTGGGGTATAATGTCTTTTCCCTTGAATTATTATTATTTTTTTTTTAAGAAAGGGTGTGCAAATAGCTACACTCATAAATTATCATAAATCAATAAACATACACTATCATGTAGATTTAATTTGTATCATGTTTATGCTTGACTGTTACACAGAAAAACAGCTTAAGATTTAGTTTGAGAGTCCAAAACCTGAAATCTAATCTCTAAGCCATAAACTCTAGAACCCTAATTCTAAACCCTAAACCTTAAAACTTAACCCTCATTTCTAAACTCTAAACCAAATAAACAACAACATCCGTAAGTTAAAAAACAAAATGGAAAATTGGTAGTTTTCGACGTACCAAAATATACGACATCAACAAATGAATTGGACCTATTGGCTAAATTGAGGTAAAATTTCAAAATCCATTAATGTGTTTTATTAATTTTAATATAATTTGCTTAAAATATTATTCTACTTAATTTTTAATGTTTGCTGCTATTTGCACTCTTTAAAAAAAACCTCTCTCCTTCTCTTATCCAAAGTCCAACTTCATTTATCTCTTTGCACACCCCATCAGACAAAAGAAAAAAAAAACACAACACACAGAGCCCCTCCCCTCCCCTCACCTCAACCACCTCTCTCTCTTCACCCAACCACCTCTCTCTCTCTCTCTCTCTCTCTCTCTCTCTCTCTCTCTCTCTCTCCATTCATTTTTCTTTCTCTCAAAACCAAACCAAAGTTGGTCTTTTTTTCTCTCTCTAAGAACCATGCATGTTCTCATAGAGACCTCAACAACAGTGGCAGAGCACATCAAATGGAGAAAACCCAGAAGCTAGTTCAGCCAGGCCATTGTAGAAACAGATCCAAACCCAGCCCCCTCCATTATCCAATCTACTTGTTGCAAATCCACCATTTCATCTCTCCTACTCTCCAGCTTCACCACCAGCACCAATGAAACCTTACCCACAAGCCTTAACATCAAGAAAAAAACCAACTTTCCCACATCAACATTCAGAGGCTCGGCCCTACACCAAAGTTCACTTCGATATTTATTGCCACCACCTCCATGTTCCTCCGGCGACCACCCTCTCTTTTTCTCTCTCTCTCTCTCTCTCCTCCCCTCTCCTCTCTCCGGCATCTAGCTAGTTTGGTAGTAATTATCGCCGATCCTCACTCTTCTTCTCCGACGCCGCCAAAAACGATGAACTCGTTGGAAAAGATGGTGGCTGGTTCGGCAGTAAAAAAATTGCAAGTGGTGTCGCCAGAGCGGGACAGAAAGGGAAAGGAGAGAGAGAGAGAGAGGGAGAGGAGAGGGAAGGAGAAAGAGAGGGAAAGGGAGGGGTGGTCGGGGTAAGGGAGGGAGGGAGGGAGGGGAGGGGCTGTGTGTGTGTTTTTTTTTGTCTGATGATGATGGGTGTGCAAAAGACAAATGGAGTTAGACTTTGGGTGGAGGAGGGAGAGAGAGAAAGAGGTCTTTTTTACTTTGGTTTTTTGTTTTTTTTTCTATAAGTGAGGTGTGCAAATAGCAGCATTTTAATCGAGCCATTAGATTCTGACTTATGTCACACCAATCGTTCGGCTGCAATAGAATCTGGCAACCATCCACAAATAAAGTGTGTATGCTACCGGCCCAAGGAAGAGGCACACATGCGTCTTAGCCACCACTGCGTGTAATGGCCAACCTCTAAAGTCTAACCCAGGCCCAGTTCATACTTAAACTGGGTCTGGCCTGTTTATAGTCCCAAAACGAGAGAGAGAGAGAGAGAGAGAGAGAGAGAGAGAGAGAGAGAGAGAGAGAGAGAGAGAGAAGAGAGAGAGAGAGAGAGAGAGAGAGAGAGAGAGAGAGAGAGAGAGAGAGAGAGAGAGAAGAGAGAGAGAGATGAATAGCACGAGGATGGGTGGCAAGACGACCAACAAGATAACTAGAATTTCCTCTCATTTCTATTTAGTTTTGACTAGCGTTTTGAGGAAAATATGGAACTATTAACTTATATGAGAATTTTAGTTGCATGTAGAGGTACGTGTAACACAGATTGGGCTAACATGACCATAAGTTGAACCTAACACAATTTAAATGGTTGCGTACGAAATGAAGCTTCTAGCATCAAGCATGGCACGAGCACATGTATTTTGCTGGACCGATATATTTGAATATGACCCATCAACCACGATACAAGCATAGACACATGTACGAAATGGATCATCCCAAGTACAAGCATGAAATTAAAATATATGAACGTCTTTTACTAAGCACGACTCATTTCAAAAAAGATAAAATCAATTATTATAAACCTTATTAGTTACAACATCAATAGCTATGATTAGCCTTATAATAAATTAATTAATTGTAACTAACTAAAAAAATACAGGGTCTCCAAGCCCCTAATTGAGGTATAATATGAACCCGATAGGAGACATGCATGACTCATTTTACAACTATAATTCCACCTGTCCTTGATTCCTTAAAGCTATTTGGTGTGGTCGTTGATGGTAACTAAACTAATTATATGAAAAAAAAAAAATTGAACAAAAAGAAAAGATTATTGATCACATAATTTAAGTAGATTAGTCTTTTTATTTAGAGAGAAAAATACGACGAGATTAATAGCTAGTTGGTAAAGCAGATTAGTTAGTGGAGAGAATCCTAATAAATAGGGGCAGCTAGCATGATCTAGTTTGGTATAAATCAGACTTAGGAAGTTAGTTTAGTTAGTATTAATGTCAAAAAACTCTATATATTTGGGTTCTGCAGCTGAAGGCTGAAACCTGAGTTTCCTCTTTCAGTCTTTCCACTCAAAGTCCCAAAGATTGACTGGCTAAAGAGAATCATCCACAAGAGCCGGCCTGGCTAGCTGCTGGACAGGAACCAAAAAGAAAAGTCCATAAAAAGCAAGCAGTACATGTGTACATGTTGCCCACACAAGAAGGGTACGTCCTACAAATCTAGGGAGGCCTGGTCACCTTTTGGCCTTTGCCAGAGATCGAGTATAGATATATGCAATATTGGCCAATATGATGGTGTGGTGGTGGAGGAGTATTGGTCGCTCTGCCTGGCTGGGACAAAAGCTGCTCACATCACATGGAATTTTCATGTACCAACAGTACTCAGCATCAACCTTACAGGCCACGTGATAAGCCCGTCCTATACATTGGAAAACAGGCCTATTTTGACGCCGAGCGATTGATAATGCAAAATTTTGTAGTATCCAGCGCATGACATTGGTTTGTTGGTGTTTATATTATAGTTTAGCTTTGAGATTTTGAGCGGTAACGCCTCCAACAAACTCATTCTATACTCTAGAAAAGGATGAGGTGATCAAACCCATCGGAAAATGCTCTCAAAATCAGACGGAGGAAATAGTGTCAAGCAGTGCTCGCCTGTTATAAAAAAAACTTTACCCAATGCTCGATGGTATATTCATATGTTCGTTGATATGTATATGATCAAATTAGCATTAAAAAATTATATATATATATATATATACAGACATCGTGTGATATATATGCATAGTTTTAATATACAAATATTAACGACTTTGTTTTATTATTATTACTTTAGTTTCCACTTAAGGAAATAGTGGAGACTGGCCACATATTATACTATATCATATATGCATGCAACACAGGAATACTGAAATGTGTTTGTGATTCCTTATCACATACCTCTGCAGCTGGCCAGCTGTGTTGTTCAGTGTTTATAAAGAAAAAATCAACTTCATTGAGGGACCGACTACTACAGACATCACATCAGCATATATAAAATGCGTACAGATTAAACGATCTACAAAATTATACAATAAGATAGAAAAAGGTGGAATTGTTAATCTAACGGTCCACATGTATTCTTATACTATGCAGTGCCCGCACTGAGAATTGAAGAGCCTATACTGCTATATAGCCTTCTGGACGAAGATTTGTAGTTGTACGTGTTACTAATTGTGTATTAATATTTCAAATGTGACATGTAAAAAGAAAATCATGTAATTTACATTGAGATGTATTTGAATAAAAGCAATATTATTTGGCAAAAAGCCAGAAGTTGTTCTATACTTCTATGTGTGAAAAGAAAATCTTGTTTTACTTTTTTCAAAAGAAAATAAGGATTTTGGTATGTGCAAAAAGCCAGAAGTTGTTCTATGCGTGAAAATTCAATATCATGTCTTGGGAGTTGGGACCTTAAAATCCAAAAGTGGCATGAAAACCCAAACCTAGTTCTCTTTTCTTTTGTGATTAACAAAGGAATGTCTAAAATTTAATTCACAACTTAGTATGAGATCACAAGAAGGGAATCCAAAGAAAAACGGATAGATTAATTAAATATATAGTAGACAATAATGAGATATGCAAATATAGAATGAACCCAACAAACTTCAAACCATTTTTAAAACCATCCACAGTCGACCATATATATACATATTCAACAGTAATACCAGTGATACACACAATACCAGAAGCAAAATTTGATGGATAAAATTTTAAAAAATTTCTATTTTTGTGTGCCTTAGCAATATTGTTCCCATTATGTCACATTGATAACCATGGTGACAAAAGTTTCAAAAGTTTCAAATTTATATTTATAACAAAACTAAAAATCCCATCAATTTCATATTTAATAATCGCAACATGTTCATGAGTCATGAATCATGATGGCATATAATATCCCATTAATTAGCATTTCAAATATCATCCCACCAAATCTGAAAAAATAAGAAAAACGAAATGAGCCCAAAAAGCTTACAATTAAGCAAGAAATTAAAAGCTACAAAAATCAAATTTCTAAGTACCAAATTAAAAACATGAACCATCCAAGCTAAGACTCACTACTTGTTGCATGTGAACTGTGCTGCTGCTGCTGCTGCTGCGGCTGTTGCTGTTGTTGTTGTTGTTGTTGTTGTTCCTCTTCCTTTATTTCTTGTGGGGTCGACTCCGCATTCTCGGCCGCCGTCTCATCTTCAGCTGAGGCAGCGGCAGGCGGCGGCGGCGGAGGACGAGGGTCGAGTCTGCCGTCGAGGCAGGACGAGCATTTGGTCTCGACCCATCCTTCGAAGTCGTACTGCCCATGACCCATGATCCGACGACCCGAGCAGAGCCTCCCAATCATGCCCGCTATGACTCCGAGGATGGTGATCACCGCTAGCACCGCAATCACGGGTCCCACCGACCCGTGACCCGAATGGGTCGTGTAGGCTTGCTGGGTCACAGCCATGGGTGGTGCCTGCTGCTGCTCCATATATGGTAACAAGCCACAGATTGATAAAAAATGAACTTTCTCTCAGGCTCAAAGCCAAAATTAAGCTACAAGCTACCTTGTTTTTTTTTTTTTTTTTGGGTTTCAGTTTGATGAGTTTTGCAGTGAATCAATGCGATTGATTATGTGGAGAGGTGAAAAGAGGAAGATGTGGGAAAGCGACGGAGGGAGAGGTGGGGAATCTGGGGATGTTTAGGGGGGCAAAACCCAAGAAAAGCGCTTTTTCAAATTGGAGGGAGACTGAGAGAGCTTTTTTCTCAATCTCCGGGACTTGTTTTTTTTTTTTTTTTTTCCCCCTCTGGTATTGTAAGAAAATGACTATGGAAACCACTTTTTTCTGCATATGCTTTTCAACAAGTCAGTTGGATAGTTGGATGGTGATGTACAAAACAGCAAAGGTCCTGTGCTTTTCTTCTAAAACCTTGCATAGAAGAAAAAACATTTCTTTTATCAAGAGTATATATATATATATATATATTCATTTTGTCTAGCTTTCTTATAACATATTTAATTATATAGATATAATGGATATATACATTTGTTAAATGAAAAGTGAAAAATAATTTTATTATGAGTGATTTTATTTAAACCTAAAAAATGTATTCATTTTAATAGTTCGGCTCACTTAACGAATTTTACATGATGGACAATTCATTTGAAGGGTTTGATTTACTTAAATATATAAATTATTAATTTCACAATCTATTAAAGTAAATCAAATCTTTGAATGAATTATTCTCATTTTAAGTTCCATAAATGAGTCAGATCGTTCATTTAGTTACCACTAGGGGTGGGCATTTTAACCGTGAACCGCCAAAATCGGCCGAACCACATGGCCAAAAAACCGCGTAGACTAAAAAAAGTCAACACCGCAAAAAACACCGAACCGCATTGGTTCTCTCCGGTTCCACATCTGATTTAACCGCATCGCATAATTGCAAAAAATATATATTTTTATATTTTTATACATATATATAAACCATTTTATATATTTTTATACATATTTATACCATATTTATATACTTTTTATACACTTTTTGTACACATTTTTATACACTTTAGACCCTAAACCCTAATAAAATATTAAAATTAATATTAACCTAGCTATATTTTATGGTTTAGACCCTAAAATATATTTTATATAACCCTATACCTATTTTCTAGATATATAATATAATAATAAATTAATAATGTTTTAGTATATAATTTTAGTTATACCCATTACCCTGTATAATAAAATTAGTATATTCTTTATATTCTATATAAAAAAAATTAGTATATTATTTATAGTTTTAACTCTATATACTAAAATTTTTAATTGTTTATAGTTCTAGGGTATAATATATAGTTATATACTATATAAGTGTGTAAGGTATATGTCATATAAGGTATATGATTTAAAATTTATGGTATAAGGTTTAGGATCGGTATAGGTCCTATAGGGTATTAGGATTTATAGTATAATGATTTAAAACTTATGGTATGAGATTTGGTTGCAACTCATCTCTCATTCTGTAAACCCTAAGGTTTAAAATTTTATATATTCTATATTCTCTATATAGTCTAATTACATAAACTAGTTTGCTCAACCAAACCCCAAATCCTAAACCAAATCCAATTGCTCAAACCCCAAAATATATGTTTTATATAAAATATAAAACATTAAAACATATGTAAATGTAATAAAAAAACGAAACCCCAACATAGCCAAACCCCAAAACATATGTTTTATATAAATTATAAAACATTAAAAAATTTAAAATATATGTAAATGTCATAAAATGACCAAACCGCAGTGGAGAACCGCACCTTACCTTACCTTGAATGGTCTGGTCTGGTTTGGTTTGGTTTTTTTACTCCCTTCACGATTTTAAACACCGAACCGCACTGCGTATGAATGTCCGGCACGACGCCCGATTCTGAGGGAAAACGGGACCGAACCGCACCGCGCCCACCCCTAGTTACCACTTCTTTTTAATATAATTCTATTCTGAACTAGGTCCAAGCTGCTTAGCATGATAAGGAAAATCAGATTAATATGCTATTTTGATAGTCAAAAAGTTAATCTAACATTACCTCATTTTATGCAAAAAAAGAAAAGTTAACAACTATGTCAAAAATTTGAGCCAATAAGACCACACATCTCTTTTATCTTCTTTGTCTTTTCCACCTCCCCCAATTATAAAATAAAAAGCAAGGCCTAAAGTTCTTAGTGATGGAAAATTTATGCATTAGAATTGGGCACATTAAAGAATTATAGAAATGGAAGCTTGATTGCCCATGGATGATAATGTAAACGATTGGGGGGGTTCAAAAAGTTTTTGGTCCTTAATCAGTGAATTTTGTTTCCATAAGTGATTATACATGCGTGCATATACGACTCTTACCATTGATTTATGTTGGATCATATCACAATAGTATTTATTTTAATCAATAATCAATGTCGATGTAGTACCGTACCTGTGGACAATTCATGGTGATCATATAGCCAACTAGCTTTGCCTTAAGAAATCTATCAGAAATTTAAGTGAGACTTGGGTTCTAATCAAAATTATTAGTGAAGTCTAACAATCTTACTAAAACCCAGCATATAGTACAAATTCGGAGTTTAATTAAATTATAGACACCTAGTGCCCGTTTGGGGTTGCGGTTTTGTATAAAACAGCAGTTTTCAATTTAAGTTTTGGGCGTAAAGGTGTTTGGTAAAACAAAATAAAATTGCTTTTTCTTATAAAATATGGGATCAGTGACAGCAGTTTTGGGAAGCAGCTCCAAGGTTGCTTTTAAAAGTTGCCGATAGAAAAAGCATGCGGAAAGAAACTACAGGGAGCATTAATGAATATTATTGGAATACCCATATTACCCTCAAATATTTTAACATTTAACCTCCATTACCCTTCTCTTCTACCCCCATTAGACCTCTGCAACTCCTCCCAATCCTAGATGATCATTTTCGTTGGAGAAGACTCACCTGGCTTATCTAGAACATCTCCATTGAAATGAAATGAAGCCCACCTCAAGATCGTTTAAGTAGAAGAAATTAAAAAGGCAAAGCAAAAAAGGGAGAAAAAAGTATGCAATTTGATAAGGAAATAGGTAAAACTGAGCACTGTCTCCCTCCTCCCCTGTATCATATCCATTTTGGTTATTATACATGGCAACAACACTTCAACATCAAAATTTATCAAACACTCTAAGCTGTTTTTAACACTCACAATATTTTAAAAAACACAGTATATGAGTATATCAAACACTCAGTTATTTTATCTCACAACATCTTTTTCTCACCACACAGTATAATCAGTTTTTTCTCTCAAACTAGCCCTTAGAAGGCTTAGCCAAAGCCCAAAAAGGTAAAGTCCATATATATGAAAAAAAAAAATTCATGTAAGAAGTGCATATATATATATATATATATATGCTCATTGTTTTTGTCTTTCATCATGTTCTATAAGACAGAAAACATTAGGCCATATGGTCAAAGGCTCAGAGATCGATCAGCATAGTGAATCTAGTTTGAAAGCATAGAACATGATCTCTAAGTCATGATCGATGGTGATGGTGATGGTAGTTCATGATATACAATAGTTTTTGACAGATCCAAAGAAATAAAAGTGGGTTTTGAGAGAGACAAGGACAAGGATCACAATGTGGTCGTACAAAGGGTCACAAACTTACCTCAGGCATCTACCAGCTTTTCTTTATATTCCTTTTTGAATCCAAGCACTCCTTGTCGGCTTTCTTTTTTCAAACTACATTAGTTTAGTTTAGACCTAACTCGATCTTCTCTCTCTCTCTAACAGTTTATCCATTTTGAATGAGTAATGTTTCTGTGAGCGGTGGACTAGATAGATTTTCTGCAACTGATGACATCAAGCTTAGATCACACTAGGCTCGCTGTTATTTCTCACTAGTTGTTGACAACTATCCAATGAGAAAAACTACCATCATGGTCGTGACTCTGAGCGCGCAAATGACTGACAACCATTCATTTTTATTCATCAATTGCATATACCATTGGGTAATCGACTCTAGCTTTTCTCGAAGTCCAAGAAACCAACTCTTGATCAGTTCTATACCTTCATGAGACAATATAGCGTGCTATATTGTTAATGTCAAATTATCAATTGAAGGATTAATTATGTAAACTCTTATTTAAATATAGATCAGTGTGTTTTCAGACACAAAAATATGATGGGAAGTGTTTTAGTCCTAGAAGAAGGCAAGACGAAAACCTCGATACATTAAGACGTAAGCTTTTCAAAACATATCTTTTATAATAAAAAATTATAAATATATATATAAACATATATAAATAGGTAAATAAAAATTTGCAAGCGTTCGCACTGATCGACATTTAAGTATATACAGGTTCCTTCTATTGAGGTATACCTCAACTTAGTTATGTTGAGGTATGACCTTGTTGGGGCCCACACGAGTCGTTTTGTGTCGGTCCGAACCGTTCATTTTTTACATCTTTATTGATAGATCATCTTTGCAAAAAAATTAGTTAAATCAGAAATCATTTGCTTATTTAACTTTGATAAAACAAATGGACGGTTTCATCGAAAATATTTGGTTCGTCCATTTATTTGATCAAAGTTAGATAGGCAAATGATTTCCGATTTGGCTAATTTTTTGCAAGGATGATCTATCAATGAAGATGTAAAAAATGAACGGTTCGAATCGACACAAAACGACTCGTATGGGTCCCAATAGGGTATACCTTAACATAAATAAGTTGAGGTATACCTCAATAGAAGAAGCCTGTAAGTAAGTATATATATATATATAACACCAGGCTCCTTTTATTGAGGTATACCTCAACTTAATTATGTTGAGGTATGATCTAGTTGGGGCCCAAACGAGTCGTTTTGTGTCGATCCGAACCGTTCGCAAGGATCATCTTCATTGATAGATCATCCTTGCAAAAAATTAGTCAAATCAGAAATCATTTGCTTATCTAACTTTGATCAAACAAATGAACGGTTTTATCGAAAATATTTTGTTCATCCATTTATTTGATCAAAGTTAGATAGGCAAATGATTTCCGAGTTGGCTAATTTTTTGCAAGGATGATCTATCAATGGAGATGTAAAAATTGAACGGTTCGGATCGACACAAAACGACTCATGTGGGCCCCAATAGGGTATACCTCAACATAAATAAGTTGAGATATACCTCAATGAAGGAGGCTGTATATAACACAACACCCAAAACCCAAAAAATCTAACTCTAAAAAGACTAAAAAAAAAGTAACTACACATTAATCGGACACAAGACCAAGAGATGCAATGCCTTACCCACTGGACCACCAAACACTTATCAGTTACTGTCCAAAAGACTATATTTATATGTATTGTAGCTGATAAACCAGTATTAATATAATTTAAGATATTAGTTTAATTGACCTCAACTCATTAAAACTTCCAAAGTTTTATTTTCTTCTTCATCAGAATATTTCCACAGCCACAAAGCTCTCTCTCCCCTCTCTATTTCTTCTGTCTCATCTATTTCTCTCTCCTCTTTATCTTTCATCTTTATCTCTCTCCTCTTTATCTTTGTCTCCTCTACCTTTGCCGCCACCCCTATCTTCGACTGTCTCTGCCCAAAACGACATCGTTTTGGGATTGAGAAAGTTTTTAAGAAAAAATCACTTCGTGGTCACCTTAACGCTTTTCACACTATTCCTTTGCGAGGCATATGCCTCAGCCCAAAGGCGCTCGCTTTTCAGGCATTTCCTCGAAACCTAGATGCTGTGTGCGATAGGCTGCCGCCTCAGCGTGCTCGAGGCGAGTATTTAAAAACACTAATACATATTCTATAGTTACAATCTCACAACATAACACATTTAAATATCTAATAAGAGAATATAATCCTTCATCATCAAATCAACATAATCCATAATTGGAATTTCTATATATTGCTATCGATATCGTAGGTTCCCCTTGCAAATTCCAACACAGAGAACAGTAAATGCTCACAACACCTAGGTGGGTTTTTTCAGCAAAGTAAACTCCATATTCACCACCATATATCAACTTCCATTTTTTCTTTCTGCCGATGTTCAAGCACCACCAAAATTGATCTTGTAAGCATCCCCCTTAGGAGAGCGTGAAATATGACGATCTATTTGACCGCCAGTAGGTGCATCTTTCAACCGCGAGAATCACGATACTCCCCAAAAAAAAATCCATTACAGCAGAGATAATAGCATCAGGTGGTCTGAGCTGCCCCCCATGCAATAGAGTATTGCGGTCAAACCATATGAACCAAGCTACTATGCAAAAACTTCAAGCTCATCAATCTTTTCTGGTCCGCTTCAAATGCGTCTCCAATATACATTTGATCTTGATCCCATATGCTCCGTTTACCCGCGGATCCGATATACATTCTCTCTTCTCTTTCTTGCTCCAGAGGAAAATCTTTTGAGAGTAAGACCTTCAAATCTTTTGGGTTAACTTCCAATACTGATCTTAATTTACAACTTGGAGATGATAATTACCGATATATGGAGACTTTGGCTTGCGTGTGATGGAATTTATTTATCCCATGCTGCGCGCTGTTGTATTTTTTGCCATGGTTTATATTCAATTTTATTCTTAGCTAGCTAGCTATTCATTTTCAACTGTCAATTGGACCATTGATTATGTGAACTCTTGTTTAAATAGGGATTCCATATATAGTTACAATCTGCCAACATAACATCTAGATATTTAGTAAGAGAATATTACCCTTCCTCATGCTAATCATTCATACCATCAACATAATCCATAATTGGTTTCCATTGCTATCATGTGTTGCATTTGGTTCTCCCATCAATTGCAAGAGTGATTGATACTTGAAACACCAACCTAATTATTCATATGTTCATGGTTCCATTAACAACTTTAACTAGAATACCCGATTTCATACAGAAAACTGACATTAATGTTACGAACCATTCATTTAGATCACAGATCCATATCTCTTCCTTATCTGCCCATTTTGCCCAGTCAACACTCCAACATTACCAAACTTCACCATTGATGCTGCAAAATCGTTAGAGAAAAAATAAAAAAAAGGGTTCTCACTATAGTAATTGATCCTTGCAGCAGTCTTTGGATCCTTTATTAAGGCCTGATCAGATTCTAGAAGGCCAGTGTTGCTAACAATGTTTGTATAATAGGCATTGTCATATCTGGAAGTAGCAGAATCAAGAGGAGCAAGGTTGCTGTTTGCTGCATCTCTGTTTGGACACATGCTTCTCAAGTTTGTAAGGACTGAAGAATCAAGTGTTGGGTCAGGATTTCAGGAGCCATCGAAGTCAAAGAGTCTCCTCTTGAAGGTGAAGCATTGAGCAAATCCTAGGGTGTGTCCACCTGAAATATTAAACAAAAGTCAGAAACAAATTTCATGTCAAAAATATTAGTAACACTAAGGAGAATGGTCAAAACCAAAAGAAATAGATGGTTTTTGTTCATTAGCTGCATTTGTTGGAAACTAAAACAATCTATAAACAAAATTTGATGTAAAGGCTCAATAGGTGATGTTCTGTAAACAAAATTTGATGTAACACCTTTATATCAACAGAGTTGCTCCTAAGCATCTGGCCTTTTCATTGATGAGCCTTTTCATTGGTTGTTTTTAAAAGTCAAGTCAACACTTAGTGGTGGGACCTGTGTGTGCCACGTCATTGTCATGCCATCAGATAACGATGGTCAGAGTAATGGAGGTAATTGGTTGACGCGATATTAAAGTTGATATATCCGAATGAAAATTTTTGAGCATAAGATATCAAGTTAAAAAGTGAGGTATATAATTGTAATTTCCCTTTCCAAATTAAGGAATTTTATTTCATTTCATTGCTTCTTTCAATTTGGATCAATTAATTATTAATTTTGGCTTGAACTTGAATGATCTAGCTAGGACAAAAGAGGTCAGGTCATTTAAGATTTTAGTAAATTTGATTTTTGATTTTCAATTTGGGTTGGGAAAGATTGTTTTCCTTTGTTGATTAGGAGTTGATCTAAGGTTTGATGGTTGGCTATGCCTATAAAAACCCTAGCTTGAAGCACAAGAAAACCAAACCTTTAGAGGGGAGAGAAAACAATGGTGCAGATACTCTACTCACATTTACCCAGAAGCAGCAGCAGAAACCATAGCCAACATCGAAGACCTCATTACGGAAATCCTTGTGCACTTGCCAGCTTGACCTCTGCTTCGCTTCAAATGCGTTTGGCTCTCTCTTATCTCTGACCCCATATTCTGTCACCGCCATACCTTTCAAAACCCAAACCTTCGGTCTCCACCGTCTTTTCTAGCAAATCCACCAAATTTCACTTCATCCCTCTTAATCATCTTGATTGTGATCAAGATCATGATACTACTACTAGTAGTAGTAACCATGAAAACCAAAACCCATCAAGAGGATTGGGAAATCCTCTTAATTTCGTCGAAAACCAATATGGCATCAGGATTATGCAGTCCTGCAATGGCCTCTTCTTTGCCATCCCCTTGGTGATCCAACAAGTAGACTCTCAGATCTTGATTGTTGTTATGTTCTCAATCCCACAATCAACCAGTTCTTGACACTTATTCCTCCAGCTGCTACTACTGGTCAACATGAAGACACAATCTTTGGTTATGCTTTGGCTTTTGACCCTTCCAAATCACCTCATTACAAGGTGCTCTGCCTTGAAACTACTGACGGGTCAGAATATTGCCCATACTATCAGACATAGATATACTCGTCTGAGACTCGAAGTTGGAGGCTTCTCAATTCCACTTACATTAGGCATCCTACATTCGACTACAGCCAAGGTGTATATTGCAATGGCGCAATTCACTGGATATAGATGAAGAGCGCCTTGAAGTGGTTGATAGTCCTCCTCCCTGTTACGAGAACCCGCATTGGCACCTTAGGGTGGATAGATATTTTCGAGAGTCTTGTGGAGGCCATTTGCATCTTATTGATATTTGTTTCCCCTAGTATTTTCAATTTGATTTGCTGGAGATAGGGAGAGACTACTCTGGCTGGTTTGTCAAGTACCATGTTGATCTTGATCCCATATACACTGCTTACTCGCTGCCACGGTATTCATATGATTTTCTCTTTCTTGCTCCAGAGGAAAATGAACAAGAGGAATGTTCGTCTTTGTTGATGCATACTTGTGGGAAGGTCTTCTCTTATAATCTTAAGACTAAGACCTTCAAATCTTTTGAGTTAACTCCCAAGCCCGGCACTACTGATCTTTATTTAGGTGTTTATGGTTGTAATTATCGATACATGGAGACGTTGGCTTGTGTACGATGGAATTATGGCATCTATAGTTGCAATTTGACAACATAACATCTATATCTAGTAAGAGAATATTACCCTTCCTTATGCTAATTTTTCATACAATCAACATAATCCATAATTGGTTTTCATTGCTATGATATGTTGCATTTGGTTCTCTCATCAATTGCAAGAGTGATACTTGAAACACCAAACTAATTATTCATATGTTCAAGGTTCCATTAACAACTTTAACTAGAATACCCGATTGATAAAAACTTACCTATAACAGGGATAGAGGCTGACTTGACATCTCATGAGATATGTTTTATCTTAAAATTGGAGCAAGTTTTATGAGATGAAGTATAAGAGCATATGTGTTATCATGTTATTGGGTTGAGATATCAAATCAGTCATATCCCTGTTACAGGTAAGTTTCTCTCATACTCGATTTCATACAGAAAACTGACATTAATGTTACAAACCATTCATTTAGTTCACAGATCCACATCTCTTCCTTATCTGCCCATTTTGCCCAGTCAACACTCCAACATTACCAAGCTTCACCATTGATGCTGCAAAATCGTAAGAGAAAAGAAATGGGTTCCCACTGTAGTAATTGACCATTGCAGCAGTCTTTGGATCCTTTATTAAGGCCTGATCAGATTCTAGAAGGCCAGTGTTGCTAACAAGGTTTGTATAATAGGCATTGTCAAATCTGGAAGTAGTGGAATCAAGAGGAGCAAGATTGCTGTTTGCTGTATCTATGTTTGGACACATGCTTCTCAAATTTGTAAGAACTGAATAATCAAGTGTTGGGTCAGGGTTTCCGGAGCCATCAAAGTCGAAGAGTCTCCTCTTAAAGGTGAAGCATTGAGCAAATCCCAGGGTGTGTCCACCTGCAATAGACAAAAGCAAGAAACATTCTTGTCAAAAATGTTAGGAACACCACCATAGGCTTTAAGCCTTTAGCACTTTCTTTTGGGGTTGTCTGTGGTATGCCACTGCACCACATGCAGACACTCATCCGACCCTTAAATCTTTTTAAGGGCACATCTCTCTCTCTCTAAAGGTGTAGTTTCCCACATGGAGACGGTGGATGTATGTTGTGCAGTTTCTGTGTGGTAGAAGGTCTCTTCTTTTAGTTGGAAGAAAGTTAAAAACAAGGACCTGAGAGGACTACAACATCCTTAATGTCAAGACCCTTTGATGTGAACTTGGCAGTGATATTCTGTAAAGGCTCAATAGGTGATGGTAGTTGTTCATTAGCTGCCTTCTCACTTGCAGTTGTTCCATCTCTTCGGCCTAATGGAACAGGCCAATAAGGCCCTCCTGCCTAAACCAGAAGAATGAAAAAGAAAGTAAGACTACAAATAGAAACAACCATTTTGATGATTTGCCATAAGATATAGAAATGTGTCAAGTACCAGAGCAACAGCTTCTCTTGCTGCAAGAGTCAAAATATCAACACATGAAACAGTTGATGGGCAAAATCTTTCCACATCTGCTTTTATATTGTCAATAACATCGAAACCTCGAAGTGAATTGCGATTTGGTAAAGCATTCTTCTCGCCCTTAAAGTCATCTGTGTCATCAAGAAGCACTGAGCCATCACATCCCTACAAAAGACAAAAGTTTGATATAACACCTTGTATCAACAGAGTTGCTCTCCTAAGCATCCTTTTTAATAAACACAAAAACACATGGTTATTTAATTCCATTTGTACCTAAAGGTTGTATTTGGAAACACCTTCAAGGGAGAATGAATTCCAATTTTGCTTATTAATGAACATGCTATTAGTTATTTTGACTTTTAAACATGCTTTTTGATTTTGACCCAAAAAAAAAAAAAAAAAGACATCCTATTTCATCTATTAGTTTTGACATGATTTTGGCAGTAAGAGATTTCACTGCAAAGGAGATAAAGATTTGGAACAAGTTTAAGAAAGAACAGCTACATTGACAATACAGTCGTGAAAGTGCAACCGAAGAAGGGATGCACCCATCCTGTTGTCATTCTTGAGAGCTGCCCAAACATTGTACCTAACAATCATTGATAAGCGGGGGCATGATCTGTCATAGAAATTGTAATCAAGTTGGCTATAAGCAGAGGGATACATATGAGCAAAGGGAGACAAAAACAAGAATACACATAAAGGAACAGTGAAGCAGGAGATGGTTTTGTGAGTCATTGCTTGTGATCAGTGTGAAAAAAGTTGCTGTGCAATTCTGATGGGGGCTTTTGTGGTTATTTATAGGCAAAAAATATGGAAGTTCAAAGTGGATTCATTGGTTAAACTCAGAGTGGTAATGCCACTTGGTTGTAAATACCTAATGGCCAACTCTGCAACTAAACTATTATTTTGGAGTGATTTTTAAGGTGATAAGCATCCATGATTTCATCCTTTTACTATTTTATTATTTCTTTTTTACATGCTAACAAAGCAAAGTTCCATAATCAACTGCTCTCCTTTGGAAGCAAATGTAATACTGAAATGACATAAGCAATGTCTTTGTTACCAGATGTCAAAACTTAAAACATAGATGCTCAATAGCACTATGAAAATAGCGAATAGCCACAGCTCAATGCACTGGTGCATGAACCCTCTTATTTAAAATTTGTTTATACAAAAGTTTCTAGTGATGATTTTGGACTATGCGAGTTGAAGACTTCTTCCCCAACTATTCTTAACAGGAAAACCTTTAGTATCAACTCATGGGCTTTCCACAATTGCTTGTAGTCTGAGCTTGTTTCCCCTAGTGCAAGTTTAGTGACACTAATGGAATTTAATGGAACTATGGCCCCAAGACCACAAATCTACAACTTTAAGAGTGACTGAATAGTCAACTCATACACATATATGAGAAAAGGATAAAAACAATATTCCTTTAAACTATATTCAATGATAGAATCTAAATATTACATGCAGGTATGCAGTCCAAGTTAACAAATTATCATCCTTCAAGAATACCCTGAGGATTATAAGACATATTTCTATCTGAAGCTTCCAGAAAATACACAAAAAGGTTCACCAATGAGTTTTATTCAGTTGAGATATTAGTATCTTTCGAATTAAATCCATTGGCTAGCTCTGAATTCTGAGTTATATTTCACATGAATCCTGTCATAAGTTCATATCATCCTTACTCATATGAGGAAGAAATATACATATCTGGATCCATATTCTTACTTTCAATCATACAACTGAGCTAAGTTTGTTTAATCCAACATATGTGCACCAGCAGACCAGTTGCTCAGTAGTCAGAAGACTCAGAACCAAAACCTGGCCTACTGCAACAATCAGAAAGAACAAAGGGTATTTCTGTTCCTTGACTATTAATTACCAACTTATTCAGAACTTTGAATTCTCTAATTTGACTCTGAGGCTGCATGGACTACTTGAAGTTTTAGTATGAAGAGGTGAGAAAGATATAGTTTAGTAATCCAAATAGTAGATGGTGCTAAAAGAAGAATCCAAAACCTGACTAGGATCTCATATTACAGATGCATGGAATGAGAATATCTTCTCTAAGTCAATGTACAAAGATAAGACACCAAAAATGCCTAAATGTTTATCATATTAATATGACCAGTGGAAGTACAGGTGTCAACCAAAGATATTTCAACAAGCACTTTGCATTAGCATTATACTATGCCGCAATTGCACTTGCTGATAGTTGATATCTCAAAAAAGCACTTTGCATTATACCACTGCAATTGCACTCCTAATAGTTTAACTTCAAAAAGTAACTGTAAAGGGTGTATGTCATCGCATTTTCTATTGTCTGCTCGTGTCCTTTGTGGTAAGAGAAAAAAACCGGAAACCTAACAAAACCTATCTCTTGATCCATTGATGGCATTTCCTATCATAGAGGTGATTGGAAGGGTTTAACCCTATGAGCTTAACAACATATATGGTAGGTTCAACTTTAAAAGAATCTGAGAACTTAGAGGCATTTCTGATTTAAATCAATCTGGTACTGAGAAACTCAAACTTATGAACTTCACCATCTATGCATGCCAACCTCTATTAAATTGAGGAATGCTATATAATTCTTTCTACAGGATTTTCCTCTATGAGTTGGTGTACGTCATGTGTCTAAGTGTCTTGTCATTAAAAGTTACGTGTATCGGCGTGATGACTGATCTTTCAATAGCTTAGAATTTGTGTTCATAATGATTCTTGCATTGGAAGTGTGGTACGAATATGAGAAAGAAGATTTTTCTGCAGAACCTTAACACTGAAAATAAAAAAGCAATAAGCTGCTGCAAACACCTTCATGTATAAAGGGCTTTCTGCTTTTTCTTTTACAATTACATGTAGGTAATGATTGTTGCACTGACTAAAGTAAGAACCTGTTAAAAAAAAAAAATTTGTTTCATTGATGGCTGAGAGTGAAGATGCTTCTGAGTTCTTAGGATTACTTTTCCACAAGATAGGGTGGACCGTGCTACTTAATTGTCACATTATGAAAGCAACTCATAGCCTGGTATCTCAAACACCCAAGAGTCAACCAAGTATTACCACATTGCCAAAAGATAATTACAAGCACAAGATAAGTTGCAAACATGAAGTGGTGGCCAATTAAACTATCAATTAAGCATGTGGAAAAATGAAGTTTACCATATAAAAAGGGACTAACCACATTGCTTGACATGATGATAGGAATCATGCATTTTATCTTGGACCGACTCCAATTGAAAAAGGAGTACTCGGTCAGTGTGTCATTGGATAGACAGCTTATGTTCAAATCGATCCCATGAATAAATTAAGTTGTTAAAACTGTAAATGGGCAATTGTCATTAACCAGAAACTTATTAATATTTCCCAGAAGCATTTTTTCACTTGACCAAAAAAATTAAAAGCAGATAACACAAAGGAAACGTATATTTAATTAGAAAACGACAAATTTTCAACGTGGCCTATTAGCTCAGCTGGTTAGAGCGTCGTGCTAATAACGCGAAGGTCGCAGGTTCGAGACCTGCATGGGCCAATTTGTTTTCCTTTTATGTTTTTTTCCCCAAAAAAGAAAAACTCCTTTCAACTTTTCATACATTTAGGCCCCATTATTGGCAAAATGGTTAAAACTTTTCATTCAATATCTTCCTTCTTTCTCCAATAAAAAAATAAAAATTTTCCTTCTCTCTTTTTTTTTTTTTTTCTTAAAAAAACTTTTTCTTTTTCATGTTACAAATCTACAATTAACTTATGATGAACAATATGCATGGGATATTAAGTACCCATGATAATCAAGTGGTGCTCCAATTTTATATAGTGCGTTCTTTTATTTATGTAATAGGAAAACAAAAGAAGATTATGCATAGTACAAGCTCCTTCTGTTGAGGTATATTTCAACTTATTTATGTTGAGGTATACCCTGTTGGGGCGTACACGAGTCTTTTTGTGTCAATCCGAACCGTTCATTTTTTACATCTCCATAAATAGATCATCCTTGCAAAAAATTAACTAAATCGGAAATCATTTGACTATCTAACTTTGATCAAATAAATGGACGAACGAAATATTTTCGATGAAACCGTCTATTTGTTTTATCAAAGTTAGATAGGCAAATGATTTCTGATTGGACTAATTTTTTGCAAGGATGATCTATCAATGAAGATTATCCTTGCGAACGGTTCGGATCGACACAAAACGACTCGTGTGGGCTCTAATAAGGTCATACCTCAACATAAATAAGTTGAGTTATACCTCAACAGAAGGAGCCTGATGCACAGTAACACTCATATTTGTGTTGCAGATATAACACTTAACATCCCAATTAGTTTTCACCTCAAAATCATCACTCTTGTACTCTTTGAACTGATCACTGGCTCAGATTGGGTTTTTTTCAACCTGAACTAGAGGTATATTCTTCTTCTTAAAATATTTTTCATTCACAAAAAGGATTATGATGATTTTCATTGCATGTTGATCTTCTTCCTAGATTTGGGTTTTCATACCTGCTGTCACGATAAATATAAGGAGGGTGGTGTATGGGTTATTCCGTTATTCGCTTCAGAAGATCCAAGTGGGTTTGTGTTCTTGAAATGATGACTTTACTTACTTATTGATTTTTCTTGGATAATTTTTTAACCTACTATAAAGGTAAAAAAAAAAAAAAATGGATGTAATCCTTTTTCTTATTTGAACTAATTATACCTTCATATTACATACCTACTATGAAAGTAAAATTAAGAAATATGGTGTATGGGTATACTGTGTTGTTATTTGTATAAGAGTATTCCATATAACTATGGTACATGTCAATTGGAACTATTTTACCTAAATAGTAGGTTTGGTTTTCCAAATTTTAACCTAGTTGATAGGTTGGTTAGTTAAATGGTGCTCATTTGTCATTTTTTTTCTTTCAAATAACCAGTTTAATCATGAGTGGCTTAGTTTTATTTTGTTATTGATCTAGCTTAATGTTGGTCTTCACAATAATATTTAATTAACAAGGGTTCTAGGTTCAATGCAAAATTTGCTTATATGTTTATATGCTTAATGTTGGTCATGAGTGCGTGGTTGTTGAGTAGCCCAGTTGAAATGACCGTAGATTTAACCACAATACACCCAAATTCGATCCCTCCTCCCCCAACTCAAAAAAACAAAAAAAATGTTGGTCTTGAGTGTTATCAATGTGTTTTGTTTGTATCTTTAAGTTTGAGTTCTCTTCTAATTCTTGAGTTTGAATTTTTAAATTTTGTTGATTGCTTAAAAGATGACCTTTAATAAATTATGAGTAATAAAATGCCTCAAATTTAATTTATTTTTATTATTTACCTTAAAGGGCAAAATAGATATTGTGTGTTGCTGACGGTGTAAAAAAATGAGGATCAATCCAAAATCAAAATTAAATGGACTTAACCTAAAATTGCATGGTCAAAATGAGGCTATATCTAAGAACCCCGTAATAAAATAGGCAACACCTAATAGATAACAAACCAATACACATATTATGGGCTACTTCAACCGATGTCCCCTTTTTGAAGCCTCCTAAGGGAAGGTAAAGCCAGGCATGTACCAGTAACTAAGTAGACCAGAACAAAAATGTGCGACCACCCATCAGTCATAACTCTTAAGGCGAACTGGTGACGCTTAATGGCTTGCCTCTTCCCATGGTGAAACCCCTAGTCCCATCTGGCATTCTTGGGCCTTTGGAATTCTGTTTGGCAGATGCTTCACACTGGATGTTACTGCTTGATTGTGGAGATAGGGCAATCAGGCCGCGTCCACTCTGGCCCTGCCCACGTCCTCGGGCCTTACCACGTCCCCAAGCCCATCCCTTCTTGGATCCCACTGAATTGTCTTCAGCCTACCCAAACATATAATATTGCATGTCATATTGTAAGCTTAATACGACCCACACAGTGAAGTCAATAAATGTGGTACATGTAACATTACTTATCTTATACATATATAAATAAATATGTACACCGTTGCAGCATGCAATCTATTTTGCACAACTGACATGCTGCAATTGCAATTGCTAATACTATTCTCAATCCATTTTAAGGATCTACTTCCTGTGAAAGATAGTGGTATAGTAATTTAATGACATGATAATATGATCGGCTATTCTAGAAAGGGCTTACATTCATGTCAACCAATTCTGTGTTGCTTGGCTGAGAAGTCTCTTCAACAGATTCACAGGGTGGTGCATCTTCATCCTCTAAAATGCCATCGAAATCAGACTTTCTGCTCTTCAAAACAGATCTTGGCTGAAAATTAAGTTATATTAGAAGCAATGAGGCTTTGTCAAATAAGTGGAAATCTATATACAGTTTATACATATGCATAAGTTACACATGCTTTAATATCTCATAAAAGACATACTGTGCGTCTGAGCAGCAACCTTACTCGGAGCCCTTTTCTCCAGTTCCTTTCATCACTCAACTTGTCAACCTGATGTATGAAAAAGATTAAGAAACCAAAGGGTGTAACACTGAAGTTATAACAGCATTCACCATACCGCTGTCTCCGCTATGTCTGTTGTCTCATACTCCACAAGTGCATGGAGCTTCATAAAAGAAAGAAGAAATATAAGATTAAGAGACAATTTATACGAAATGAGTTCCTGGAATTACTTATATGGTATTAGTACAAAAATGGCTCAATTTAATGTTGTACCTTGTTGCTGATAATGAAATCGCCTTTGGACCGGGAAGAATTGGATTCGTGGGGATGGCATATTCGGATGGTTTTCACACTGTTCTTGACAGGAATTGTAAATATGCAGTGATGATTCTCATAAAAATGATAGCACAAAAGAAAAGAAAAGAAAAGAAAAGAAGAAAGCTTAGTGTAAAAGTCCAACCTTCCAACCACACTAAATATCTTCTCTAGATTTTGATGAGAGTGATCTTCTGGCAAATTCTCTGCCACAACAGTGCGAGACTGCAAGAGGGGGAAAAGAAAACAATCTTGCACTTTCTCCCATAAAACGATTCATGAAATTAATTAGATCATGAAGTTTAGGAATCATCTGTTTTTACCTGCAATTCCTCTCTGTCTTTTTCAGTGAAAGGGTGCTTACGTCTAACCTTCTTTCCATCCTCATTTACAACCTTTGATAACATATTCAAGAACAAGGATGAAAGCTTGTAGACCAAATGAATAATACTATTCAAACTAAAAAAAATAAAAAATAAAAGAAAAAACCCAGTTATTTAACCAGACTACTTACAAGCTTTGAAGAGGATCGGAGTGCTTGTGCTAGCATATGGTTGTTACTAATAAGTGACTTCATTTTTTTCGTGGAAGCAACAACACTTATTGGAACTGTTATAAATCCAAAATCATGCATGAATCTACCCAAAAGCATGATAAAAAATTACTTAAATCTGCATAAATAACTCTTCCAAAATGCTTACCATAGCCTTCGGGATCTTTACTTATGTGTTTCACTAAAGATTCATTTGCAAGCAAACTCATGTCACTGAACTGGTACTCCACCTGTTTCATACAAAAATAGACCTTATAGTCAGAAAGGTGCTGTCCATAATGACGAAAAGAATAAATAAGGAGGCAATGCAATCCATATGTTAAATGCTTTAATCAATGAGAAGTTAGATAAGTTTAGTGAATTTTTTTTTAGATAAACAAAAGAGACCAAAACTCATCTTTCTTGAAAAATGAAAGAAAAGTCCCCTTTTTATAAGTTAAAAAAGCCTGTTATGAAAAAAAAAAAAAAAAAAAGCTAGAATCTACACATTATTTCTTTATTTTTTCATGATTTTTGTTAACCTTATGCATCAAAAGGTGCATCTCATGCACGTCCCAAAAGTAAAAAGCACGAAAAGGAAACAGGATGGCCATTATTACTCTAGAAAGAATCTCCATTGTTTTTTGACATTTTGAGATGGCTTTCCTTAGGGGACATCTACCAAATGAACACGAGCTTTCAATGACTTCTGAGGTCAGTTACCTGCCTGAACAACCTAGGAATGGTTTCTCATCTTAAATTGGATAAGGTCCATGCTATATGAAGATCCTATTCCCAAATTTAATTAAGAATCAAAGCTGCAATGTAGATGGAGATGTGGGGATTGGAGATTGGAGGCCAAGACCCAATGATGCAAACATTGGTGAGAATCCAATACCTGGAAACATAAGGGTCCCTCGGTAAGGTTCGTCCACAGAGGGGGTTTGAGGCCTAAGATCAGGACAACTTTAGCAATTAAAGCTGGGCACCATATTAGACAACTACCAGACCTCAAAAATCTAAGTGATTAGGAAATAGCCTAATAGGCCAAAAATGTATATCAGGCTAACAATAAGTTCTTCCCAATTGCATGAGTCAAACATGGTTGAATCTAAATAAATGTGATTTGATATGGAAATAGATAAAGGTCCTGAAGGGTGATAAGGCATTGCCCAACATGATTCAAATCCTGCCATATAATTTTATTTTCCTAACAAAAATAATAAAGACCTCTATTCTCTGTTACATAATTTGGTAACTCTACATCAAGCTCTCAGATTTTTACATTACCATGCACATAATAAGACCAGGAAAAAAATACCCATCATGATCGAATCGAAAATGTACCCAACTGGCTTCAAGAATTAATGATCTTTGCAAAGGAAACACATTGAACATAAGATGAAACAAAACCCAAATATAAATGGAATACAAGAATCAATATAAACCTATAAAAAGGATGAAAATGTTGAGATCACCTGTTTGATGATCTTGTGCTGAAGATCATCCGGGAGCAGATTCTTGGAGCGATTGGGAAGAGGCATGTTGGGATTGGAGATCAAATAAGGAGGCAGTTCTTGGTCCCCAATGTAAAACCAATCAGGGGTGGCAGTCTCACCAAGAATATGAAAGCAGGGATAGAAATAGCCCGAAATGGGCATCTGGGAATGCGATCTCGGGACGAATTCAGGTGCCTGCGCATTGAATTTGAACGAAACGTTTCTGGGTTCTTTCACTTCCATTTCTGGGGCTTCTTGGGTCTTCTCCCCAGGTTGTGCTTGTGCCATTTTTGCTCTTCTATCTACTCTTTCTCTCTCTTCTATCTCTCTTTGATTTATTTCAGTCTTTGTAAGTTGGGTTTGCGGTCTCTCTCTATGAAGTAACTGAAATTTGATATTGAAGGCTTGTTTGGCGCCCAAATAAGGGGAACCCGTATTTCAATGGTGGATTTGTGGGGATTGTTTTCTTACACATGACCGTTGCTTGAGGGGTTTGACTGGTTTTTGAGGTTGGGCTTCCCCCAAGTGTCCCCTTTTCTCTAACTCTCTTAACAAATCCTAAAAATCTAGCCATTCAACTAGCCTAATATTAATTTGTTTTCTTAATAAAAAAAAAAAAGAATTATGTAATATTTTATTTTGAAATAAGGCTCAATGGCTCGAGAAAATAAAAAATAAGAATCAAACTCTTATTGTGGGAGAAATTATTTTGTATAACCGTTATATTAACACGTAGTATAACCAGTCTATTTATTATAATATGAGTAAATATTATTAATATTATACCCTACTAATATAAACATATCGTCCAGTAATATCCTTACACGTTGAATTGGTTATACCATGCGATGATATATCGGTTATACCCTATAATTTTTCTTTGTTGTGAGTATCTATTATTAAAACCCAAAATTTTAATATAATATGACTATTTTAAGAGATGGAAAATGCTCTTCTAAGTATAATAAAATTATATAAAAATCAGTTTTTTTAAGTTTACCAAACAAATGAGGCACAATTCGTTTGGGGTCACAAACGCTTATATTTTTTTGTTTTATTATATAACTGTGACTACTCAATTGTCACACATTTTTTAATTTATGAAAATTTAAGATTGATAATGATTTAAAACTTACAATTTAGGCCTTTAAATTTTAGAGACTACACTATAAATCCTAAATGAAATGTAAATATTAAGAAACAAAAAAGAATTAAGTTGCAACTGTGTGAAAATTAAGTTGTGACTATTTTGTAGTTACAGTTTGTATGATTCTAATGTAATAACATATTAGTAAAAAAAATGTTGGTTGAGCATTAGAATCCTGAACTAGTGTTTGATGGGTATTCAAACGTTGAACAAGATTTTTGGCTTCAAATGAATACATTGTTGTTTGCTTAGAACATGTACAATGGCTTTTTGCTATATGTTATGTTATATGCTATATTTAGCATGATTTTTAGTATTTAGCAATAGCTTTTGTGTTTTTTGCTCCAATGGCACAAAAGCTATAGTTATATGTTAATATGTTTATATTTTTAATATATTCATATATATCTTTATAAATTAAATTTAATATATTAAATTATTTTAATAATTATATCATTGTAAATATTTTAATGAGATATTTAATATGAGCCCAATATTAAATATATTAAAATATTATTATTTAATACCAAAATTAATATTTTAGTATTTTTCATGTCAAAGTCAAATTTAAGAATTGTAAAATTTGAATACATGGCCAATCAACCCATAACAGTTGCCCATCCTCATGCCTCTTGTTGCAATTTTTTTCCATTCATGTGAATATCATTTCCTCTATTTCTCCTCGTGGGACACAACACTTTTTCAATCAATCACTTTCTTTTACTTGGTTTTTTATTCTTCCTTTACCCATATTTTTTCAAATGGTGGGTCTACTTTTTTTTTTTAGTTCTTCAATAGTAATTGCTACATTTTCTGCTATATATAGTAGAAAATTTAGCAATAGCATATCAAATGCTAAATTTAGCTATGTCATTATAGTGAGCTTTTTTATCAATTTTGCTATATTTAGCATATAGCATAGCATTTAGTCATGCCATTGTACATGCCTAGTACCTATAATGAAATTACATTGAGTTTTAATATTTAAAATGAAATTTTCCAATTTGGTTCACAAAACAAATGTACCTTAAAATTATTTGATTACTAAATGAGTTAATTTATATTTTCATTAAAAAATATTTTTAAATTTTTTTGAAACATGTAAATTTAATTTTTATTTTGTATTAAAGTTGTATAAATGAAGACATAATTGATGTAAAATTTTCAGATAATGTTGGGTGAAAATTCTTCAAAGCCTATAATCAGTAGCCTATAATGTTGGGCCTTTGAAGGGTGAGGCCGGGTTCAATTACCCAAAACAGTTTCCTAATTTCATACAACTATAACAAAATAAGGCCTGGTTCCAAGTCCATTAGGGCTTGGAGCCCAAGACAATAAAAACTTAAGGATGGATTATGGTTTCAGGCTCAATGTAACGGTGGCAATGAAGGTAGTTACCCATCCACAGATAGAGGGCCATTCGTTTTACGCCCAACGGAATGTTAGGTGGGTAAGATCTAAGTAAAAGGCCCAACTTTTTTTCTTCTCCTTTTTCCATCTAGAGAGAGAGAGATGACATTTAGACAATTAGACCTATATACAATTAAGGGTAAAGTTAACACCTCAAACTAATTATTGTAACCCAATTGACTTTCTAGTGTCTGTAACCCAATTGACGTTATGGTTTTGTTTTATGCATAAAAAGTAAAAAATGAAATTAAACATGATTAAGGATAAAATTGCAACAAGAAAATATTTTCGTACATATTATAGTATTTTAGTGGTTATATTTTCACATTCTTATCTTTTTTTTACACCTCTCATTAAATTTGAAAAAATAATTAAAACACTCTTCACACTCTTTCATTATTTCTTTAATACCCTTTAATATAACAATTCAAACACTCATCCAATGTCGCTGCAAATTTAAAAATATTTATACTAATCCATACTCTCCACTTCTTCAAAGTTTTTTTCCATATTTTTATTTATTTGGGAATATCTATTCCCAACAGGAGAATCTTTCAATTACAATGTGTTTGGATGGAAAAATTTAACTCGCTATTTCATTAAAAGTCGGAATTTGAGAAATAAAAATCTCAAATTCCCTTGTTTGGCCTCATTAACACAAAAATCTTAGAATTCTACGTGGAAAAAATTATGAAATTTGAGAATTATAAATTCTGACTTTAAATTCCACCCAAATAAGTGTCATTTCCAAATTCCATAACATTTGAGATTTTAAGAAAAAAGACCAACTCACCACAACCACCATCTAGACTTGGATCCTTTGCCAATTTTCTTCCTACTAGACTATACTTAACTTTTGATCACAGCACTCTAATAATCATTTGTGACTTAGATCTTGCCACATCTACAAAAAAATTTTCTCACAAATAATATTAATTAATTAAAGGGTTAGAAAAACAAAAAAAATCATAAAGCCCACTGCCCACCCATCTCCACCCACGCCACCTCCTTTCCCTCCCTTCAACCACCCTCATAACCTTCTCCCCTATCTTTTTCTCTCTTATTTCTCTCTCTAAACTCTCTCTCACTTCCCTCTAGTGGCAGCCGTTGCAGCCTTGCCATTTTTTTTTTAACAGTTACGATTGTGATTGGAACATGTTGAACTAATCTTTGTTTGGTCTGCCATTTGAGATCCCCATCAATATGATCCCAACCTAATTTCTAAGTTTATTCTAAGAAGATGCAATTAATGGAGATACTTTTTTTGTCTTTGGTTTCTAGGCTCTTAGGATTGGAGAAAAAAAATCACTCTTGTGAAGGAATTTTAATATGCAGAGAAGAGATAAGGAATATATAGAGAGAAGAGAAGAGAGAATGGAAGAGAGAGACGAGTGTGGTTGGAGACTCAGAGGGAGGGGAAGGTGGGGGCGTGGGTGGGTAGTCGATGGGGCTAGATTAATTAAAATTTGTAATTCATGTCATTTACAAAATTCTATATACATATATTCAAACAATAGAAAATGCAATTTATAGAAATTTAAATAATAGAGTTTTAAATTCCATTATTTATGAATTTCTGTGAAAATTAAAATTACTTCATCCAAACACACTGTTATTATCCTCTCCGGTGCCTCAAACAATATAATATCGATTTCATTTTAATTTTATCCAAATTAATAAAAATTTGAAGTGAAAAATTGACTCTCCCTCCCCCTCTCTCTTTTGCGCTTCCTCCTATCTCCTTTCCAGTACAGCTAGGATAATAAGTTACGAATCTTACAATAGCATTAATGAAGATATAGTTTTTGTTTTGGGTTTTTTACACTAACACCTACTCAATTACAATCTCAAAAGAAAGCATGGCAAAACCAAAAAAAAAAAAAAATCTCAAAAGAAAGCAATTTCACCCGTAATTTGAATAAATCATTCACCTATACTCTTTCATGGCGGTTCCACTTAAGAGTTAAACTCACAAAAAAAAAAATTGTTTTACTTACCTTTTCACTAAGTAAATTTTCTTCGACGTCAATTTGATTGTCCATCACTCAAAAATAATATAATCAAAATAATAATGACATGAGAAAATAAGAGAAAAAGATTTTAAGGTGTAAGGAATTTAAGTCATTATAAGAAGGTGCGAGAGTAGGAAGAGATGGGTAAAGTAGACTTATTTTCTTTTTTTTAGTCAAGTCTTTAGATATCATTTTACAAAATGATAAATTTGTCATTATTTTTCTTTTTAAAATATGAGTGAAAAAATAAGATAAGAATAGTGAGAATATAAGAACTCATGATTTTATTATCAGTCTTGTGGCATTGATGAATTTTGAATTTAATACCTATTTTGATGATCAAAGTTATCTACTAAATTAAATAATCATTGATAAAGAAACATTTTTTAATTTTATAAATGGCCAAATTGGTTTTGAAAAGCATGCATCATCCAAAAAATGAGCAAAACATGACTTGACTGATCTTTCAAGTTGTCAAATCTGCCAAATCTGTTATAGTAACACAACTCTTGTCAACAAAAATTATCAAACATAGTTTATTTTGGGTGACTTGCAACTCATTGAATCTAAGATAGAATTTACAGCCAAAAACAAATCTTGGGAATAGGCTTTTGCTTTGGCCTTTCTACCAAACTTCCAATACTTTATATGTAATTGCCCTATCAAATGCAATTTCCATTTCAATAATTCCAAATTATACCATCCCTATCATATGGGATCATTATCTGTGGCTGGTCTTTGAAGGAATCTTCAATAGGAATACTGTTTTTGTGGGCCAAGTGCCTTATATTTTACTTCTGCTGCCATGTGAGAATCTCAAATGTGCTTAGCTGCTGCATATATTCTATCTCCATTCTACCAATAAAAGAAAGACAATACCCGATTAGGTTTCAAATCTGATCAGCTCAAAAAACCCAAAAGAATAAAATAACCTATTTTTCAGGCAAGAGAAGTTAATGAGGACTTCCATCATTTTCACTCACTTCTGTCACCAAACAAACAATTTATGCCATCCACAAAATGGGGCCATCAATGTGGGCTCCTTCATTATATCTTGTCTATAAGATTCTCTCTATTATTTTGCCTGTGAGAGTGACTGTTTTGTCATCCACCCCAGATAAACATATCAACTGAGAGTGATTGTGTTTTTTTAGTGGGATATGACTGGGTTAGGTAAAAAGATAAAATCAGCACAGTTTGGAATAATTCTTTTAAAGAGGCTGTTTTGGAGACCACGTTGTAAATTTGACCTTATGATCATACATTTTGAAATATCTATTATGGTAATATTCACTTATTAAACAGTTTAGAATGTTATGTTATTACTGATAATCTGAATCACATTTTTTATTCAAAAAAACTCTCTAATTAATGGTTTGATTTATCATATATTTGTTTATATAATCATAGTTGTTTATTGAACTACTACATATTAATGAACCTCTTGTTAACAACATAGCGGTCATATTATCATGCTCTTAGCCTCTTATCATTCAAAGGAAAAAGGAAAAAACATAGAGATTAATGGCCAAGATAGTTTTGAGTACCTGAAACAAAGTTTCTGAAAAAGGATACTAGCTACGTTGGTTGAGTTGATTGATATCTCCTTCTGCATTTCTGAGCCCTTCATCATTTGTGAATTTACCATTTATGTATTCGCAATTAGAACAAAGGTCATTCGTTTGTGATTAGTTTTTTTTTTTCCTTTGTTACAGCCTCTAATTAAGAACCCAAACTGGGTACTTTTAGGTTACCTGAATTTGGGAGAATAGTGTCAACTTATTCCTTTGTCTACTTTTCATTAAATAAGAAACCATCATTGAAGAAGATTGAAGGTAATGACAAGAAGATAAAGGATGGCAAATACTATATTATTTTCTTTAAGATAAGTCTGGATCTTGTCCTTTTTTCATGTACAACCAAAACACTGCCAATCTGCCACCCACCAATTTGAACATTGACATTTATTTATTTGCTTTTTTTATTTCTTGCCAAAACATTTAAATTAATCATTGCTCTCGCAAGCATGTTTCTCTTGGTCCTAGTAAATACAATTATGGCTTTATCCTAGAAATTATTCACAAAATCATGTTCATGAGCATGGAAGAAAAAGTCAAAACTCTTTTCAAAGGTGCTATGCATATTGGACTCAGTCTTGATGCAATGCAGAACAGTGAATAGTTTCAATTGCATATTGATGTGTGCTGAGATGGAGATATGTGATCTCAACTTACATGACCACTCATACATTGACTACATCTTGATCATCGATCTCAAGTTCCATATAGGAATTGTTTTATAATGAGTGTATGCAAATGGGTTATTATAAAAAAAAAAAAAAAAAAAAAAAAAACCTTTAAAATTAAAGGCATATGTGGTTGTGCCAAATCCAAAAGGTTTCTTGGAGTTGTCCAGTCCAGGGTGAAAAGAAGAAAAGAAAAAGCAAACAATTTTGCACAATTTTTTGTCTTTCAGGGTTTGAGAAACGGTTTTGCATTTGTAGGATATGGGGGCAAGTCTCGAACACATTTGACAGCATAGATAGAATCTTGATATTCTTTTAAGTTGAAATGTTGAATCAATGCTAGCTATTGGATTCCAAACATTCTATTCCTCCAATCTGCGTCTGGGAATCACATGCTTGTCTAAAGTGTAAACGTCTTATGTGTCTATTTCTCCCATCACAACCCAGGATGTGATGAGAGGCAACACAATTAGTGTATACACCCGCTTACAATGAAAAATTTCATCATTTCTTCCAAGAAAACTAGACAGACGAGCTTTCAGAAGTCTAAAAGCTAAAGAGGGATCAGGCTGCAGGGTGTCAGTTTTCAATAGATTGAGAGGAAAATAGATCACGCAGGGTCCATTTAATTAAAGGATGAGATCATGATTGACTTGTTCCACCAGTGAAATGTTCCCAATCCCTCTAAAAGTCTTCAAATCTCAAAACAAAGAAATTCCATATGAGTTTGAGGTAGGGAAATGGCCTAGTTTCTTCCATGGACTTCAAATTTCAAAACATGATTGACTTGTTCCACATGAAATGCTCAAAGGCCTATCTAAAAGACTTCAAATCGCAAAACAAAGAGATCCCATGGAAGCTATGAGTTTGATTTAGGAAAAATGGCCTTGTTTCTTCCATGGACATGAGGATCCAACAAAAAAATTCTTATACCAATTTTGAGAGACAATAAAAACTCATATTCAAGACATAAGGGAAGGAAAGGGAAACTAATCCTGCAAAATTTTAAAGCCGCTCTCTGTGTCTCTCATCAAGATCCTTCGCCTTTTTTGTATACTGTATTATTTTTCTTTTGTATTCATTAGCTCCTCCCATGTATAATTATATCTGCAAAATTGCTGGTGGATAAACTCTATACATCATCTTTTCCAGGTTTGTGAATGTGACTTTTCCAGCAATAACTTTCGGATTTTGCATCCTCATCATCTTCATCATCTCCACCAGTTCCAGTTAACTGGAGGGGACCTTGGGGTGAGCCAGACTGGGAACTACTAGCCTTTGAAGAGTCAGCATACTGATCTTGGGACATCCACAAACCCCCCAAAAGTACAGAATGATTTGCAGGGGCAGCAGCTGTGGCAGCTGGAACTCTCCTTGTATGAAGTCGGTATTTCTGCATTGACAAGAAAAATTTGCTCAATTTCCAACATCAAAATTCAATGTCAAGAGCAATAAAAGTCTTTCAAAGTGCTATTTCATTATTTCAAAGGATAAGTATTTCTTGAATGGGCTTCCTCAAGAATCCAAGACCTCTCTTTTTACATTGTAAATTTTTTAACATAATGAAACAGAAGTAAGGAAAGGGGAAACTTAGCACCAACCTGCAAATGGCTCTTGACTTCGTCATTAGTCAAGCCATCAACCTGCATGAGTTCCCTAATTTGCTTTGGAGTAGCCACTGCAAAAGATCCAAAAAGTTCAAGTTAGACACTACACATGAGTATGATAATCCACCACAA
Source organism: Dryas drummondii (assembly GCA_003254865.1). Classification (NCBI taxonomy): domain Eukaryota; kingdom Viridiplantae; phylum Streptophyta; class Magnoliopsida; order Rosales; family Rosaceae; genus Dryas; species Dryas drummondii. The sequence goes on along the minus strand of QANW01009270.1, from coordinate 256,383 downwards.
AAATGCATGCTGAGAGACAATCAATTTATCATTGGGATAGCAAATCCATGATATAAGTTATGCAACAAATATTCTATCTGTTTCCCAGATTCATACTAAGATCCTTATACATTATTACATATATTGATTGATTGATAGCACAAAAACATTTCTGGACTCTATACACAATAATCTAAAGTTCAATCTTTAGAAATTACAGTAGCCATAGAAGGAACAAATGACAATACTTGCATAATTTGCTTATTCAAACATTCAATAACCTGCAGTACCATCGGGAATTCTTAAGAATCCAATCCATGAAACCCATATAAATAAGCAAATAAACAAAATAGGAAACTAACTCCAGATTAAGCATTTAGAATCTAGACTCTCACAATCACAAAAGTTGGACATATATCTTAATTTATATTAGAACTTTAATTTCAGTCCCAAAATCTAACCTTGTGAACCTCCAAGTTGCTGCAAGGCATTGACAAATCTTCGGTGCAACTCCGGCGACCAGCACCTTCTCTGTTTCCGGGAAGTTGGCTGCTGTGGCGTAGTCCGCAGATTGGATTGAGCATTGGCAGCAGAGAAGGAGACTGCCCGGCCAGAAGTGGATCTTGAACCACTGGAAGTTGATTCTTCCTTTGGATTCTTAATCCCCGGAGTGAGCAAAGACAACCCATGAACTGGCACCTCCTTATCTTCCTTCCTCACCGCCGTGACAGAAAAAGCAGGATATGCCTTAAATGGCAGGAATGCTCTTCCTCCACTACTATTTCTACATGTCTGGAATGGATCCTCATTTGCAATGCCATTTTCTGCTTCATTTCTCTGTCATAATTTATATATATAAAGAGGAACTTCATCAGACTTTTTGTTTATCAGATTGTCTCAATTAGAAGATAAAGTTCAACCCTTTATTTTATTACTTTTAACCACTTTGATGTTTTGGTTGTTTACCTTAGAATCAGTTTCAGAAACTTGCTTTCGATCATATGGGAAATCACTAGTAGGATGAGGATGATAATTATCAGTGTTCCAAAGCTGAACAGAGCTCATCCAATTCTTCTTATCCCTACAGTCTTTTTCATTCTTATTGTTATTGGGTCCTCCATTGTTTTTATCACAATCAGTCTTCAATGGTATGAATTCTTCCAACACTGGTTGAACTTTTGGTGCTGCACATTGCATTGCTTCTTCCTTCAGAGCTAGAATTGCTGCAACCAATATGAAAAAAACAAACAAACCCAGAAAAGAGTTAGAATGAAACAGCAAAAACAACATTGATCAATATCTTCATAACTAAAAACCCATTTTCTATAAAAAAAACCAAGCCTTTCACCAAACAGAAAGCAAAAACCCATTGCCAACATTGAAAAAACTCACTTTTTAAGGAAAACCCATCAATCAAAACCATCAAACATCCAAAACCCATCTCCAAAATCGATTTTTCTTCCCCAAAACAAAATTTAGCTAAAATCAAAGTTGATTTGAAAAACAAGAACCAACCATCATTCAAGAGGAACATGCAAAGAGGAAGCTCGCGCTTGAAGGCGTCGATCTTCCTCATCTCGTCCTCCAATGTCTTAACAAAATGGTCAAGCTTGGACAGCCTCTCGGGCACATTTCCGATCAGGGAAACCTCCTTGAAGAAATCACTGATCGTTTTAGGCACAAACGAGGGTCTAAAATCCAAGCTCAGTTCAGGAGGAAGCGAACCCATTTGAAATTCAGAGAGATTGATTTGGTTTCTGTTCTAATCTCTCTTGTGTGTGATGATTTGCCAGAGAGAAACTGAGAGGTGAAAAGAAAACCGAGAGAATCAGAAATAGTGAGGATCTATTTATATAGATATAGATAGATACAAATGTATATAGTGAGTGGGGGGTGCTTGGGGGAAAAGAAAAAGTGGGAAAAGAAAAAAAGGAAATATTGAAATGAAATTAAGGCGAGAGAGAAGAAAAGAAACAAGATTCTATTGTGCGAGAGAAAGCATCGGCGGCCACTTCGACGGGTTTTTATTAAAAAAAGTCTTTTTCTTGGCGTCGCGTATTTTATCTAGTTAACTCGGTTTTTCATCTTCCTTTTCTGAATGAGTTAACTCGGTCACAACTATAAAACACTACAACTTTATATATATGTATATATTTTTTTTTTTCTTCTTCTTATTGACAGAGTCACACCTGTTAATTTGATAGAATGATGTTTAAAATCATATCTACATGTTAATATGACAAACAATATAATCCACTATCACCTATTATATCTATTATTTGGTCCTTATGAGTTAACTCGGTTTTTTTTTTTTTTTCAAAACAACTTTACTCAAAAAAACACTACAACCTTATATTGTTTGTTCATGAATTAAATCTATTAATTTGGTAAAATTATTTTTTCTTTTATCAAATGATATTTAGGGAGCGAGATTCGAATGTAAGATTTTAGTGTAGGAGTGAGTACGTACTTTAACCACTAAAGCTACATCGTATCCAAAATAATATCTAAAAATTTAATTCGAATCCATAATCTGACAACATAACATATCATATATCTGTGAAGATATCATTCCTCCGTATTCATTTCAAATTGTTACTATGATATAGTAATGGTGGTAGATGTTGGGTCAGTATGAATGAACCAAACAAAGTAAGCATGTCACCTTAAAATTGTAAATATTTAATGAGTATTGGATTGGATTTATTCGGATTGTTTCATTTAATGATCATATTACAAGCAAATCGTGTACTTTTAATTGTGTTTGTGGCCTATTTTAGGGGTGGGTACTACCTCGTTCAAGTCGAGAAACCCGTCCAAATCGACATACTAGGGTTAGGTCACAAGCCAAAAAAAAAAAGAAGGCATGCGGAACACTTCTTTTTGAACCAATTGGATGTGGGTCGATTAAGGGTTGTGGTTATGAGTCGGCCGTTTATTTATATATATTTATTTTGTTTTGATATTTATTATTATTTAACACTAATCTAATTTTGAAAAACCCTAACAAACATAATCTCATATTTTCAACCTCTCCTTTCTCTAATCGTCACATCATCCACATTGATAACCACCTTCTCCTTGTTGATTGACAATCTCAATCTCCTCTCCTCCTTGCATGCGTCTCTTCTCTCTCTAATCTAAGCATTTCCTCTTTCTCTGACTATCCAAACCAAAACCAACCTGCAACCCAATTGTGGCTCAAATTGAGCAGATTGAAAGTGGGCAATTATAGGCCAACGACACGGTAAACCGAGCCCCTTGGGACTACTAGCATTAACCAAATTTATATAATTTATTTTTGATAAACAAAATTTATGTATTTTGATTTAAAGATGATTATTATTAAGTTCACTTTGGAGCTTGCCTTTATAAAATAATCCACCTACTGTTTAGTGTTAAGAAGGTCCACCTTCTTTTTTAATATTAAACCCCAGTTATGAAATAAGTGGTCGTGTTTTACAAGGAAAAGCGTTTGGTGTTTTTTTTTTTTTTTTTACAATTATTGAAAACTGTCAAATAGTTTTATATTGTAATTGACTAATAGTAATTCACAAAATTATAGTGAATGTGATTTCAAATAATTCATACTTTTGTGTCCTTTGTGTTGGTATATTCATTTTTCACATATATATATACATACGTAACAAGATAAAAAAAAAGTTATATAAGTACACTTTTTATGCAATTTTAGGATTGAAATTGACTAACACTTTCTATCGCTAAATTGAAACTGTCGAACAGTTTTAGACAAAAAGGGTCAAGCAAATGTGCGGATTGCTTGGCTCATTAAAAAGTTGATTGAGACCAATTTGAGCACCCAAATCGATTTTAATGCTATTTTCTTTTTTGGAATTAAAAAAAAAACCCTTTGATTTATCTTACAATTTTTTTCGTGTGGTGAATAAATCTTCCAAAAATACTACAAAAAACTCAAGTAATGAATAATGTCAATGAACATATAGTGTAGCGGTCTTTTTTTTTTTTTTTTAGAAAAAGTCCTAAGTTTGAATTTCATGGACGACAATTGTTTAATAATAAAAATTTCAATGTTAAAGATTTTATAATCATGTCATTGATCTAATGATATTTCTCTCCACAATATTAGAGATGTCTCAAATTTCAATCTCTCTTGGCCATTTAAAAAAAATACCAAAGATTTTAATAAGTACTACATAAATAATAATGGAAAAGATCCTTTTTTTTTTTTTTGGAAAAGATCCCATGTCTATCTCTCTTTTTCAGTTACAGTTTTTTTTTTTGTTTTATTAATCTTTTTTAGTTATAGTTGAAGCTCTCTCTTAGTTAATTACTTCCATCATTCTTAAAGTTACATATTCTAAGATTTGTATGGTCAATTTCAGTTTCACAAATCTTATTCATTTATCTATTTATTTATTTTTAGCCAAATAACACTTTTGGTCTTTGTACTTTTATAAAATTTTTATTTTGGTCATATTCATTTAATTTTAAAAATTTCAGTCTTGTACTTCGAATACGATAACAATTAATTAAGTTTAAATTGTTAATCTCATTTAAATTATTGATGAAAATTTAAATAAGAAGATAATGTAATTCAGTAATTGTAATTGTTCTTCATTTTGCTCAAATTCCCCATGCTACTTGAGCTGGCCAATGTGGGTCATCCCCTCATCAGGGGGCAGTATAAAACCACCATTGAGATGTGAGCAGTAAGCCCCCTAAAAGCAACCTTTATGAAAAAAAACAAAAAAAAAGGTGAAAAAGAAATTAGCATTCCAAGCCATAACTCAAGAAATACCCAACCACCAACATGAAGCCTCATCATCAACTTTGAACTCAATAGATGCTCTGAAATTTGGTCATTATGTATGAAATGACACATAAAATTGAGTAAAGTTATCTTGAACTGGTCAATCCCACTTACCAAAAAGGGTTTTTTCTCAAAAAGAAAAAAATAATAATATAGACTATACTATATAATTAAGAAATAGCTATTCTTATTGGCCTAAAAAAAAAAAAAAGCTATTCTCCACTCAAATTCCTCACCTCTTTTATAATTTGATTGTTGTTAGACTTGAACATGGATCCTAACCCCTCCAATCTCCATCCCCTCAGCCAAATGGAGAATATATACATGATTTTGTTTTAATTATAAGGCACTTTTTGTACCTCTAACAAGTAGGTCAAAGTGTTATTTCTTTAATGGGAACAAGAGGGCCACCAAAGTGGAATTTTCATGTTAGGGAAGTCTATGTCCATTGAGATTCGGAGATTCCTACACATATATATATTGTACAATATTTTTATGACCAAATTAAGTCCTTCACCGGTATTTATTTTTATATTCATGTGTTCATTGAAAAATGGGTAAAATTAAATTTGGTTGTTTGTTTACCATTAGCTGCAGGGCTTTGCTTTCTATGTTCTTGGGTAGTGCTAGCTTTTTCCTCAGTTCCAAAGGAATCTCCCTACTTTCAAACCTAGGCTTTGGTTTGGTGGATCACCAAATTTGTTTCTTCTCTTCCTTTCTGGATTCCAAAACCCAAATTTTAGGTCATCTTTCTTCAAAGGTTATACAAATGCCTATCTAAAGTGAGATGTTAGTATTAGAGCTATGAAAATATTCTTTGATTTTGATGAATTATATTGTTAGACCATGAAATTTGAATGTATAATTGATTGTACAAATTTTATCTAAATAAGTAATTTAAATTGACAATTTGGAAAAATAAAATTCAATATTTAATTTTTTTTATTGAATTTCGATAATTAATATAATGCAAATCATCAAAAGTATTATATTACACTTGAGTAAAATTGATATGTTAAAAATAATTTTTCTAATGGTTAATATCTATGCATATGTTTTTTCTCTTGCTAAATGGCATAATACAGTGCTACTATTGCATGTGGTTTGAATCCATCCAAAACCTTATTCATTCCAAAAAAAAAAAAAAAAAAGACAAGATTAGCCGATTAGGTGAGAAAATCAAAATATAGATTCCCCATTTGCATCAATTGATTGAATTAATGACAGTTTTGAAAAATCAATAAAATCCAGTGCAATTATTATGGGTTTCTTGTGAAAGAGACTATGTAACATGTGATTGGGTGGCATTTATGGACCCATCAATTCAGCAAAGGTGGCTAGAAAAACTTAGAGATAAGGAATCTTGGGAAATTTGTTGGGGCCAATTTCGATATTGCCAAGAAATTTCAGTCTGGAACATACATGCATATAATAATATATGCCAATGTTAGCAGAAAGAGAGAGGAGAGAGAAGAAGATGCCTTTTCAAGCAAAAAAAGACAGGCTTTTAGATTCCATTGCTTTTCTATACTCCATAGAATTCAAGAATCCATTTCTATTCTCTATTCTCTGCTCCACCAAATTTAATTTCTTTGTTTGTATAAAGTGTTGAATTTTTAATATTTTTATTTATTTATTTATAAAAAATGTTTTAGAGTTAATTGATTAGTAAGATAATACAAATCATTTTGGGTCTATTACACAATATAATCTTATGATTCAAACTATTCATATTTTAGGTCTCCATTTAAATATCAACTTTACAAAAAATCAACAAATTCAGAAATTATTTAGTTATTCGATTATCGTTACAATCATTTTATATTTTATTAAAAAATTTGTGTTCATCTATTTATATGAGTACAATTAACTTACTAATATTTGGTTAAATAATTTTTTATTTTATTAATTTTTTACAATAATCAATAATATTTGAAGAAAAATTTAAAAAATAAACAATTAAGAACATAAAATTATATTGTATTGTTATTTTGTAGGGTTAAAATAATGGTTAGTGTTGACATATAACATGGAGCCCTCGATTAATCAAAAGGATTATAGATTATTCTATACCCCCCACGCACTGTATCAAACTCTAATAAAAAATAGATTGCATCTATTATTGTGTAATTAATAAATTTTTTCCACATAATTCTGAGGCAATGCGTCAAACTCGTGGTTAGCTTTGATTTTAACACACCCGTAAGTAAAAACACTTGCAAGGGGTTAGCTTTATTTTTGTTTTCCACACCAGGAAATTAAAATGGTTATGCGATGGCTATTTTTTAGAATAATTTCGCTCACATATTTAAGACTTTAACTATTCCATTCAAGGTGTTAATATTATAACACGTACATGATGGGATCTAATATAGAATAGTAGTGCTACATTATGGTTAAATGTTGTTCACATTTTTCTTCCTGAGTTGATGAAATTTGAAGATAAATAATTAAGTAGATAAGGGGGAGATCGAGGAAAAAAATGATGATGTAGTTGGAGAGGACATGAGAAGGGCCCAATAAGTGGAATTCTGGCAAGAGCTAGCAAGCAAGAACAATGATAATAATGCCATTCAACAACTACTCCTTAAAAGTAGACAAAGACACACCAAACCCTAGATGACAAAAACAGCCTCACAAAGTTGCCAAAAACTGTAAAATTTGATATCTAAAAAAGATTCCATATTTGACAAGAAGAGGGACCCATGAATGCCGAAATTAAAGATACCCTCATGAGGAGGTCTCACAGAAATGCCATGAACATGAGCTTGTCATCACGTGAAAGATGCTCTTGTGTCTTCTTCAGAAGCTATAGCATTTTAAATAAGGATTCTTTTATTGTGTTCTTTTGATTGACCCAAGTTGCTTTGTAAGTATATATATACCTTGAAAGTGAGAGAGTATTGGCTCATGCACTGAATCTTGTGGAAATTTGAGGCATCTAGCTAGACCCTGCAAGGACAAGCTAGCTAGGTGCATGCATGCTTTAGTTAATTAATTATCACCATTGAGAAGATATATCGTTTTCTTTTGAATCGATGTAATTTCGATAGAGGAATGATGATATATACCACATTATTAGGTTGATGTGATAAAAATTTAATTACCCATTTATTTATATTTTAAAATAAAATAGTAAAATTTGAAACTTTATTAATTTGCAACTACGTACGTACATATATGTTGCAAGTAGAAAAAAGGAAAATTTTTCTTTCAATTTCAATACATGGCCCTCTCTGAATGAATAATTATATCATATCAGCATGATGTGATATAAAAAAAGTCATATCAAAATATTTTTCTAAAACGTGAAATTCATGGTATGATAGAGTGATTCATGTGTATCTAGAAAATTAGAATTTAGTCCTTTTAGCATTTTTTATTTAGAAAAACACATTATAACTTTTTTTTTTCAAATATAATCTTTTTTTTTTAATAAAGTTCTTTGATCATTGTCTTGTCAAAGAAATATGTTATTATTTTTTTTATTTTTTAAGGGTATATGATACGAGTTCACCTCATACTTTCCTAAGGTATAGAATAAGGTTTATGGATGCTGCATGTTAAGTTTTAACTCTGAAATTTTGGCGGAATTGAAAATCTCAGAGTTAAAACATAATATAAAACCGACAAATCAGGACTTGAGAAGAAGTAAAAATGCATTGCCAAACACTTAAAAATGACTATCAAGGGTTCGGCACCTGATATGTATGAAAAAATTGAAATAATAGACTAATATTATGTAATATGGAATGATTACAATATTATTCAACTTTAGTTATAATTTTAAAAGTCATAAGATTTTATTCAGTAAATTATTAAATTAAAAAACGTAAATGAAAGTTTCCCTATATATTTTGTAAGGAAGAATATTATATATGTAGTTGGCATACACATACAATAATTTTCAATTGAATCTCATACTTAAGGCTGAAAAATTAAAAATTATATCACTAGATGTAACCTTTCATATAATCAATAAGTAAATAAACAAAAGGGTCATGATACTTAGAGTAACTAGACTATTTATTATTTGTAAATGTCATTTATACCAATACTTACAAAATGTGCTTACTAATGGATGCGACGTGAGTACATGCATTTGATGTTAGTTTTTTCAATGAATATGGTAATTAATTATAAATTAATTAAGTGATGATATTCCATCTGCCTTTGTATCTTAAACTGCATAATATTTAATATGCACCGACAATCTTATTTTGTTGAATTTGTCAACTAATCGATTTCACTAGCTAACGCATATATTGCCCCCTCTAGAATCAACATACACAATATATGTAAACCTTTGGAGAATTCACTAGCTATAATGCAAGCAAGTACTAATATTTCATTAATATTTAGGTCACCTCTTTTCACTGTAAAGCTGAGGTAGCTGTGAGTCAACTCACACTCATGCAAACTCAGAGATCTTTTTATTATTTTATATTATAATACTAATTTATGTACTTATATATTTTTGTTAAAATTCATTTATATATATAAATATGTTATTTGGTGATTCTTCAAGTTGCTTTCTTTGATGGTAATGTGTAGAAAACCATCATATATATATATATATTCTGTGTGGTAGATAAGTACGAAAGAATTGGGTGGTACAGATACCATTTCTTGGATTCCTGAGAGTATCCATCCCTTCAATGAGAATTGAGATGCTTTGCTTAATTTGGTCCTCGAAAAACAAATTAATTGGTTGGCTTTCATGTGGTCAAGCCAAGCCACCTCTCTCTCTTAATTATTTTCTCTTTCTCCATTTATAATTCTATATTATAAGTCTTTGGTAAGAGTAAATTCCATGCCTTCCCTTTTGTTTATCTTTTTCTTGAATTGATCAAAGAGACCTGCTGGCTGGCTTCAATTCCATGTCATCATTGCTTTCATTAGAAGCAGGATTGACAGGATCTAGCTTATGCATGCCCTTTGACCCATCATAAGGAACAATGTTATATAACTAGCTCAATACTCAATTGCACACAAAAGGGGAAAGGCTACCCAACAAAGTGACAACCTTCAAATTATGGAAGTATTAAAAAAAAAATATATATGTGATTAATATCATTGTGCTCCGACTATTACACTTGTATCAGTTTGATTCTCAGATTTTTAATTTAAAAAAAGTAAAGACTTTGACTTTTTCAATTTTACCAATTGAGGTTATTCCGTCAATTTACATATTTTAATTTTATCCAAATTTTCGTTTATATAGCATCATGTGCCAATCACGTGGGGTCATTTTGTAGGGTAAAATTATCCCTTCCATTTAGATCTTACCATTCTCCTCTCCTGCATTATTTTCCCTTTTCATTTCCCGCTAAATTTGGATAGAATATATGTAAATTAACGAAATAATCTCAATTAGCAAAATTAAAAAAGTTAAAGTCTTTAATTTTTCAAATTAGAAATTTGGGGACCAAAATGATAAAAGTGTAATAGTTTAAGGGTGTAAAATGACATTAATCCCTAAAAATATTCACTACTTAGATGTATTTGTTTTCCTTTTGAGTTGTGTTACATGCCACATGTTTGTGGCTTTGATGATCAGCTAATTAAGGTTAAGTGCCGCAGGCCTGCAGCTTGTGTTAGCGATTCATGTTTGTGTGCCGAATAAATGTCAATTTTAATTCAACTTATTTAATTAATCATGTTAAATCACTCAATACCCAAGTCGCTTATTATTAGTGTCTGTTAGAGTTGAACCACATATATTGTAAGTTACAAGCTAGTTTATTATAACTAATTAAATTCTCTTTATTTAAGTATTTGAGATTAATCCAAGTTGTGAAGATCGGGTGTGTAGGTGTGGTATGGATTCGGTGGAGTAGAATTATGATAGGCCTAGGATTTGATTCACTCTAATGTAACAAAATACTCTCTTTATTTTAAAACCAAACTCGTTAATTACTTGTAAATTACCATCCCAACTTATTTAGTATTTGTGTTAGCAGGTTGTGTAATATATAGGTTCGTGTGTGACACTAACATTTATTGCGTGTGTGGGTACTTCCCGTTGATATATAATCTTTGAATTTTTAATTTATAGATAGAATCAAAACAAGTATAACCATATGTTGGGTCTATTTTTTGCAGACCAATTTGTTTCAGACTGAGGTATCTAACAAAAATGCAACCGTATTATCTTCAATTAATATATTGTTGAGATAAACAACTTTACAGCCCATTTGAATCATATTAGCTAGGTTGAGAATGATAACACCACTCTAGAATAATAATCTTTGTGGGTTGAAAATTGAAACCCAAAATCCAACTCCAAGTAAAGCAAGAATTAATGGAAAAACAAAAGCATAATTCATAAATTCAGTCTTCACAAAAAGAGGAATATTTTCCTTGTTTCAATTTTAAGAGGAAGAAATTAAATTAAACACAAAGAAAAATATTGTTTTTCTCTCTTTTTGGGGGTTTTTTTTTTAAGTGAAAAAAAAAAAAAGAATTAGAAAATTGAAGGGGAAAGGTTGTTATGGAAACCAATGGACTAGACTTGACACAAAGATTCTTTGATTAGAAGCATCCGACAAAAAATAATGGAAATGCGAGAAATTGGAGCCGGATCCAACCGAAACTACACGTTTAAGTCCAAAATGGAATAATACGAGAAACGCTGTACAACACACTTATATATTGTTATACTTTTACTCCCCCAATATTTATCATAGGTGTCTAAATGATACCTTTGTTTTATGAATTTAATTGCATAGAAAATGAGCTGTAAATAATTATGATATTTCGTCTGTTTTAACTTCCTCTCTTCATGCGCATGACATAATCGAACCATACAGTGTCAAAGTCATTAATATATTCATGGTTTTCATGCTCACATGCACAACATGAGAATTTGGACCACAAAGAGTTAGCTAGAATATTCATTGTTCCTTTCCAATCACGAATTATTCTTAATGAAGAGAGATGCAGCGCATGCACTGTGAAAGTTGTGGTAATTAATTCAAATTAACTCAAGTACTGGAACACAATGAAAACAAGCAAATTAACCATGCTTGCATCGATCCAAACTCCAAATACTTTTGAGTGCATGCACATATACAGTTTATCTCAATCAACTTAGTAACAGTAACTATTGCCTCATTTAAGTTAATTGCAGCTGTCGCTATAGTTGAGATGTACCACCGCCAATCGATTCGTTTGTTAAAAAAACAAGGCAAAAGTGCGCTTTTGGTCATGTTTTTTAAAAAAAATTTAACCTTTTTTTTTTTTTTTTTTTTTTTCGTTCTTTCAATTTTAGAAATTTCAGTCCAGTACTTTTATTATGTTTGTAATTAAATCTAAATTATTAATTAGATTTAAATAGTTGTCGAAAATATAACGTGGCATGGATATTTTAATTAAATAGTTTAAATAATCTATGAGTATAATTCATTTAACTGAGTGGCGTTATCCAATTACATTTGGACACATGTTTTTTTTTTTCTTAATTATTTAAGTTTTTGCCTTTTTTTTCTTTTTTAATTATATTTTATTTAAATTGGTTTTTTAGACGGTATTAATCATGAAATGTCTAAAATATTTATTAATTTGTATTGTCATATCATGTTTACTTTTAAAAAATAAACGGAGTTAATAGTTTGGATCTAATTACAAATGTAATGAAAGTACGAGATTAAAATTGTCAAAATTTAAAAAACAGAGACCAAAGTAAAAAGTTTCGTTAAAATACAGATACTACGTAGTGTACTTAATTAGGCAAAAAACAAAGTGTCTAAACTTATGGATAAGAAAAAAAAATATTAAACCCTTGAAATAAACTAGAGATACTCGCATAATTTGGTGAACAAAATATTCTCTACGTTATTCATTTTGGACAAATAAAATGAATGTTATATTCACAAACCTATATAGTGGAAGTGTGGAACTAATTAATATTATTGATTGTGGACGCGTGTCAGCAAGGCAATTTTTACAATATTTTTGGTTTTTTTAAAGGAAAGTTTTGGGTAGAGACGGAAATAGATTCCGTCTTGACGTGAAAGGAAAGGCTTTTGAGGAGAGATGGTACAGCGTAGTAGCGTACGGTGCAAAACGTGGGAACTGTCGGAGGAGCGTGGCATGACGTGGCGAAATGATGGGTCGTGGGAATCAGTTGGTTCGCCGCATACGAACGATCAAGCGGCGGTGCTTTTTTCACATTCCCGAATAATGGTGGACCCCACAATCCACCCATCCATCAGAGACTTCACATCAGATTCTCTCTTTTGTCACCTTCCATAAATAAATAAATAAATTCCTAACTTTATTTTTGCTTGCTTGTTTTCCACTGTTCCTTTCCTGGGCTCTATCTGGGCCTCTCTGACCACCTCCAAATCACATTTTGCATCTTCTTCCTATAAACCTAATCCATAGACCCTAAGCCAAAGTGTGCCTTTCATAATTCTCCACTATATACATCAAGTACATGTGATTTGGGCATGTGCTTATGCTTCTTCTGAAATAGTATCTTCTTTTTCATCTTTTATGTAGAATAGTCTACTTATAGCCAAGATAGTAGGGTCTGTTAAGCAATGCCGACGGTAGGTATCATGCGTCTACAACACTACATATACACATGGTTGAATTTGTGGTCGACACAAACCGACTTGTGGCAACCACAAATTTCACAAATTTGACAAAAAAAATGTGCAGAAAAAAAACGCAACAACTTGTGAAATTTTTGGTCGACACATGATAGATTGTGGCGGCATTTTCATATATAAAGGAGTATTTTTGTCTAAAAAAATATAAAAGGGTCATTATTATTAGTTTTGAGGCTAAGAGGTTAAAAGAGTTTAAGGTGTACTTAAAGGGGTTATTGAATAAAATTTCTAAAAAATAATCTATTGGTAATTGTAGATGCATATCCAATTGAAGCAATAGCAGCATTTCAGTTGTAATTGTCAAGCGTTCGGAGTAGTTGCTTCAGTTGTAGTTGTCGAGCAATTGGTAGCTACTTCAAGCGCTCAACAAGGTTCCCTGACACATGTGCCTAATGCGCATGGAAAATGTCATTATTGTTACGTTCTTTAGTTGTCCCTTCCTTTTGAGTAACAAATCAAACTCGCGTCATTTGAAGTAATTTCAAGAGTTTTGAATTATGCAAGAGTAATATTTTAGAAATAATTTTGTTTTGGAGTTTAAAGCTTAGTATTTAATTGCCTTTCCAATACAATTCTTAAATACTAAATCTTAATCATAAAACACAGCCATAAAAGTATAAGGAGATTTCTGCAAAAATATAGTGAGACTTACCACACCCTTCTGCTGTTGTGCACCTGACACAGAACACAAAAAAATGGCATGCCCTAAAAAGAAGTTGAACTTTCTTAGGACCATTATGTAGGATATAGTGATTGCGCATTGTGATCCTCCATCATGAGAATGTGCCTAAAATAATGTCATTGATGGTACATTCCAATCGGAGCACACAAGTCTCACCATGAAGAGCTGCACTGCCACTCTACAACTGCAATTTGGTCCTTGCAAGGGGATTATCCTTTTTTCTTTTGTTTGGAATTGGCCTGAGAGCTGATTTAATCCATGGGGTTTCTCTGCAGAAAGATCCCAAAGCACTGCCTCAAGTCTCAAAATGTTGATGGCCTTCAAATTTTATATACCTTTAAATACTTATATACTATGTTAAATCCACTTTGAGGTTCTCTTTAACCTTCTCATATTAATTCAAATTTTAGAAAACTGAAGCTTACAGACATTTGGTTCAGAAAACAAAACCAAAATACAAATTATATGGTACTCAATAATGACAAAAGAAGTTTGAAATGGGTTAAGTAATGTAGATGAAGGGGGTTGAGGGTCTCATTCTCATGATTCACTTCTAACCCCTAGAATCAAAGCCAGCTCTGAATGGCCATACATAAGTTTTTCTGTTTTTGTAGGCTCCGAACCCATATATATATATATTTATATTCGGTGGGAGTTTGTAACTCTAGTAGGTAAGAGGATTTACCTCTACAATCAAAGATCTCTTCCCTCAATATCGTTTGATCAAAAGAAAAAATGTGTATACATTCAGTTCACTGTTTAAAACTCTTACAGGAACAGTTTGGATCACGAGACTACATGCTATGAGTGTAAAAACATAACATAATGTATCAGGTGTACACAAGTTTTTTCTGCTCTACTAGATGGATGCGAGCTCATGTTCCTAAATTATGGGCCAACTGCCCTATTAATTAATCAGGATCTAATGCTACCTTTTGTTCAACGAAGGGCCAGAGCCCCAACAATTAAAGAGGCCCAACCCCAATCACATTGGTGGAGTCTGGAGACACTTCGTAAAATCCCATTTGGAGTTTGATGATGAACATGAAGACCAAGGCATTAGTCAGGTGGCATAGCAATTGTATCTGGAATCTCTAAATTAATTGCCTTTTTACTTATAAATGCAATGGCATAGCCACTCGGCCACTGTAGTTATATATTACTTGACTTTCCACAGACACTCAGACTATTCCACCTGCACCCATTAAATTTGGTTTTGTCATGCCACGTTGATGTATATGTTATCCCAACCACACACACACACAGCACAGGAAGAAAGTCGGCTAAAAACAGTGTATGAAAGTTTGCCAAAGATTCAATTGGGCATGAAAGTTGCTGACCATTGTGGTTCCTCCAAGACAATAACAGGGACCAAAATTCCTTTCTGCACATCTTCAATTTCTACTTCTTATGCTGAGCTTTTGACCCAAAAATAAAAAATAAAGAATATTCTCATACGAAGCTGCCAAAAACTTTAAAAGAGAAAAGGGAAAAATGACAAAAAAAATATATAGTGAGATAGAGAGAGCGAACTGGAAACATAAATAAAAGAAAGCTGAAAGAGACATTGGCAGCAAGAACAAATTTATCAAAATTTGTATTTCCATTTCCTGAAAATGTTAGGAGCATGAAAACTACAAAACTACCGAGAGGATAATGACTTGTGCAAAAATGCCCTCTTCAGTTGGGCTCAAACAATTTACAATTCAGCATTTTTCTGTCCTGTCTTGATGAAATGAGCAGTCAGAAGCTTTGACACTGAGAAACCATTGAAGGAGTCGACCTCAAAAAGTTCTTTTAGTTTATCATCACAAATGATTCTCCTCTTATCAGATGGATCCTTCAGGGAGGAAAACAGCCACAAAACCATGTGTGAAATTAAAAAGTCACACCAAGATCTAGTGGGATCTTAAAGCAAATACAATACAGTAGAGAACAATCACTAAAGTATCTGTATCACAAACTAAAAATGTTGCATCAGATTTTTCTAGCCTATTTTACTTCAAGGAACTGCTAAAGAGGTATAGTCAATGACACCAACTCTACCTGAACGAGTCCCCGTTGCTTTAGTTTAGATTTTAGATTTTAGAAATACATAAAGGGAACCATAAGGAAATCAGCTGTAGGAAAAAAGTTGACGAGTCCTATCATGGTCTGAAAGTGTGTTGGACCACCAACATTTAGCAGACAGACCCAATGGCTAACAGCTTTGCGCAGGATCCTTGAAATTTGTGTCCTTGAAATTTTTTTACTACCATTTTATTTCATTTGGGTAGAGGTTCACTTGCTCACCAATTGGGATTTTCAAATATAAGATGTGGAGATCATATTCCAAGTGAGTTTAAAAAGAAAAAAATGAAAATTATTAGATAGCATGATCTTGTGAGATCCTAGGTTTGACCAAGAACATTGTCGTACCTGCAGATCATTTTGTTTTATGTACTCCCACATTCTCTTTACAGCATCAGCCCGTGATAGCATGCTTTCACCGGTACCAAGGAATTTCACAAGAGCATCTGAAAGTGGAAGGGGAGAAAGAAGACCAGAACCTCCTTTCTTCAGCCGTTTTTCGTCTTGCTGTGGGTCATCTGAATCTGGATAGTGAAATTTATGCCAAGACTATGTTATTGAAACAAGTTCATAACTGAAAGCACCTTGGTTCATTTCTTGACATCTTATTTGGAAATGTTATGCCAATACCAAGCATGCAGGATGTGGTATGGATACACATTAACTTTGCTATCTAACAAAGTTTGATAAGCTGAAGATCTGAAGTTATTTATCTCACCTTCTTCTCGCTCTTGCTTAGACTGCTCCTCCTTTTTTGAAGCATTGTCTGGAGCTGCTACATTACAAGTAATACAACTTATTCAACAAAAGAGATTAGAACTTCTGTGACAGCATAACTTAAATGGTATACACTTCTGATGACCAAGTACTGATTCGGAATTCTTCCTTGAGAAAATTGATCACCTTAATCACTTGACATATAAACTAACTGAAAGCAGCTCTATGTAGATAGAGGGACACTTCAAAACATGTTCAGTACTCATGTTGGAGGGTCGGTCTAGGTGAAATGAATGGAACACTCTTGCCATGTTCCATCCAACATATGATATGGAGAACAAGCACAATACCTAAATAACTCATTCCTTTCTGCTGACCTATCATCTTTTCTTAGTGAGGGATGCTCAAAACTTAACAGTCTCTTTATCAGCATTCCAGCATTTTACATAGTGCATACTATTGAAGATATATGATTCTTCCTTTCATTTATTATTCATCAAGAATCAACTTTGTTGAGTGCCAAGTTGCACATGATCACTGATAGCCAGGATTTCAAACTAGGAGCACAAGTAATGATGAGCATAACTAGATGAAGACTTCTAAGAGCATATGCATCTTATGTGCAAAAAAAAAAAAGCTAATACAAAATACAAAATGTACATAAAAAGTGAAACTAAAATTACTGAAACACAACAATAAAACTACTAAAAAAATATATATGGTTGGACAATTAAGCATATGTTCATATATCAAAACTACTAGCTTCTTCTACCATGTACCTTCTTCATTTAAGGGCCATATGTGCTTGGACAGAACTTTATTCATTTGAAACATATCAATTGACTCAACATCAAAAAGGGTACGCAATGACTCATCACATATTATGCTTCGTTTATTCTTTGGATCTTGCAAATTGTTCTCCCGGATATAATTCCAAAGCTTCTTGACAACCTAGGAATGAAAAAAAAGATGGGTGAGGAATAAGTTTTGAAATAATAATTTAAGCAATTATACTTTGAATAATACCTCTGTTCTGGCCAATTCTGACACTCCAGTGAATTTTTGAAGTTCTGGAGAAAGGCTACATAATTTGGTAAAGCCACCTCCCTTTTTCTTGACATCTTTATCCACTTTAGAAGACCTACTTGACAAGACACTGAATGAGAAAAAATAAACACCAGCCACCTGTGAACCAGTCAACCAGGGATATATCACCCCAACAGCCATAGATGGTCATATGAACACAGAATAGGTTGCAATGCTAATGTACCCCACTACATATCCATAATAGAAATGAACAGTAAAGCAGCATTTTCAATATTTTTGTTTTGGGGATATGGGACAAGTCAGGAGAATTCAAACTAGCACAAGTAATAATTGTACAGATATATTCTTCTGAGCATGCCAGTAAGATGATTAGTGAACTCATTGTTTGGATATAGAAATTACAGTTTTGAATCTCCAGGAGGAACTATGTATGTTTGCCGTGTTATGTAAATTAATAAGATATATGATAACTAAATCTCTACAAGTACTTCAAGTTAAAAGACCAAACTTTCAAATTTTGAATATGCATAATAGATAAAATAAATTAATGAACAAGTCAACGTCAACAAAAAACAACACAAAAGGATAGGACATGAGATTAAAGAAAGTAACCTTCTTTTCTTGTTTTCTTTTTGAGTACTACGTTTTTCTTCCTCCTCTTCTGCTTCTTCCTCTACCTCTTCTTCCTCTTGTTCCTCTGCAATACTTACATCTCCTTCAGAGACAGAATGATCACTTTCTTCCCCTTTCTTCTTTTGCTTTATATGTTCTGAATTTTCATCATGCTATGGTGTTAAAATCTCAAACAACTATTATACCAAGCAACTTAAGCAACTTAAGGGTAACACTATAAAAGGTAAATGATGAAGAGCATTATAATATACCACCAAATGAAATACGGCAAAGGTTCAACTTGGAAGCCTTTTCTTTTTTTGGTGGCAGATGAAGTAATATCCCATGGTAATTGCACATACTTAATAACGATTACTTTATGAGCCAGGATATCAGTATTATACCCCAGCTACAAAAGGTTAGAAAAGATAAAAAGAATCATGCTTCAAAGAAAAAATAATAAAACACAAACACAAAAACATTAATTTCTCGATGTTTTATAGCCAAGTGTTATTTTTGTTATATTTATTACTTTATTTTCCCAAAACTATCACTCATTAATTTCCATTTTTCCCTGACTTGATGAACCAAGAAAATTAATTCAAGAGAGAACCAATAATGGCGCTTTATAACCGAGGCTTATATTGTGAAAGGACCAAATCTGAAGAAAGATAAGCTGCTTCCAGGTTATACTTTGAAACCTTGTAGAAAATAAACATGCCACAGTGTTCCCAAACTGCCACCAAGGATAAAACATGCCACACGAGGGTCCATCTACTAAAGATATCACTTGTGTTGCAACTATCTTTTTCTGGGAGAAAAAAAAAAAAAAATTTCTCTAGATGCTTAGCAAGAATATTGTATTGTGCAATCTTAACAATTATTTCATTTATAAGTTAAATTGTCCTTTAATTTTGAACCATTGCATGGTAAAATACAACTGTGCCTCTGCAGAGTAACTGTAATTGGAGATGAGTTTGACAGTGTGCACAAAAAACCAATATAATAAATAAACATGTGGATCCAGAAACGAGAAAGAACCAAAAATAACCAAAAACAGTTCTGGACTTCTATATCATTGAAGCTCCACAAATGTGTCTGTCAAGAACAATTCCGGTCATGACTTTGGGCTTTGGGTTCTTCGGAGTTTAGGGACATACCCTTTTCTGCTATACTGACAGATTGGAGAGCAGCTGTGTTAACTTTAAATCGTGGTTGGGGTTGTCTAGCAACAGTTTTGTGCTTCTATAATCAGTTTTCTTGATGTAATGTTGGTAATGTATAAAATAGGAGAGTGAAATCACTAATAGACTGGAGCATAAACGTTTGTAACATTATCTGTCCTCGGTGACTTATTAGTAGAAAATAGTGTGTGTTTATAAGAATATCCTTTCTTTATTTTCATTGAGTGCACCTTGAAGGTTAGTGGTGTTGAAATGCATGCCAAGCAGCACCACATATGTAGACACTTAGGGGGGTGTATTGTATTGTATATGGACTTTGGTAGAATTTAAATGACTTTTGTGGACTTGAAAAGTTTAGGTGTATTCAATATAGAATTTTAGAGCCATATTCATCAAACTAAGAGTAACAAACAAAACTGAACCTAAGTATATGCTTGAGCACAAATCCATGTGAAAAATCAATGCATTAAGGTACTAAGGTAGTCTTAACAGGTTAACATCATAAACAAAGACAATATAGTCACAAAGTGTCATCAGAAGGGTGAGGAAAAGAATTCTGGACGTACCATCTTCTTCGCTTAGCGGCCATATATGCTTGGACAGGACTTTATTCATTTGAAACATATTAATAGAATTAACACGAAAAAGGGCATGTAGAGATTCATCACATTTTATATTCCGCCTATTCTTTGGGTCCTGCAAATCCTTTTCCCGGATATAAGCCCAAATTCTCTTCACCACCTAAGAATGGATGGAGAATAAGTATCACATCTTGGTTCCAAAATCTCCGTTGGTCCGTCCAAAACAAGGATGCAATGAAAAGTAAAACAATAGAACATTTGCAAAAACTTAATAAATTATACCTCTGTTCTAGCCATTATGGGCTCTCCAACAAATTCTTGAAGCTGTGGAGACAAGCTACATAGTTTTGTGAAGCCACCTCTTTTCGCAACTCCTTTATCCACCTTATTTGACCTATTTGGCAATATAAAATAACTCAGAAAAGTCCAATAGCAGAAACTTGGACGCCCAGCATAATACATATGTTCAAAACAACATACATCATATACTCATATATTGATGGTAAAAGTAATAATTTTTATTCATTAGAAATGGTAAAGGTAACCAATCACATAAAAATGAGAATCTGATATATCTGAGAGGTAGAAAAATAATACCAAACCTAGTAAAACATAAAACAAATGCAAGATAAAAGAAAGACAAATTTTGAAACTTATAATCCAATGAAAAGATAAGAATTCATTGTTTAACTTCTAAAGGTTATTACTTTCTTTTGTGGGTCTGATTGTATCATGTAGGAAAAAGAGAATGAACTTAACAACAAATACACAGAAATTCATTCTTTTAAAATCAATTTGTTGAGCCAAGAAAGAAACCCTTGTTCCCAAAGTAATCAGAGATATGGGCTTGCTCTCTGAGAAATTCCACCAACATATTAGACGATTATTTTATAGTACAACTAAACTGTACTTAAAGCTTTCTCAATGAATACATTTTCGTCCAAATAATAAGAGAGGTTTGTTGGTTGTGCTTGTGCAGATGAATGTTGTCAATGTAGTACTAGCCTCAAGCATAAAGCACAATATCCTAGATTCGTCAAAGTAGTCTTCAAGGGGAATTCCTTACGATGGATAAATTGGACTTTAAGGGCCATATCTCCATCCACAGTGTCACTTTTATTTAATGGTAACTAAGTGTGTATCTCTTAAAGGAAGCCAAAGAACCTGAACTGACAGCAGTGTCATTTCCATTTCATTGTCTGTGAGTACACTTCCATATATGTTTGTTCAATATACAGTGACTTCTCATCTACTCCCCCATTAAAGTCTAGATATCCAAGGTTTTAGAATGGTATATTCTGAAGTTTTAAGGAGCCTTTTCAGTTTCAGAATAAGACAACAAGACAGACTGCTGTCGATTTGCAACCAGTGCTGAAAAACTCAGAATTTGATAATCTGATGAGCAATGAGATTTAAGATGATGCCCCACATCCAATATTCTTTACTCAGGGTGACATCCATTTTTTAAGTGCTACTTTTAGAAGAAAATTTTGAAAAATAACTTCATATGAGAAGTAACTTTGGAAGAAAAAAAAAAGCATTTAAAAACAAAACTAGAGAACAAACATAGACATCAAACTATGATATGTTCACATGAAACTGTAATGCAATCTTGATATGGATTATGAAACCAACCCTTTCATTCAATTTATGAAAAAAAATAAAAAATGAATAACCAATCACGAATAATGTTGATAAAGTGTAAGACCAAAAAATAATTCAACTTTCAACACAATTCAACCAACCAAGTGATAAGGCAATGAAAATGCAATAAAAACTACAACTGGATGCACACAATTGATAGAAACATCAGTTAAGTGTTCAAATTTACTTCTTGCTACTACTCCAAAACCCCAATTGATTATTGACTATTTTTCTTTCATCAATAAAAAAAGAAAATAGCAAAAGAAGGCACTTTCTCATTACGTGGGACCCAATAAATCCGAAAGAAAAATACCACTTTGGGCAATTCGTTTTCTCATAAGCCCAAAACATCTATTTCTTTCCTACCAACTAAAAACATTTTCCCAGCAACCAAACACTAATCAAAGAAACCCAAATGCAACTAAAAAAGAAATAAGATTTAAAAAAATAACTCACGCTTTTCTCCTTCTACTTTTGCCTGCATTCTCTTCCTCTTCCTCTTCTTCATCTTTAACGTCGTCGTTTACTTCTACCTCAAGCTCAGCGGCTTCCGGTACATTCTCTGAACCTTCACCGACCTCCTCCTCCTCCTCTTCTTCTTGTTCTTCTTCATCTTGGGGTTTGGCCACGTGGCTCTCGAGGTAAATGTCGATTTGGTCCCTGATAAACGTTTTTCGGTCCGACAGATCGACCCTGAAATCCTTCTCGAGCTGGCGGCGGACGCTGCCGGCGGTGGCCGTGTCCAGGTCCGAAGTGCTGAGGATTTCCTGGAGCCGGGTCAGGAGGTCCGAGTCCGATACCATTTTCGATATTTCGCGGGCTGTAATTTCCGATATTTTGGGGTGATTGAGTTTGAGAGGCGTTTCGGGCGAGAGAGAGAGAAGCGACACTGCTTATTGAAAACGGAGTCTCATGCAAGTGAAGAAGAAATGGGAGAAGGAACAAAACTGGTAGTGGTGGCGTGTGGAGGGGTGGAGGGCATTTCTGGAATTAAAAGTTTTATCTTGGCTGGTGACTGGTCTGGTCTAAAGTCTGAAACACTCTGCGTTTACAACTAGGCAGTTTTCGTTACTCTAGTTGTACTCTTTAGAACTTTATTGGGTCATGGGTGGTTCTTCTACGTAGACCCTAAATTTTGCTCCATACCTAATTCTTTTCTTTCTAAATTACAGTTTTATCCTTTCAACAACTTTTTATTCTAATTTACTTTCGTAGTGATTGCAAAAAAAAAAAAAAGGCAACCTAATATTGTGAGTGCCCATTCAATCTCTTCTAAAGTTTCTGGTTAGTCACAAGATGTTTGTCATTTTGCCATAGGTTGCCCAAGAATAAGAAAGTACTTAAATCATGCCGGAGATGTAGTGTTAGTAATTTATCAATGTTATAATATATTTATGAATATTATATTTTAAAAATATAAATTCATCGTATAATTATATTATAATATATAAATTAATAATATCTCATGACACGCAACAAATTTTGTGTAAATAACGGTGCCTTATTAGGCTTTTTATGACAACTTCACCACACTTCACTTGGAATAGGGTTGCATGACTTTTGAAGCTCATAAAAAGATAAAGAGATTTGGTGCCAATATTGCGGCCAACGATGAGCTGAGTTTGCCAAAACAATTGAAAATTGTTGAAAGTTTTGAATCTTTTTTCGCTCAGTTTTCTTTGAATGATGCTTGGTTAGGAAGATGGAGGATATGTAATAGACAACTGACGGCAATTCTAACGCCACTTGTCTTGTGTCGGTACTGGCCAAAAACATTTGTTCTAGCCATATCAATTCATATGAAAAAACAAGTTATGTGTGGATGGTGGTAGGGAAGGGAGGAAGATGAAGGTTTTTTTTTTTTTTTTTTTATCTCTAAATTTATGTTCCAATTCTTTTATAAGGGCAAAAAGGGATTACAATAGTTTCAAAAAAACTGGGAGAATATTGGTTGTCCAAGAAAATGGGGGTATAATGAGCAAATTTGGGTGGGTACAAGTCATGATTCATCCCCTCATCATGCATAGGGTCTTCTCTAATAAGGAGAGAAAAAAAAAGGTCCCTAGGTCATGTTTTGAGTGAGTAAGACTAAGAGTTTGTTTTAGGATTAGTAATAAGGTGGGTGTGAAGAATGTGTTTACAATTTATGAAAAGATTATTTTGTCCTTAAAGGAAAATTATTTTTTTGCCATTAAAATGGTGACGAAAACAAATGCAAAATAGAATCACCTTTGGAACTGCCGCAATGAAGCCTTCGCTCTTTTGGACTGTCTTGCCCTTGTAATTGTGAGTTTTGGACATGCCCAAAATATGGGCAACCCAAGCCGACTCCTAAAGAAAATACGAAGAAATTAGACCTTACCAAAGAGGCAAAATCCATTACTCAAAAAAGAATACTGCAACGTTCAGAGCCTAAGGCCCTAAATGAATCCAAGAGGATCTTTCTTTCTTTCTTTTTTCTTTTTTTGTTCACATCAACTCAATCAAACTTGGATGACATAACCATTTAGTTAGTAGTCTAGAGTGTTGGAAGAGGTCATGAGTTCTCCCCCTCCCTCAAATAAAAAAAATAAAAATTGGATGCCATAATTTTACAAATTGTTGAAAGTTCAGCCCAAAATGAAAGCCAACTCCCTGTATAAAAGAAATTAATTGTATAACATGAACTGGCTGGTGGCAACCAAAACTCCAAAAAGCCAAATGGACTTCATATTTCTCTAAAGTTGAAGGACAAGCTGACCCTACAGACTCAAGGAATTGGGAAAGGCATGAAGGCATGTCCAAAGCTACAGAAAAGTATATACTTGCATAGATGATGTAACGTACTTAACCATTGAAAGAATCAGATTCAAGGCAAATCTGGAAAAGGTTGACAAACATTATCCGAAAATCAACTGACACCGAAGAGAAAGCCAAGTTTGTAAGATTTTATACACTGAAATGACAGTATCTACTGTTTATCTTCTATAATTCATAAGAAAGGATCAATCTGTTGAGCCAAGAAAGAAGCTCATTCCCAAACTTAAGAGTTGTAAAAGATCCCAGCCTGTTTAGCAAGATAAGCAGTCACTATAATGGATGATCACATGAAAAGATTATGCAATTCTAGGACAGAAGGAACAACAGGAGATTGTTTATAAAATAAAGGTTGTATTACAAAAATATCAAGACTCATCTACTCTTTGTGCATCAAGGTATATACAACACTAGAAGCTGTCAAGGAAACGCTTGAATTGACTGACAAGTCTCCAAGTTCATTGAACCCAGTAATGAACCTCAGAATGGCTAATAATACACCACCTTATGGAAGCGCTACAAATTATTATCATCCTCAGAGTCATCAGAAGCATTCTCATCAGTATCAGACCCACTACCAAAGTTGATGCTTTTAGTTTCATCCATGCTGTTATCTGAGATTTGGCTACCTTTTAGAAGATGTTTCAAGTCATCTAGAATATAAGGTTCTACTAATTTCCAGAACCAGGTAGAATTACTTCCCAGCAAACCTATCCAAAACACTCTCCCCTTCCTCTTCACCCTGCAATCCAGGGACCTTGCCTTCAAGGTTCTGACAATCTTCTCAACACCCTCCTCACTTCCCTTTACCTTCAACAATATGTCTCCTGATGGAGTCCTGTGGCCCCCATACATATACCAGTATGCAAGACCACATGGTGACAGCCATCTATGGATTAGCTTTGGAATCATCCGTCGGCCTTTAGGCCAAAACTGGTCCGCATAGAAACCAAAATAAGAATGTGAGATGGTTGAAAATTTATACGGTATGTCCTCAGTACTCTCACCGGGCTTGCAAGAAGGATGTAGCCACTCATGGTATTGATCGTATATATGTCTCCTTAAAAGAGGATGTGTGCAAGAATTCTCACTGAACTCAAACCGGATCATGTGATTCTTCATGTCTTCATCTGATTCAATCTGCAAACCACCCAACAGCAGACCTACTAAAATCTCCCGTTGTTCTTTGCTCAGCTTCAGGCTTACAGGTCTCTTAACCACTTTCCTGCTTAAGCTTAAGAAATGGTCAACCTTATCCATCAGTGGGTCTTCAACATCATATTTCTTCTGGCACATCAGATCATATATTTTTTCCGCCTTGACATAATCTCCAGCTGATAGGTATCCGCTTAATATGGTGTTGCAAGACCGAGCGTTAATACCGATTGACCCATTACTCTGCATTTGGTTGAAGATCTCCTCCGCTTTATCAATATTACCAACTTTTACCAAAGAATCCAAGTATATACAGCAAATCGTACGACTGGGTCGACATCTATCAAGGCACTGGGAAAAAGCTGATTCCAACTTCTCATGTAAGTTTAAGTTGAAGTACATGTTCATTAGATCAATATATGATGGCATGAAAGGCTTCAAACCAGAGTTGATGAAATCTGTCATGAGGGATTCTGCAAGTTCAATTTCTTGAGCCCTACATAAGATCTCTATGACTTTATGATATGCCACAGCATTGGCTGAACCCAAATGCTCTTGCATCTCCCTGAATATCTCCAAAGATTTCATAGGTTCTCCAGCCTTTGCATAGGCTTCCATTTTATAAACATACACCTGAGATGGGAGACCAACATCAAGACGGAGAAGTTTGAGCCAAGTATTTTCCGCTTCCTCCACATCACCCTCCTTTGAGCAAGCTCTCAAGATAGACACAAGCACTTCTCTACCCTCTTCAATTCCTGCTTGTTGCATCTCTTTCCTTAATGATGACATCCTCTCTTTATCTATAGTATCCTGATAGCTATGCAGCCAAAATAAGCCGCTAAAAATATCCTTGTGTATCTCAAGTCCAGTTGATACCAAATTATGGAAAATAAACTCAGCCTGTTTGAGGTAATGTTTCGAAGAGCTTCCTGGTTCGCTGACAATAGCTTTGAAGAGAGAATTGTGCAAGCTAAGTCGGGGCTGGTAACCCCCCAGCTGAATCATTCGGTTGTAAATGCTACACGCTTCCTCCAAGCAACCTTTAACCGGGGCACTAAGATATGCAACAACCAATATATGAAATGTAGATTCACTCGGGACTCGCCCCTGATTAATTATATCATCAAATATATCCCGACACTTCGAAAATTTTCGCTCTTTACCCATGTAATCTGCTAACTTGGTAGCAAGAGCAAAATCAAAACGATACCAATGTTGTCGCATCATCCATTTGTACACCTGCATACATTTTGAGAAACCCAAACTAAGTCTATCATATATCAATACAATCATTATTTTCTACCAGGGTCCATAAACATGCTAAGATCAGAGTCCAAGTGAAGCAAAAACTGCATATTGCAATTACCAACACAAAATTTCGCAACAAGGAAAGCTCATAGTGACCGAAAACTTACCCTAAACCCGGCATCATTCTCGCGAATTCGCATACAATGCACGGCGACGTACGTGGCATCCTCTTGCCTCATCCACTTCTTCTGCGCATTGAGTATCCGAATCAAAGTCCCGGACTTGTGCGCCGGCAACTCCTTACAGAGCCACGCCAGCTTCGACCTCCGCCACTGCTCCGGCAGCTCCTCCAGCTCCTTCACCTCCAGCTTCGGCGCGGCCAGGTGCTTCAAGTCCGCGGAAGCGAAGCACTTTTCCAAGTTGAAAGCCTCGCTCTGCGCCACATTGCTGAAATCCCAATTCTCCTCCTCCGCCTGCGAGGCCTCGCTCGCAAGGGGTTTGACGAAAGTACTAGAAGCCGGGAGGGAGTGCAATCTTCGGGACCTGGAGGCGCAGAGCGGGAAACCCAAGATGGGTTTCAAGAAGCGGCCATTGCGGTGGTGGTGGTGGTGGGGGGGAGTGAGAGAGAGAGTGAGGGAGCGCAGGAGGGAGAGGGGAGAGAAGGAGCGCATAGGGAGGGGAGTGGGGCTAGGGTTTGAGTAGCAGAGAGTGGAGAGGAAGGAGAAGGAGGTGTGGGTTGTTAGAGTGAGAGTGGATGAGAGCGAAAGTTCTGGAGCTCTGCCCAGAAGCATGTCTGAAAATTCTGCTTCTGCCTTCAATTTTCAGCTTCAGCTGGATTTTGGTTTTGAGGTTTTGAGAGGGTTTTTCTAATTACATTGGAAAATAAAGGGTTTTGATATGATATCAGGATGCTTGGGGCCCAATTTGTGGGGACACTTTCATGTTCAAGTGGCCCAAGTAAACTGACTGTGGGGATGGCCCATCGTAACCCAATTCACTTGTAGGCAATTCATAGGTGAACATAGGTGGGTTGAGAAAATTAGAGGTTCTAATTCATTGGTTGAGAAGATTTGCACGTGATCGATCCTAACATTACGTGTGACAATGTGATTAATCTATTTAAATTATAACACATATATAATTTTAGGATATTTTTAAAGTTTAGAATTTTAGATATTAATAATTGTACACGTGTTATAATTTAAATATATTGAAACCGTCACGTGGTATTATACTCACATAAAAAATTTCTCAGTTGAGTTGAGTAGGTAATTGACCTCTAATCTTGAAGCCGATAAAATTGTCAGTCCCCATTTGNTGGGGTGAAGGGGGTGGTCAAGGAAGGTACCGCCGACGGTGGGTGGTAGGACGGGAGGGGAGGGTGGGGTTTGGACCGTTTGGTTTGGTTTATTCCTCTTTTAAAAAAAAAAAATTGTGTTCAAGTAAAAGTAAGATTTATAGTTTATAAAAAAATGTAGGGTACATTTGGCAGATGGTAAATTACATATAGCATTTTCAAAGTTTAAAATATAATTTGTCCAAATTAATTGTTTTAATTTTTCAAATTGCTCAAATCATGACACATTGAACAATGAACGAATTGGACAGAAAAGTTGAAAATTAAATTTTAAAAAGCTAAACATTAAATTGTATTGATATATTATACAATACATAACAAAAATTATAGCACTCTCCAGTCTCCACTAGCTTGTACTTTTGCACTCCTATGGAGGAGTGCAAGAAATTTCTAAAGTAGTACAAATATTGTTTTCCTATATTATATGTAACACATGTAGTTAAAATAACGTACCATTCACTCAGTCAGACAAATATTTAGTAAGAGATCATTCCTCTTGATACGAAATAAATTTAGACCTATTTTATTTGTTAGAAATAAGTAGGACCAATGGATATAATGTACCTTTTAACCAGCTTCCCTACATTCCAAAAAACAAAAAACCTTATCTTCCCTATGATTGAGGAAACCACTTTCCACCTTACTACAAAAGAGTAGCCAAGCATGATAAAGACAACAGAGAAATTTTCTAAATTATGACAAAGAATTCAATAATTATATTATTTTTGTTTAGTAGTCCTTCTGAGAGTTCCTTCTAGTCATGTCCAGAGGCCATGCTGCTATTTGAAAAGCTAGCATTAGAAAAACATAATTGAATAAACAATCCCAACAGCTTTCAACTTTTGTTTTTGGTTTATCATTGAATAAACAATCCCAACTAGGGTTTTACAATTTCTGTTTTTGGTTAATAATTGAATGAAATATCCCAACTAGAGCTTACAATTTGGTAGGTCACTTCTTGGTGGGAAAGATATATATATCAATATAATAAGCTAATCATTTATTTATTCGATCACTTAATTAATCCCAACCCAAATTGAAAGTAGATCTTGTAATATAATTAAATTACTTTCATCATTTCACCACCATGTACTAATTAAAGAAGGGTTGTGATTTTCATATTTCTATTTTGTACACTTACATACCTCTTCTTTATTTTCATACAAAATTGGAGTGTGATAATTATCACCTTAAGAAAATTATATTATATATAATCTTTTGTTGAAGTCATTTCCCATTTTGTCCTTTAAATATCCACATGCTTGTGGGTTGTGATGCATGTGTGGGAGTAGCAAAGATGTTAAAAACTTTTACGTAGAACTTAGGGATTTAGACTATTTTAGAGTATTCCCAACGGCCTCTCTATCTTTGGCTCTTTAGCTAATTTGGAGAGGATGTTAAGAAAATGTACGCTCCGGCAGCCTTTCTAAATGGCTCTCTATTGTAGCAATCCACTTTTGGCTCTCTATATTTGAGGAGTGAAAGTGACTCTCTATTCTCTTTTCTAAACATCAAATACTATGTTTTAGGAGTGAGAAAATTGGTGCTTACGTAGTTTCTTTTGCTTCAAGTTAGAGCTTCACTTTGCTTGACCAAGTGAAGAGAAGAAAATATAATACAATATCATCATCCGCATTGCCCACACCTCGTTGTCACTTATCAGGAAACAAACACTCTGACTAGATAAACATAGGGTTGTTGATTTAACATACTCTCACAACCTAATATTAACATAAGGTTTTTAAATTCAAAATTTGTTCCAACTAGCTAACTATTGATTTACTAGTATTTTTCTTCATAATATTAGAAAAATTCAAAATTTGAATTACCCTCTCTAAATAAAAATAAAAAACTTAGATTCTATAAGCACAAATGGTAAGATTTGAAGATAAAGCTTTATTTTGTATAGTGTATTACCATATGACATTAGGTTGTCCTTTTTAAAAAAAATGTATCTTATCCTTAATAAGTTGGTCAACTTTTGTAAATGTCAACTCAAATAGTGTTGGTAAGTTGTGATCACACGACTCGTTTAAATATTGTTTGAAATTAATTTCCACTTTGTGGTTGTGCATTAATAACAAATATTTAAACAAAATGCCAAATCATCTAGATATGACAATGTAATCAAACAAAATTAATGTATATAGTTCAAATGAAGGAAAAAATCTATAAATTTACACACTAACAAGATAAACTCAAATATTATAAGAATTAATAATTATCACTAAATCTAATCTAATTAGTCATTCAACTATTATATGCAACTCAAAAATATGTTCTTACCTTTCAAATTTGGGTTGAAAGTGAAACTGTGATTCACTAGGTCAGAAAAATTGAAGTACGAGGGAGCAGGTAAAAACTGGAGTGCGAGGAAAAGATGTAAGAAAATTTGAGAAAGCGACTGGTCTGAATGTGAGCGAAAGAAACTAAGAGAATAGAAGTATAGAACAACACGAGCCCTTGGTCCCATGTTCCTTCGTAATGTTGTATTGTTTACCTTTGTAGTGTTTGTTGAAAGTGAAATTGTGATTCGTTGGATTGGTAAAATTAGAGTGACGGAGAGCAAGTAAAAATTGAACACATTTTTTTAAATTTGGATTATCTACTAATTTCTTGTGTTTTAATCCTATTTTTTTTGGAAAATAAATATATGTCATATAACTTGTGATTACGGTAAATTCTAATTTATAAATTCGATTTTTCTTATAGCAAACGAAATGAGTTAAGTCTAAATTCACATTTGGATTTCACCAACAATAGAGGGTAAGTTGGAGAGAAATGTTATACCTACTAATCGTCTAAAAAATATCTCTTGATTTTTCAGAGATGAGAATTGAAATTCATCAATAGTAGAAACTTACGTGTTATATACAAATCGAAACTCTATTTGTTGAAGAGTAAAGACATCAAATCCAAAAGTTCAAAAAAGTATTCATATGATATTATGATGCAAGAATATCTGAAACGGATGTTCCTAAGAGTTGAGAGACGCTATCTTCCATTGCATTTGTAAGCAAAAAACAAAAGGAAGAAACAGAAAAATTTGTCTCTCTGCGGACAACATAGGTATTAAGGAAAATGATAGGGGTATCTATGTAAATCCACAGTTCTGAGTTCACTGAATTTGAGTCTTTTGAGACAATAAATAGAGATGATCTGTTAACCGTTGAGTGGATAAAATCATAAAAATATCATAAAACCCATTTCCCTATAAAAGTTTCAGATAAAACCACACGAACACAAAAAAAAAAAAAACCTCAGACCAAGACACGGATACAGAGGAAAAACCACTCACAGACGCACAGAAACACACAGAGAGAGAGAGAGAGAGAGAGAGAGAGAGAGAGAGAGAGAGGGGATGGTTGGGTTCACGAGCTCTATATCCTAAAGCCTCTGCAACACCAATAAACAGTCACCTAAAAACCCAGAAAGTTAAATAAAAAAAAAAGATCTTTCTTTTGTTTTGTTTTTTGAGAGAAAAATCTGAGGAACCCCCATTTCTGAGGTGGGTGGGAGCTTCACGGGGTCGAACCAATCTTCAGTCTTTTTCTTCAACCACCAGCTTTTCACCTATCCAGTGGTCCTGGTCTTGCCAGGTCACCTCCACCACCGCCTTCTCGGTTGATTTGATCACTGTTTTGGCCTTGCCATTTTGCTCCTCTCTGTATAATGTGATAGAGAAAGCTTAGCTTGTGGAGTAGGGGCTAAATTGGTATTTGCTTTAAAGGGTCTTAGTGTATATATATAGAGAGAGAGGTGGTAGAGAGATGGATCGGACTGGGCTCACAGTTGGGCCAGGCATGGACATGCCGATCATGCATGACAGCGATCGGTACGAGCTTGTTCGCGATATCGGGGCGGGGAATTTCGGGGTTGCAAGGCTTATGAGGGACAAGCAGACTGAGGAGCTTGTTGCTGTGAAATACATAGAGAGAGGTGAGAAGGTTAGTCACTGAATTTTACTCTTGTTTTTTTCTTTTTCAAATGGGTATTTGAGGTTTGGCTCATTTGTGTATTTGAGGGGATTGACTGCTTTCTGTTTTTTTTTTTTTTTTTTTTGGGGGTTGCAAATTGATTTTTTTTTTTTTTTGGTGATTGTTTCAAATTGATTTTCGTGGTTCATAAAATGTTTGTCTTTCAGGATTAGTGAGTTTCTAATATAGTGGTCTGTGTGTGTATTTGAACGTGAGTTTGCGGAAGTTGATTGCTTATATGTTTCTTGAGGGTGAAGTTTGCTATTTAGTGTCTCCAAACAAAAACAGTTGATTTTTGTTTGAATTTGAGTTCACTGTGTTCACTTTTGAGTGGTTTGTTGGACCTTAGAGTTAAAGGTCTGATGGGATTTAATTTTTGGTTTTTTAGCTTCTTTTTTATAACAAGAAGTTTTTGTTGAATTTGACACATGATGCTTAACTATGGAAGTGACACTGTTGAATATGTTGAACCTGAGTCCTGTTTAGTTGTTGAGCTTGGGTGTAAGTGTACAGCCTCACTATAAAGTTCTGAGTGGCCTTTTGTTAATTATTTGTGTTATTTTATACAAGTCATGTTTAAGGGTGATTTAAAATTGAGTATCATTGTTATACCAAAAAATTGAGTATCATGACATTCTTAAATGCTGAGGATTTTGTTGGTGAGAAAGCTGGGGACTTGACAACCTAATGGAGGATGGACGATAAAA
Source organism: Dryas drummondii (assembly GCA_003254865.1). Lineage (NCBI taxonomy): Eukaryota > Viridiplantae > Streptophyta > Magnoliopsida > Rosales > Rosaceae > Dryas > Dryas drummondii. The sequence continues at coordinate 223,214 of QANW01009270.1, read as the reverse complement.
CATCTGCCTTCTCCTAAACTGTTGAGTAAACCAAGCAAAAGAAATAAGAAATGAATTTTGAACTGCGAATTTTGCGGTAAACTGGCCAAGTAATTCCCATGAGTTATGGGAGACTGTAAGCTGAGTGGAGGATTTAACAGTTGGATATGTAGCCTGATAATAGTATACAACCGTGAACAGTTCATTAGATTTCCCAGAGAATTTTTCCATGTTGGCAATGATGACATTTGAGGACTGCAGACTAATGGTTCTCATTGTTATATAAGATGCAGAAACACTTTGCCTTGACTGTTTTTAACAGTCTTTCTATGGTTGCATTCTTTTGTAAATGGTTAAATCATTATGAAATTTTTTAACTATTTTATATTATCTGTTTTTTTTTTTTTTTTTTTTTTCTGGGATTGAAAGTGTGAATAAATCTTATTAAATGTGATATAGGTAGGACATGTCATCTGATCAGTCAAGATATTTTCATTTATGCAGTTAAGTTTATATTGCCCTGTTATGGCTTGTAAGTAATGGGCCATTGTTATACTTGGTAGTTTCAAACTTTCAATATTGATACCCTACTTTTATATTTTGTCTAACAGATAGATGAAAATGTACAAAGAGAAATTATAAACCACAGGTCGTTGAGGCATCCCAACATTGTCCGGTTCAAAGAGGTCTGTTAAGTTCTAACATCTAATCACAAATTAAATCCTCCACAAAATTCAGTGACGTTACTATGTGACTGCAGGTAATATTAACACCAACTCATCTGGCCATTGTGATGGAATATGCATCTGGAGGAGAGCTCTTTGAGCGTATATGCAATGCTGGGCGGTTCAGTGAGGATGAGGTTCTTATCCAACACATTAATTCTGTTTCTATTAGTGCTTCCAACCTATTTTCTAATGTATTTTTGTTGCAGGCACGCTTCTTTTTCCAACAACTTATATCAGGAGTTAGTTACTGTCATGCAATGGTATGCAGACTAAGTTGTCTATCTTTATTGTAATTCTTTTAATACTTGAAGATACAACTAGATTTCAGAATGTATGTATTTTGCTGCATTTCTTCATGAAGCAAGTGTGCCATCGGGACTTGAAGTTAGAGAACACATTGTTAGATGGAAGTCAAGCTCCTCGTTTAAAAATATGTGACTTTGGCTACTCAAAGGTACTAGAGTGACTAGCCCTCTCTCTCTCTCTCATGTGCTTGCCTTCATTCTACAAGAATTTAAATTATGGAATAGATCTCTGGTGATTAAATTCAGAACAGAAATGTATTAGGCATGTATTAAAAAATATGGTTGTCTGAATGCTTAATGCATGCTATGGTTTTTCCTTTAACTGGTAGAGACTTTGTACGAATTTGTCTGCCCTTTTATTTTGTGATATTGGGTAAGTCATACGTATCAGCAAGTCCTTCATTGCTCATCTGTGTTATTACCTTCTTTTTTTTGTACTATTTATATTTTTCATATCCATCTAATTAGGCCGTCTCTTTTTTCAGTCCTCGGTGCTTCATTCACAACCAAAATCAACTGTTGGAACCCCTGCATATATTGCTCCTGAAGTGTTACTTAAGAAAGAATACGATGGCAAGGTAATGATACTTATCATCTATATGATACTTAAATTTGTTTAACCAACATGTTAAATAATCTTGTCCAATGGTCTCTTATTATATATGTTGTTAAGACTTTAAGTTATTTATGAATGTCATTATTTATAAAATCATTTGTTACTGAGTTACTTATATGTATTTTCATATATTTAACTTTGTTTACGACTTTCTGGAAAAAGCTTAGCTTATAACTTGTAACTTGGTTTGTGCAACCATATGTATTCCCATCATCCTTTAATTTGAGCATGATAAAGCTGCCCTGTTTCTATCTCAATCGTAAGTCATAACTACAAGTAAGTTTAAAAGTTATGAGTAATTGCAACCACCCTTCAATCAATTTCAAGTTTTGTAGGATCAAGTGCAACGCATTAGGTCAAAACAAGTCCACCGTTTCGTGTACAAAGTTCAGTTTTGAGTTCATTTGGCAGAAATCAAAACACGATGACCATGGGTAACTGGCTGCAACTGAAAGGGATAAGCCAGAAAAGATTGTTGGGAGATTACCATGAATTATATAAAATTTGGGGTTTTTTAAAATTGGTTTTAGCTACTTCCTATATTTTTTCTTCTTTTGTAAACCTTGTTTTAGGTACCTTACAAACTGGATATTGAAATTTTTGGAGTTGGCTGATATGATTACCTGAGGTTTTGAAATAGATAAATGCACATGCTAAAAGATGACAATGCAATCACTCACCACCGCTTTAAAAGAAAGGACTCTTTTTGAAGTTCCATTATTGGGAACTTTATTCCGTTCCTAAATGATCTAATATTGGCACACTAATGGTCCATTCAAATAGAGGGATTTAACAAAATGGATTTGGATTTTAAAAATAAGTTGACATTGGTTAAAACACCATAAATATATGAAATATAATATATTTGAAGTGAATAGATTCAATTTGATATTATGAATTTGAAATGACAAGGTTCAATGAATCATTTGAAATCCTTGTATTTCTTCTACTTTTTTTCCTCACACAAGTACAAACTGCTATGCTTAACATTATATTCGAGTAAGTTAACTTTAAACATTAACTTAAAACCGATAGATTTGAAATCCCATAATCCAAATGAAGCCCTAATATTGTTTTGGTGTCATGGACAAAATACTGGAACTTACACTATGTATTTCTGCAGTCATGGATGAAGGATACCCTTTCCCTCTTTTTGTGCATTTACATAGAATTAATACATTGTGCTAATTGTTTTCGATTTTGATCTTCCATTCAGATTGCAGATGTGTGGTCTTGTGGGGTGACCTTGTATGTCATGTTGGTGGGTGCATACCCATTTGAGGACCCTGGGGAGCCTAAAAACTTCCGCAAGACAATACATGTAATTGTTGCACCTTTAACACTATTGAAACTGTGTAGCTCTGCATAGTTGACTAAAAGTAGTGGACTATTTTGCAGCGTATAACGAATGTCCAGTACTCGATTCCCGACTATGTACATATATCTCAAGAGTGTCGTCATCTAATCTCAAGGATTTTTGTAGCTGAGCCAGAGAAGGTGTGTGATATTCTTTGCATATGAGTTATGTGCGTGCACCTATATATCAGTCTTTATATTTACTTAAATGCATGTCCTGCTTGCTTATTCTTGGATTAAAGTACATGGATTAATAATGGTCATGTATTTACGTATTCATGTCATTCTGTCTATGTGTCCGTGGCACGCCAGGACCTTGTTTCACAAAATTCGAAGAATAAAACTTTATTTCTATATGCTTTGCTGATTGATGCTTCCCTTAGCTTGGTCTCTCATATCTGATTAGGGTTTAAAGGACAGAAAGAGCAATGTTCTAACTTGAGTTTCATTGAATCTTATTGTGTGCAACAGAGGATAACCATTCCTGAGATTAGGAACCATGAGTGGTTTCTAAAGAACCTTCCAGCAGATCTCATGGTTGAAAACACCATGAACAGCCAGTTTGAAGAGCCTGATCAACCCATGCAAAGCATTGATGAGATCATGAAGATAATTTCTGAGGCTACAATACCTGCAGTTGGGACCAACAGTCCCAATCAGTATCTGGCAGGCAGCCTGGACGACATTGATAACATGGAGGAGGATATGGAAAGTGACCCCGACGACCTCGACATTGACAGCAGTGGAGAAATAGTCTATGCAATTTAATTGTGGCAATGCCTGGTCATGGTGGAGTCATGTGCAAGGGGGAGTTTAGAAGATCTAGTTCTATGAAATTTAAGATCATCTTCAGTCACAAGTCTGTGGATATGAAATTGGAGTAAGGGGGTTTTAACCTTTTGTGGCAATGGAGGGTTCTGTGGTGGAAATTTTCTGTTTTTTCTCCTTTTCTTGTGACATGCTTCTGTTCATCTGTATTGTTTTGTTTTGCCACTAATTGCTAGTGGCATTTATGTACTGTTCTGTAGTTGTTACAAGTGATGTAACAGGTGGAACTTAATGTTGCTGAAATGTATCATTGGCTGATCCTTCTCTATAATTGCATCTCCAGAAAGTTTGCCAAACTGATTGGTTCTGCTTTTCCAAGCATAATTGCATATGCTTAGGTCTCCCTCTCCCTCCTATAGTCTCCTCTCATTTCAAACACTATTTGAAATTGATGTTTGATTACCAGTGTTAATTAGCAAAAAGCCACAAACAATTGCATGTTTCACTCATGAACCATTTTTATATTTAACCCTAAATACAAACTCAAATGGTTTTAACTACAAAAGAAACCTATCACATCCCAAAATCAAAGATGGGGAAAGAGAGGTGAATTGGTAAGAGAGAGCAAGACGACGAGAGAGAAATTAGGAATGGCTGTGGGAGATGTACGGTGTGGAGAGGAAAGAAATTAGGTGTTGAGTTTGCGGTAAAACGAGGGAGTGGTCTTGTTTAATGTGAATTAAATTATTGTTTAAAATTCAAAATTTTTTTTAATGCATAAACATGAAATCTGGCAAAATCCATTCCAATCCAATTTCTAAATTGGAGGAAAACTTTTCACGTCTAACATCAGGAAAAAGGTTTTAAAGTAATCACACTCCCACGTTTCCAACACATAATGGGGCAGTTTAGACAATTACAAAATGATCTTTTTAAACATTTAAAAAGACTGATAATGTAAAATACAAATGCCGACATGGATAGAGGTCAAAGGACCTCAATCAAAGTCAAAAAGCATCCGGATGTTGATCAAGAACAATAGAATTGAAGGATGGGAATCTAAAATTATTCATAAGCCAGCTCAAACTTCAGCTTTGAGAACCAACAGTCTCCGCTGCGGGGGCTGAGCCATCTCCATCTAAATTCCTGTCACCAGTTCTTTCAGCTCCATAAACCGATGGGTCTGCATATCCATTGGTTGGTTGCTGTGACTGGTGTTGTACTTGATGCTGTGGCTCTCCGTTGGCAGGGGGGTTCACCGCTTGGGCATAATGGGAAGGGTCCGGCTGAGCATACCCACCTTGTCCATATGCTACTGGCTGAGATGCTGCAGAAGGGTCTTCGACTGCCTGCTGCCCTCCATAACTTGTTTGGTAATAACCTGTTTGAGTGTGTGGTTGACCTGTGCTGCTTGGATGAGTCCAATACCCAGCCTGAGGGTTAGCCATTGGCTGGCTGTAAGGAGGTGGATAAGCAGCTGATGGCTGAGTAGTTTGAGAGGAACCGCTTCCATCTACGCTTGATGACACTGCAGGTGGCCCATATCCTGAAGTTGCATACTGTTGCTGCTGATCAGATGCTGGAGCCTGACCATAATTTGGTGGCTGCTGAGCATAACCCTGATCATAACCATGGCTGCTGACTGGGGGTGTCTGATTGTAGTTGTAACTAGGATTTGGGGGAGCTGAGCCCACCTGAGGTTGTTGTCCATAGTAACTATATCCACTACTGTCCTGAGGTGGTTGAGAGGTTGGGTTTGATTGATCCCAACCTGCTACCTGGGTAGGATAGTTACCATAGTACGAGGCAGGCACGGAAGGTGCAGGATAACCTCCTGGTTGTGTGTAACCATAATGGGGCTGCTGTTGCTGCATTGGAGCTTGTCCTTGTGGGCCCCAATTTCCAGGAGGGGCATACGACGGCTGCATATAGCTATTGGTCCCAGATGGATTTACTAAACGCTTCTGCAGGAAGTGAAACGAAAGTGTTGAAATAAAACATGTAGAACTAACCAGGAAGCAACTGTGCAGTTAATATGAAAGGAATGAATATCATGGAGACAGTAATGAGCACCAAATGTTTACTACTCTTATATCTGCTATTGGAAAGATCAGGTATGAGAAGAATACCATCAGAAAACAAGTTCTAATTTACAGAGAGATACCAGAAATTCAAGCAAACCTTCAAGTATACAAAAAAATTATAAGAAACAAAAATTTAATTGAAATAGAGGAAAAGTACAAAGTAATGAAAAGATGACTGCTAGTTCAACCAAATCTAACAGAAAAATATTAAAGAAAACAATGCAACACATTCAAAGAAAGAAGAAAAAACAGTGCTAAACAACACTATTCCAGTCGGACCAGCCCAAAAACGAGATCTCCTGAAACTTCGTTGCAATCTCAAACTACATAACAATTTCATTTTTTTTTTTTATGGAGTATGCACCGAGGATATAAAGAAAGGTTTGGGTGCCTCTTATGAAAATCAGCCAAAGCATACGCTAAAATTCAACTTTCGGAAGAGCTGGAGATTTCCAAATAAAAACTTTAGGATGAAAACTGATAAAGGCTTCAAAACAAAAATCTCAATATAATTTCTAGAAGAAAAGTAGAAAACACAACATCATCGGTAGAAGTCCCTTAGCATTAGACATATAATAGTCTGGGGAAATGAAGCATGAAAGGAATATTTTTCCACAAGATCTTTCCAAAATCCTTTCACTATTACCAAGAGCCAAACTGATGTGAGAAAGAAAGTCATGATATCCTTGAAAAAGAGCATAAAGAGCATTCTAGGGATCCTTGGAAGTCACCTTACCACACCACACCCCCATCGCGTAAAGAATCCCAACTGTTTTCATGCAATCCATATATGCTTTCTTTTACATTATGCCACAAACAATTATGTTCTCAAGGAAATCTCAAAAGCCATGTGCCCAAGAAAGAAATATCCCTCACATCAAGATTGCCCAAGGGTCCTTTTTGCCATCCCCACTCCCTCCCAAACAAAATCACTCATGATTTCAGTTCTACCTACAACTTACTCTGGGATTTGAAACAAAGACGAAATAGATAGGAATGCTTTCAGGAACAGCTTTTACCAATTTACCCTCCCCTCTTGAAAACATGCTATCTTCCAAGTTCCAACCATCCAATTTCTTACAAATCCTCTTGATTACTGGAACCCAAAAACTATCAGTTCTAGGATAATCCCCCAAATGATAACCACAAATAAGTAGGGGCAAATCTTTCACCGCACACCCAAACCTATTTGACAAGCTGTGCAATTTTCTATCACATATTAATTCTTGAAAAGTAACTAAGAGCTTTTGAGACCCCATTTTTCTTCTATTTCAGAGCAATTCTACCAAAAATACTAACATTTTCAGATTAAGGGCAAAATTTCAAATTTGGTTTCAGCTAGAACCAAGAATGCAAAAAACCATGAGTCATGAAGACCAGATGAAAGCTCAAGTCTATCATGCTTATTCTGAACACAATATATTATTCATAAGATTATAAGGTCTATTCTTGAAAGAACAAAGCAATGCCAATTCTTATCATGAGTTGGCATTTTTTTATTTCACTGAATTTTTAAAAGGAACAAAAAAAAGGGTGGAATGTATGTCAAAAAGAGTTGACCAACAAATCACTGATGACTCACCCCACTGATTACTTCATTGACCAGTTCTTTGGCTGCCTCAATTTGCTCCTGCGATCCATTTATATATACCGATCTCTCAGTTGACATATCACCAGGAGGAAGGTGCAATGGTACAACCTGAAGCACAGATTATGTATTAAATATAATTTACATAAAATATAAGAATATACGATACAAATAGCATCCAAGACTTGTTTCATGTGAGACAATTTCCATCACAGTACCACACATAAATGTCTATGCTGTCAATTTAAATTCAGGACTATAATTTCAAATATGATGCAGAAAAGACCTCATCATCAATGTACCTGAGCCACATCTGACAATACTGATTTGAGTCATTTGACTATGTAAGAATTAAAATGAGCAGATAAACATAGGGGTGGGCACGGTACGGTATGGTACGGTATAAACCCCATTTGATGCAATACCAGACCGATCATTGGAAAAGAGGGAGTGGGTCAAGGTTTTAAGGATTAACCATGGTCAAACCATGATATGCCGAGATAATATAACAAATACATTTTTCAAATATGAACCAAGTATTATCATAATTTTTATTTGATTTTTTTTGGTAAGGTTGTCATAATTATCAATTGAAAATAACATATAATACGAACGAATGTATTTAGGAGACAGTATATCAGTTTTTAGACTAATATCACTACCCATGACGTCTTTTACTCGTCCTTAAAATACACACCTGAATACGAGCTCCTGACTTGCCTTGCATATTCCTGATAGTCTCACCCCCCTTGCCGATGAGTAAAGCAACCTACAACAATCGTGAGTGCAAATTTGAGCCAGTAGCTTTAGCTTCAATCAAAGAGGAAAAAAAAAAAAATACCAAATAGATCTACCTTATTGTTAGGAACTTTCATGATAATCTGTTCCGCTCCAGGTTGCATTGAGTTGAATCCCTGGTTTGTAGGTGGAGCAGTGCCCCCTGCATCTGCCTGTAGAACAAAAAAATATCAGGATGCATGTTTAGACAGAATGGTATTTTTGGATCATGAAGCAGAAAGAAATCAATGCACAAAGACAATATAAACATAACTTTTACCTCTGCTATTACATCATTGATAAGTTGTTCTGCCCTACTAATCTGTTCAGACGTACCCATCAACTCCACATCCCTTGTCAGAGATGTAGGATCAGCTTCTGAATCCCTGGTTATCTGGATTTTGGCCCCTGACTGAAGTTGTAGCTGTTTTATCGTTTCTCCTCCTTTTCCAATAATTACCCCAACCTGTAACACAGAAATAAAGGAAATTACTTCATCAGTACTATGCCAAAAGAAGTCAGAGGAGAAGCAAGAAAATGACAAAGTACCTTCCCATTTGGAATAGTTATTTTCTTGTTTGTTCCTGGAGAACCATAAGATTGGCCTGCTTGCGCAGTGAAAACTGAACCAACTTGTTAGTTTGAAATCCAAAGACCAGAGAAGGTCTCATGCAGTTATAAAACAATTTTATAATGGGATATACGAAAATATAACACCACACTTCTAAAATTGTAGGTCATTACAAGAAATAGCCTGCAACTTACTACTTAAATACTGTATAAAAAACATGCAAGCATTTCCTTCCTCAACATTATACTGCAATTTGGATTCACGCACAACGAGTTCTCTCCTCTTTCCTTTTTTTAATTCTGAAAAGTAAATTATAAATCATTGAACTCTGAGTTTGCACACTAGGCTGTGTGGCTTCTATTCTATTTAGTATTTTCCTCAAGAAGTCTAGAATCTTATCATTCAACCAAACTTTCCAAAACCCAACACCCTCGTTGCCTATTCTAGTGAGTACTGACACCGGCCTGGTGGTAGCCTCTCCAATTGTGGGTAGCTTCACTCATCCAGTATTAGATGACCAACCACTCTCTTGCGACATTCAAACCTTGAATGTGGTAGCTGGCACTGATACCAATTGTTAAGCCCCAGCCAATGCTCCTCAAAAGCTCGAGGGGATAGTTAATTAATTAATGTTTCGAATCGTAATTCGTAACCGAGTCAGACAAACACCGTCAGGAAAGAGTCTGAACCCCAAGTGTTTACTATCAACTAAAAATCCCAAAACCAAAAGCTTTGACGACCAAAAAGCCGAATTGGAAGTAGTACACTCATTCCCATCCACAGTTCCACACACAATCCAATCCCAAAATCTCCACTAATCTTGTGCTAGGTTTAAATAAAAATTTATTCCCTTTTTGACATTTTAATTAACAGTTGAGGCAAATTACAGTAAGAGTGAACAAAAACAAAACACTAAAACCCTAGAAAGTAGAAAGAATGGAAAGACGAAGGAGTACCAGGGTAGGGAGGAGGGTTGAAGACGGGGTTGGGTTGTTGGAAGGAGTCGTTGTCTTCGAGTCGAGGACGCTTTGACTCGGCACTGCTGATGAGTCGGGCAGCGATTTCCTGAGCTTTCTGCTTCGCCAGTAGAATGTCGATGTTGCTCTCGTCGAGCTTTCGCTTTGCACTCTCTCCACCAGTGGCTTCTTGGTGTTGTTGCTCCTGGTCGTCTTTCATGGTGGAACCGCTCGTTCTCTGAGTCACTGAGGGACTCACCGACCGATTGGAGAGAGATACAGAAAAGAGACGGGGAGGGAAGCGAGCGGAGGAGAATCTTGGTGTAAAGATTACATAGGGCTTGAATTAAATCGGAGTTAACGACGTCGTTTCATCCATTCATAGAATCATAGCCTCATAGGTTTCCAACTTTCCGATACAGGGAAAAAGACCTTTTCGGTCCTTCTGTTTGAACTTAAAAGGTTTTTTAATATTTTACTTATTTGAACTTTGTGATCAATCTCATTTGTCATTTCATTACCTAAAAAGTAAATTGTATCATCTTAATTAAAAATTTATCATCAATTTATAATCTTAATTAAAAATTTGTTACAATGTATTACCTCTTACTCATTTTGTCTAAAATTTTGTAAAAAATATGAGTGTTTTAGTCTTTTTTAAGTTTATTTTTTTAGAAAAAAATAATTTTTTTACACTTTACCTACTTTGACACACTAAAAAATTGACTTAAAAAAATACTAAAACACCCATATTTTTTACAAAAGTTTAGACAAATGAATTATAGATGATACATTACAATAAATTTTTAATTCATGTGGTAAATTGACATAATTTTTTGTTTAGATGGTGAAGTGAGATTGAATTCAAAGTTCAGGTGGATAAAGTGTAATAAAGCCTAACCTAAAAACAAATTTGGTTCATGTGTCCTCAAATTGCAAAAAAACATAAAACAGGGACCAAATGTAGAATTTTAAAACCACATGGACCAAATATGTTTTTGGGATAAAATACAGAGACTAAAAACGTATTTTTTCCTCCAATATTCGGGTAAGTTTTTTATTTTTTGTTGGGTCTATTAATTCTCCAGTCATCGCTATACTTTACAAACCTTTTGTTTTATCTTTAAACCCAGTTTTACCATTTTTAAGAAAAATTGAAACAAAAATAAAAAATTAACTAAAAGGGAGAAGCAATAAAATTTTAAATTTGAAGTGCAAGATAACAGAATGAAAGATTTTTCTCTAGGATGGATGCGTTCGTATTTTCTTTTTTGCAAATATCCAACGTTGAGATAACGGTGTCAAATAGATTTAACAAAAATACGCACAACACGAAACAACACGTAAATTTATGAGTTTGAGTTTGAGGTTATCGGTTTGAGTTGATATCAATGTCACATGTTAGTGACCAGTTAAAATAATGGGTCATGTCAAGTAAATTTGTGAGTCACTCGTTTAACCCATTAAAAAAAAACAATTTAGTAAATTTATATAATTTGTCCTAAAGTTCTTAACTATTTTCACATTGACGCCTCTCTCTCTCCCTAAAATTCCTAATCATTCTCTCGTAAATGGGTTTTGTGGGCTTTTATTTTTTTATTGTAATTTGATGTAATTTTATTTTTTTATTGTAATTTGAAATTGTTGAATTGGGACTTGGGAGCTGTTCGTGTTTTCTGCAGTGAATGGGGGTTCAACATATTCTTGTTATATCAGAAAAGACAAATGATATCCCCCTATCTACCAAAAAAAGAAAAAGAAAAGACGCATGACCCTCTCTCTCTCCACCCTCTCTTTATTGGCATATCCTTTGCCTTCTTTGTTGCTTAGGTTTCTGGTTTAAGTGTTTAACTGAAAGAGACCATTATGAAAGAAACCCATGGGTGGTTTATAAGTATTAGTGGAGAAACTGACAAATCTTATTAATATATTATTATGATTAATTAATGCGAAATTTTTATGGATAGTTTGATTTGTATTAACGTAATTAAGGAACTAAAAAAGAAAAAGAAAGGGACGCATGGAGAAAAAAGAAGGTTAGAGACAAATTGATTTGAGAGAGCTCAATGGATGGGGAGTCTTTTTCTCTCTCCTCTTCTCTAATTTTCCTAAATCCCAAAAGTAGGGGTGGGCATTTTAACCGTGGACCTGTCCGCGAAAACCGGCCGAACCGCACCGCCAAAAAACCGTAAAAAACCGCATTGACAAAAAAAAGTCAACACCGTCAAAAAAACCGAACTGCACTGCTTCTTTCCGGTTCTACAGCTTATTTAACCGCACCGCATACTTGTAAAAAATATATATTTTTATTTTTATACATATATACATCATTTTATATATTTTTTTATATATATTTATACCATTTTTATATACTTTTTATACACTTTTTATACACATTTTTATACACTTTAGACTCTAAACCCTAAACCCTAATAAAATATTAAAATTAATATTAGCCTAGCTATATTTTAGAGTTTAGACCCTAAAATATATTTTATATAACCCTATGACCTATTTTCTAGATATATAATATAATAATAAATTAATAATGGGTTTAGGGTATATAATTTAATAATGACCAATATAATAAATATTGGTAAAAAAAATTAATAATGTTTTGGTATATAATTTTAGTTATACCCATTACCCTATATAATAAAATTAGTATATTCTTCATATTATATATAAAAAAATAGTATATTATTTATAGTTTATACTCTATATACTAAAATTTTTAATTGTTTATAGTTCTAGGGTATAATATATAGTTATATACTATATAAGTGTATAGGGTATATCAATATATGCCATATAAGGTAATAAGGTATATGATTTAAAATTTATGGTATAAGGTTTAGGATATTAGGGTTTATAATATAAGGATTTAAAACTTATAGTATAAGGTTTGGTTGCAACTCATCTCTCATTCTCTAAATCCTAAATCATAAAGTTTAAAATTTTATATATTCTATATACTTTATATAGTTTAGTTACATAAACTAGTTTGCCCAACCAAACTCCAAAACAAACTCAATTGCTCAAAGCCTCAAACCCCAAAACATATGTTTTATATAAATTATATGAATAATAACCCATTAGGTCAAGAACTGCACTGCACCTTGAATGGTTTGGTTTGGTTTGGTTTTTTTTATTTCTTTAACGGTTTTAGGCACCGAATCACACCATGTATTAATGTCTGACGCGACGCACGGTTCTAAGAAAAAAGTGAGTCGAACCGCACCGCGTCCACCCCCACCCAAAAGGCTTCAAAACCAATCCTAGCATTAATGAGAGAGAGAGAGATACAAGGGCGGCGGTAAAAGACGACGTACACATGCAGATTTTGTGACAGAAGAAGGGGTCACAGAATAACTAGAGAGAGATGGAGAGAAAGAGACGTTTTGGTGAAAGAGAAATTCACTCATTTGAGACGTGAAAGGGTCAGACATTATTAGAGAGAATAAGAGTGTTTGGTCATTGGGAAAGGCTGGAGAATAGCTAGCTTTCGCATTTCTATTTCCTATATTTAAAATCTTCATTCAATTCTACATTAATCATTTAATCTACATGATGCATTCATAATTTTATTTTATTTTTTGTTTTTTCTAGGCAAGGCGAAACTGTACCATCTTTATTCATTGCTTATTAATTATTATGTGGAATTGAATGGAATAATAACTTACAAATAAACCGTCCTCAATAGTCAATGCTGCTACCAAAAAAGCTATAAACAATGCTGCTAGCTAGCCAAATAGCTGCAGAGTACATGTCACACCTCAATTTGGGATTAAATATTAATCTCTAATTAAAGTGTGAATCACATTTTAATTATAAAATTAATTTTTATAACTAGAATATGATGATGAAAAAATAAAATAAAAAAGATCTTCATATTATTCTTATAGCACAAACTAGATTCTCAAGCTTAATATAAAAAATAAGTCATACTTTTGTACATTACAACACTTACAGTCTCAAAATCAAAATTAACTCTGACTTGACTCACGCCTAATCAACTTAATTTACTCTTGGTCGATTTTGCACTAACTCTCGCTATAGTATCTGCAAAGTATATGAAGAGGTGAGCTCCAACTAAAGGCTCAATAAGGACATTCAACATTTTCAAGTAAAATTTATTATACTGAAGCTCAGTTAAACATACAATATAGAACAGATAATATATAATATAATAATATTATTAATACATGAATGTTATGCTACACTTCCTCGATTTAAACCTTTGAAAAGTAAATATCTTGAAAAATAAATTGCAATTCATTCTAGCTTCGATCGCAACCAAAGGTCTCAATGTGCGTTGGGAAAAAATAATTTTATTAGTCGCAACTAAGGGGGAGTCTCTCCCCACGCCGATGGTGTGAGTGGGGAAGTCGGCGAGCATTGCTGATCATCTTCTTCCTCATTTGGCCTGCAACCTCTCCTGTTTTAAAACTAACTAGTTAGCAAATTAATATGAAACTAAACATGCTTTTGGATTCGCTACATAACTAATTTCATAATCTGAACTGTCCATTTTTTAGCTTCTACTTCAAAGATCATCATCGTAAAAAAATAACTAAATTAGAAATCATTTAATCAACTAATTGTAATCAAATAAATAAATGATTATTGTTTTCGATAAAAATATATAAATAATTATTATTATAATCAAATGCCTAAATAACTTTAAATTTAAGAGATTTTTTACAGAAATAATTCTTAAAATATGACATAAAAATAAACAGTTCGAATTTAAAATTACATTACGCAGTGTACACAATATGATTGTTAGTTTTATATTAACTTGTTAACCGGTTAACTTTAGAGAATTTTTGTTACAAACATAAAATAATTATAATTAATTTACACTAATTAAACATAATTTTATTTAATAAAACTAGGTTATTACAGAACAGACAATGCAGGGAATAGTAAATTACTGATCCATTGATTAATTATAACAAATATAAAAAGAATAGAAAGAAGAAAAACTACACTACAAAATTCAAATAATGCTACTCGCTTAAAACGACAACAAATTCAGCGCAGGATTCTACCGGCTTTGGTAAGCCTCTGTCAATATGTTGCCAGCTGCATGATTAACATGCTAGACGACAACAGATATATTTTCATGCCTTAAATTCTCCCCATCCCAACCAAAACAAAGAAAGAAAGAAAATAGAGAAACAAAAAGAGGATTTCCAAAGTAGCAAAAATGTGTAGTAGTTATCAAGCCCACGAAAGGAATCCCAAGAACCACTCATTAGATCTCCAAAGTAATGCCACTTCCCAGATAGAGTAATTTCTCGATCAATGGCACCGCTGGCTTCATTGGAGACAATTTCACCTATATCATATCAAAAGGGAGATTCAAAATTATTTGAAGAAGCCCCACTAAAAGAAAAAGGTTGAGTAAAGCAAGCAAGCAAGCAAAAAGATGCAGGTCTGTGACGTGAAAAACTAATGAACTTATATTAGTTCATTAACTAATATTGTATTAGCTAAACAAAAAAAGGCCTGAAGGAAGTAATCATAAATGAATTAATAAAAATCAGTAGTCAAGATAAAAACTAAGCAGATTGCAGTTTACAACCTTGAGAGAGAGAGAGAGAGAGAGAGAGAGAGAGAGAGAGAGAGAGAGAGAGATGATACAGGTTATGATGAACAGTGTACTTGAAAAAGAAAAACCTGAAGAAGTTAACAAATACCTAGCTAGTGCAGTTTTGCGAGCAACAATTAGAGCTCGTTTCGTTCAGATTGACTGCTACTTTCAGAATGTTGTGATAATTTCGTTCTCAATGCCTTTTGCGGTTTTCTGTACCACAAAAATGCAAACCATAATGTCCTTAACAATGCTCCATTAGCAAAGTGTGGGATTACTATTCGCCCCCAAAATGGGTAATATGGACCTGGTAATTTGAGTAGTGTGAAGAAAATTGCCATGACAATCAGGTGCCAGGGAACTTCTGCATCCTGACAATTACAACCAGACAATAAGCTACAATAGAAAATAACTGAAACTGACTTTAATTTCCATTACTTCACCCATTTAAGAACTGCTGTGTAGATTTTTTAGGAAGAGAAAACTGTTCTAATAGAATTCACAGAAAATGCAGGAGACTCTAAAAAAAAGTAATACTAAGAAATGCATAAATCCTCCAAGTGCTTTACTATTGCATCAGGAAATGCAGCAATCCTTTAATGGAGGGTATACAAATTGGCAGCAAAAGAACAAAAGGTAAATCAGGAAAAGTATGATGCTGTCACCAATCATTTCTAATGACCTGAGTAAGATTTATTAAATAGAGAAGAACCAGATTCCTGAAGATACCCACCCCAACTTTGTGCTTGTTGAAATCTTGCTGCCATATATAGGAGATTTAAATGAAAATAACAGATGATTCCATTTCCCAATGAAAAAGGGCAAATGGTTTAACCCAACTAATGTTCTATATCATTTAAGTTAGTTAGGAGAAATAACTTTACCTTAAGAAGTGGGGAAACATCCAAGGCTGCCTGTTTTATGACTTCGGCAATAGCCATTCCAGCAAGGACTGGAACAGGAACGAAAAATAACTTCTTTTTGTGTGCACAGTACGACATCTCACTAAGGGAGGAAATTGCCAGCAAAGGTACACATAAGTATTTGACAACTGCTAGTATAAGGTCAAGGATGAGTTGAATAAAGTTCTGCCCTGCTCTTTTCCAAGGGAAAATCTTGACTGGCTGTGGAGAGCTTTCCCATAACTTTCTAGCTTTATCAATTAGGTGGTCCAATTTTATCTTCCCAGGGTCATCCGAATGTCCCGCAGTCATATTCATCGCACATGAGATATTGTGCTGAGAATTCCGAAGCATCCCGGAAGGTTTAGCGCTCTGACTAAAGGCATGTACTTTACTACAATCTGGCAAACCCTTCAACAACGAAAAAGAAATTTGTTAACTGAGGAAGCTACTCAACCCAAACTCGCTTAAACTTCAATTAACAAAAGTTATACACCAAGTAGTCTTGACATAATTGGAAAGCTACTGACTAAAAAATAATATTGCCAAAAGTCAGGAATTCGGCATTCAGAGAAATAAATGATGGAAGGTTCTAAACTTATTCCTTAGAAAACATAAGACCTTTTAAATCACAATATGACTGTGCTGAAAATAGTAGAACTCTATGGCGGCAAAGCAGCTCTAATCAAACTTGGGAAACTTCTACTAATTAATTACTAAAGCAAGTCATTGCCAATTTTGTCCATTAAACTGAGCCTGAGCCAAGAGTTGTTTCCAATATTAAACCGCAAGCTTTTCAGAAAATGTTAAGACAATGTGAGACCAAGACAATCTCAATAATTGCAATTTTTATTCATGAAAAACGAATCACCCACACATACATGTATTTCAAAGAGTTTAGAGAAATTGAATTCCTTTTGGTTAAATGCAAAAATGCAAAGAAAGAGCTGACACAAGTTTATGCTTCACTTGGAATCTTGGATTTCAAAATATAATAAGCCAATTTTCATCACTTTACCCGTGAGCTTTCAGAAACAATAGGACAATTACATATGCCAAAAACAACCCAGAACAAGAAGAAGATATTAATGCTTCTCTTGGAACTTGGATATAAAACTGAAGAAAATAAAGAATATCTTAGGGGGGTGTAGTGTATATAGATTTATAAAGACTTTTGTAGACTTTTTTTAAGTGACAGACTTTTGCAGAATTTACAGATTTTTACAGAGTTCTACAGAGTCGATAGAAATATTTAGAAATCTGCAAGGGAAAGGTCGGATTTATAATGACTTTGAAATACACATAAAAGTCTTTCAAAGTCTATTAAAATCCATCATTAAATGAATTCCATAAAAGTCAATGACTTTTTAAATACACATAGATTTTTACAAATTTTTTAAAAGTCTTAATTGAATACCAGACTTTTATAGACTCCTTAAAATTCTTAATTGAATACATATAGATTTTTACGGACTTTTTTAAAGTCTTAATTGAATACCACATAACTTTTAAACTCCACAAAAGTCTTTTAAAATTCATATACAATACACCCCACTTAATTATTGGATGAGAGATGCATCATTAGAATTACTACAACTTAAAGGTATTATGATTAATCTTGCATCTAACATACACAGGTATCCTACATTCCAGAAAGAGAACCCAGATTAGTTTTTCAAACATTTCCATAAGAAAATAACTCCTCACTCTTCTCTTCTGCATATACCCATTATTAGTCAGAATTCTGGACCATATTATGCATTTATTTTCCCCATTAACCAAACTATCAGCATACATTAAAAAAAAAATGAAAATACATATAAATTCAAAACAAGAATGAACATCAGATTAAAAGTGATTCTAGAAACACATTTCCCAACATTCAAAATCAAGAACAAATTATATTAGCAAAACAAGACTACCCATTTCCATTTGTTCCCTGACATAGAAAAATAGACCCTCAAAACATGTAAGAAAAACACAGTTATTTATACATTAAAAATTTCCCATATATATACCGCAAATTTCAAACCCAAATACGAAATTAGAAGCTCACCTTGAGCCCATGAAGAGAAGGAGGAGTTTGGATCATAAGGGCCATTTTAGTGGAGGCTTGGAGGTGGGCGGAAGCAGATAACAAGTGAGAAGGATAAAGGGTTGCCATTGCAATTAACAAATTCTCAAGCCCTTTCCAGCAAAATTAGAAAAAATTTAGATTAGATGACAATTTCTTTGATTCGACACGCCATGGCTAATATTGTTTGGAGGATAAGTGAGTTGCAGACAGTTTTGGTGCGAGAGGAGGGTTTAAGTGGTAGAGCCAGGATCCGGTACTGGCGCGCACATGGTTGGTCGACCCAAACCCAGTCTTGCAACCTGTTGACTGGTCAATGGGTAAAAAATTTGGCCCACAATCCTACCAGCAAGGCTGCAAGCCAATGGGCCTCCAATAAACCGGACTATGGATCGATCACTAAACATAAGTTGGCTTATTGTCACACTAGACTTTTTTTTTTTTTTTTTTTTTTTTTTTTTTTCTAATTAAAAAGGAGGGGGACCGAATTTAGGTGCAAAGGCAATTCTAGTAAATCTCAATATAATCTAATAATCCAAATCGTTCATTTTTTTAGTTCCTCATTCAAGAATTGCACTTAAAAAACCAAACAAACCAGACAAATACAACATTTCTAATAAGTATTAATTCATAATGAGAGTAATCTAGTGAGATCCTCTTAAAAAGCTTATATGAAAGAAAAAAATGCATGTATACTATTCCCATAGATATAAAAATGAGAATATATAAAAGTAATGATTATAAAAGTACAGAAATGATTCCTCGCTCACTAGAGAGCGGAGAATTCCACGCTCACCAGAGAGCAGAAAAATTCATGCTCATCTAACCACCTAGCAACCACAGAGCGGAGAATTTCATGATCAGGACCATCCATTTCTTAAGTCCTTTCTTAAGGGTTGTTCATGTAAAAAATTAGCTCAATTCGTAATTATTGGGTCTTCTAAACTGTGCAGACAAATACAACGCTCACTAGAGAGCGAAAAATTTCATGCTCACCTAACCACCTAGCAACTACAGAACGGAGAATTCCATGATCAGGACCATCCATTTCTTAGGTCCCTTCTTAAGGGTTGTTCATGTAAAAAATTAGCTTAATCTGTAATTATTAGGTCTTTCAAATTGTGCAGACAAATACAGTCCGTCAGATAAAAGGGTAAATGATGTTGACAGTAATATACTGGCTAAATAGTTTCCGGTTTAACTGATTTTTTGTAAGGGTGATCTTTCAATGATGTCCTACAATATGAACAGTTCATATCATTGAAATTCGTTGTTGGATGGTTAGGTAAGCGGATAATTCTTTGCTTTATGGTGAGCGAGTGATAACCTCTTTTTTTTAGAGGTGAATCATCACATGGTGGTGGAGCATATAAATTATTTACTACCAACCTTCTATCCATATGATCTTAATTAGATATTTAAATGATTAACAATTCAATTAGATATTTAAATGATGATTAACGACTAACGAGTTGGCTATTTTTTTTTGTTTTCTATTTTTAAGGATGAACATAATGTATATTTCAAAAATAAATCATTCATATTATTAAAATACAATACGAAATGAAATTCACAGGTATTTTTAGGAGAAACCCAATTTTCCGAAAAACCCCAATTCTCCTTCTTTACATAAGCTCCATAATGAAGCACATTGCCTTTCCCTTTCATACTAACCCTCATTGTCATCCAAAATGCTTCACTGAAAGATAATGATGGAGTGGAACTCAATGATGAGTGAAACTCTCGGGCAAACTTATAGTTTCCACCAATATCTCTAAAACAACAACAAATTCACACTTATTGCAACAAAATCAAAATATTTGAAATGATACAAATACATTTAGTAAACTTTATCATCTTCTTCCCCCCGCCCCTAATGAACATTATGTCAAAAAATCACAAACCTGTTGCTTAATTACTTGCATGCAATTCATATGTTGCAGAGTGACTACGTTATTGTTATATCATAATTCATCCAAACTTTACAATATATTATAACCTTTACATGCTTTTATTTAGAATTCCTCATGATTCATACCAAGAACATGTACTCAAATATTCAACTTGTCATGAATTTTATATATTTTGTGTGGGGGGTGCCAATCGGTAATGGGTGCTTACCAAACCGAAACCAAATGTTTCAATATTTTTCCATTTTGGTAAGGGAAGTGATATTCACTCTCCAAAATTTATCCTCCTGCGCTCCTCCAATTTTTATTTTTTATATATCTTATAACTTCTTGAATTCTCAAGTCTACCTTACTATATTTTCACATTCCAGAAGCTTTTAAGTTTTAGTTTCATCTTCTTTGTTTATTACTTTTGACAAACCTCTCAATTAATTTCTTTCTTTGCAGCACTAGCACTGACCGCTGAGTGTAGTATAAGTAATCTGTCAAGTCGAATGGTGTAATAGAACCCAGAAACAGATGAGGAAGGGTGGCCAATCCCTCGACAAATTACAACCATTTTTACGCTGCAGGTTTGATAGACCACAAACAATGAAATAGAAAAAGGAACATATAGAACACAAGTGCTTGGTTTTCCCTTGTTCAAGTGGTCACTATTATAGATGCATGTGTGTAAGAAATGAAGTTGATATATGCATAGTACATAGATAGTTTTGCATACTTGTGAAAAGTTTGTGTTGATTCTGGTTCCAATGGCAGTTTGAGAGGCAAATAGTGAGGCCATAGTCTGCTATGAAGGATCCAGTGATGCTCAAGAATGAGGTGCAACATGACCTCCAAAATTGAGAATTCTTTTTATGCATTGTAGGTACACACACCCAAAATCGGATGAAATTAACCCTCATGATCACTAATCCAAAATGTGAAAATTGATTTCATGATTAATTGTCATCAAATCAACCAGTCTATCATCTAAGAGGATACAAAATCACCAAATATTACAGGTAAAAGATGTTTCTAAAATTATATAATTAAAGTGAAATCTTAGAAATAGCCATGCAGCTCCTGTAAACAGCTTTTCTGCTTCTAAATTACCTGCAACGATCATTAAATATAATATAATTTATCAGCCTAGGTAACATAGGTAATGTGGAAACCCATATACTTAGATACAGGTAGCAGAGGCTTTCAAGTAATCAATTAAGGAAATATGTTCACTTAATTATAAGAGAAAGGGGGAATATTCAATCTTGGTTTATATGCATGAGAGAAGGAGAATGAGAAGATCAAAATCACGGCTTTGACAGAAGCAGATAATATATTTTGGGACTGACAATGAACATGAACGAGGAAAGAGCCCACCTGACTTGGTGATGGTATTATAGAATCCAGAAGTCATACAAGGTAGTCTTTATAGTAGCCTTATACCTTGGATTATACTAAAACATGACATGATAGGTATTATGGGTAGCAACAATTTTGCTTTCCTCCCTTCCCAAGATCAAATATTATAAAGTTGGCACCATGTATGCAAATAGAAGCTACAAGGACAATGGAGAGCCAAAATGGTGGGAATGGCATAAGATCTAAAATTCCTAGATGAGTAAATAGGGTTTGCACAGCCAAAATGGAAGTTTTAGTTTAGACTTGCATGCTTACTCTATGTGCGATGAACTTAAGGAAACAAGGGCTGATAAAGAAGCCCGGTGCTTTCTGGAAATCCCATCATCACATTAAGATTCTGTAAGGCTTGACCTGAAGCTCCCTTGACAAGATTATCAATCTGCACCAGCATTTTAAAAGCTTAACCATTAGCCAATAATAACATAAGTTTACACTTGTATAGACACACAAATTTTTAAAAATACAAGGATGGGGAACATAAACATACAACAGAGATTATTATTGCTCTTCCAGGAATTCGATCAGGAAAGACATTGATGAAACAATAATTAGATCCTCGAGCATTTTGAGTGTGAGGGACAGCTCCTTCCTCCAACAAATTTACAAATGCTTCATCCTGCAACAGAAAAATATAAAAAAGAATAATCAATAGCTTCAACCATCACCATAGAGAGTAGACAAGAACATGAAAGCAGATAAGCAATATGCACACATGAATAATCGGCTTCCTACTGTCACTGCTACATTGCCAAGAAGATTAAGGGACACTGGAGATTTATCAGGCTGGCTTATGTTTTATTAATCAACAAAGTACAAGCAGGAATGTCACAGTCAATATCTTGCGATTGAGCATTGAGTGTTTACACAGGATTATTTCAGCCAAAAGGAAAAACTGATTTAGTCATTAATCCTAATAACCAAGCAACACATAACTCTGGCAGAAAGTTGAGCAAACATAGTCTAGCTCCTCTACTGCCACTAATTTTTAACTCATTCAGGTTAACATTCAATGGGAATTTATGCAATGAAAGTTCCCGCTTGGCAGGCATGGAAGTTAGATGATAACTATTATCTATTAAACCAAAATACTTCACAATTTTACCTATTTAATAGAGGGCGTGTGTACATTTAAAGTTAAATGAAGTGGCTTTTATTCCCGCTGATTATTAGAAATGGATCAGACAAGTACCCAACCAGCAGAACAAAAATAAATCTAGTCTACCTCATAGGATGACCTCAAATGTTGGTGCAAGTCCTTGACTTTTACCCCTGGAGCCAGTTCCACATAAATAGTTGATTGCATACCACGACTCTAAAAGACAAAGTAAATGCTTAGTCAATTATAAGCAAAGACTGAACTGGAAAATATGGAATCTCTAAATACATATGGGTGTAATAGTTACCATTGGCATTAAATGTGGAGTAAAGCTAACGGTTACTTTTGAATTTGCAGCATCAGATAGTCCCTGCTCAATTTCCGGTACTGAATTTCAAAGATAAAATCCAGGTCACGGCCTTATGTAATCAAATAAAAACACACATGCTCTGTACTGTTTAAAGTTGCTAGATAACTCCTCATAAATTCATGATAATCCTTCCACAAAAAAAAGTAACTTCATATAAGTACCAAGAAATACAGCAATAGACAATTTCTGAAACCCAGACCTTCAATTGAAAGATCAAATAGATCAACCAGAAAATTCCACAATTCATACCAACGAGCAAGCAATCAAGAAGTGCAAACTTCAAATTTCTACAAATTCAAATTCTTACCATGACGGTGGTGGGTAATGCCATAAGAATATATGCCTTCAGCTATTTCAGTGTACAAATTTGCCTCCTTGGCACCTCGTCCTGCAAAAACAATCAGGTTGCAATGTCAC
Organism: Dryas drummondii; assembly: GCA_003254865.1. Lineage (NCBI taxonomy): Eukaryota > Viridiplantae > Streptophyta > Magnoliopsida > Rosales > Rosaceae > Dryas > Dryas drummondii. The sequence continues at coordinate 199,714 of QANW01009270.1, read as the reverse complement.
TGAAGAAAAGCAGCATTAAGAACATATATAGTCAGATTTAGCATGGAAATGTTAGAAACTGCAAATAAATCCTAACCTGCTCCGCTAACACCAGATTTTGAGTCAATTATAATATTTTTAGGTTGAATGAGATTAGCCTGCAAGGAAAATGAAATAGGAGAACCATCAGGCATGTTCCAGGACCGTTGAGAATGCAGAACAGCCTAACTGCCATCAGTTTAGTGACTAGACATCAACCACTTCCAATAAAAACATAGTTAAACTCATGTTTGCTTTAATACAAGTTCATTATATTAAGATTATTTTCTGTAACTTTTTCCAAGGCATTTTGATGTCTTTTTTAACCCTCCTAGTGCATGATGCTTCAGTATGCATAATGGGGGCGAGGGAGGAGTTTCTATTTCTAGACATAGGGTTTCATATTTCTTCTTTTGTTGCTCTCTAAATAGTATCCATGAGTGACACCCATATCAGTTTGTATCTCAGCTACATTCTTACATCTCAAAGAGTGAGTAAATTGATCCCAAGCACATATTTCATAAAAACATGCAATTTGCAGAGAACTTATATACAAGACACAAACCTTAATCAATGGAACAAGGGGAAGTTGTATAGAAGTTGGATAGCAACCAGGGTTAGCAACTAGGCGTGCACCTTTAATCTCCTCCCTCAAAATCTCTGTCAAACCATATACAGCTTCTTTCTGGGTACAGGAGAACAAATACTTGTTAAAATGGGCAGAGCAATCAGTTGAAAATAAATACTTGTTATGCATGCTAGTGTTTTTATTAAAATTTATGGTTAACAAGTAATTTATTTCAAGAGCAATACTTGGTGGACTTAGATTGTCCATAGAAGTCTAGATATGCAGAAGAAAATAATTACCTTACCTGTAAATCTGGTGCTCTATGAGCCTGACCATACCATTCTTCATACTCAGATATATCTCGCAGACGGAAATCCTGAAAATACCATCACATAAAATTTAAATGAAAAATTTGAAGTTTCAAAATTACAGTAGGATGCCAAAAAATAAATTCTAACAACATTGCAAGGTAGTGTTATTTAAAGCATACAGCAGACAGATCAACAATCTTTAAGCTTTTGGGAAGGGCTTTGATAATTTCCTGCAAATGAAATAACAAACATATGCATGTTAGAAAATGAGGAAAAATTCAGTAAATGATAATGGACTAGCAGATACAAAGGAAAGAAGAAACAACCTGTGTGGTTCCATGTGGTAAACAACAAAATACAGCATCCACATCAGAAAAATCTGCATCCTTAATAGCAACCATTTTGGGCAGATCCTGCAAACAAGGAGAAAGTCTAGTAATGTAATTCTAGAGTATTGAAAATTATGCCATGATAAAACACACCACCATATAACGATTGAAAGTCCACAATCAAATTGACTATGATAATAATTAATAGGTACAACCATACCATATGAATGCACCAAAGTTGATGTGGATATAAAGAGAAAGTGAAAAATAGCTACTCAGGAACTACCCCAACCTTCAACCAACATGTTTGATCATATTTAAGTTCCAGTATTTGGCTCCTTAGAGGAAACACATAAGCATAGAAATTCTTACCTGGGTTACTAGGTGAGGAAACACTGACCCAATTGACAGTCCAGCTTTTCTATCAGCAGTCATCATGGTAATACCAAAGTGAGGATGGTTTGCCAGGAGCCGAACAATCTTCCAGAAAAAAAAAAAGGACCATCTCAGTTATTGTAAGGTTACTTGGAGCTAAATATGCAATATAAAATTATCTTAGCCAATTCAATTCTCATATATAGTTAACATTATTGCTTTGAGGTAAAGTCAGAAACTCTCAACCAAAAAAAAAAAAAAACAAAAGCATCCAACTCATGATAATGTCCCAAATAATATTTGCAATATTATTCACAACATCTAATGTTTTTGTGTGAAAACTTTTCCCCCTTATTCCCATATTAAAAAAAAAAAAAAAAAAAAAAAAGGAAAGAAATCGAAAGGGTTTCTACCTCAGAACCAGTGTAACCACTAGCACCAAGAACACCAATGCGAACATCCTTTTCTGCTTGCTGGGTTTTTGTATTCACGGAACATTTAACAAACCCTTTCCCTACAATCCGCTTCTGCTCCTTTGAACCCTTACCTCCGTCCTGCAATTACCAAACTTTAACAATAAGTTCAAACCCAACAAAGCCAAGCTTCTAATTCAATTAAAATTTACAATGCAGGACTTCAACTGGGTTTGTTATACCGCATTTTCTGAGAAAACAAACAGATAGCTTAACGAGTACAGACCTTCCAAAGGCACCCACTTTGAAGAAATTTGGAGCTGACAGTGGCAGAGCTCATCTTCTATCAGAAACTGTAGAAACCAAGGACACTGAGAAAGATTCGAAAACTGCAGAAACCAAGCCACCAAGGACACTGAGAAAGATTCGAATTGAATAACAAGCTTTCACAAGCATAAACATCAACACAAACATATATTTATTATTTATAGCCTTGAAGAATTGCGGCACAGCTGACTCTGAGCGACAGAGCACAAGCGGGCTTCAAATTGAGCGTGTGTTTGACTCCCAAGGAAAAAAAAAAAAAAAAAAAAAAAAAGTCCAAAACGAAAATTATCCTATTGGCTGGCTTACCTATAAAACCGGTCTACTTTAATGAGCCAATGAGCCGAATGTTTGACACCATTACCAAGAACTCAGTACAATCCACGAATGCTCGACAAAATGCCACTGTGCATTTTGAAATTCTCACGGTCAAACAGTAACAATCACTGTTTTTGTGCGACAGTAATTATTTAAATTACAAAAACATCTTATTATAGTAATTTTTTCACTTTTTTTTAATAAAATAAACTTATCGAACGACGAAAATACGAAAACACAACATAAGGTGAGCATTATTTGTATGAATGAGTTTGTTTATTATCCAGAACAAACTGATAAATTTTAGAGTAATTTACTTAAAAAAAACAGATGACTGTTGTTGTCGGATTGTGACCTCACTGGTGGGGCGCTTCACACACTGTAGGGCCCCTAGTGCAGAGAAGTTGCCATGGCAGCCCTAGTTTTTATTTTTAAAATTTTTTGTGTTTGCCCTTTTGTCCTTTTACATAATTTTCATAAAATAAAATTGAAATTAAATTATTGACCAAAAAAATTGAATTTAAATTATTTTGAAAAAAATTTAGCCGCTGTTCCTGAAATCTGACCCTTGTTTAACTTTGGGTCTTGAATATGTTTTTTTAAGCCAAGCAACTTACTATCCAATTTGTCAAATAAGTCATGTCATGAGTTCAAAAGTCAAAACTCATGAACCCAATTTAATTAATCTAAAAAATAAAAATTGTGTCAAAATAACTCTTACCATCTACTTTTCATAAAAAATTAGTCAGTGCAGTTGACTATTTTTACACGACTAATTTCGTCTAATGGATACTCATACTCACTGAATGAACCAATTCAAAGTTGTCATATGTTCCCAACTCCAAGGCCCCAAACTAATCTTTGACAAGTTTCGGTTATCTTACTCTAATTTCCAATGTATGACTTAAAAGCAAAAAAAATATACATGCTAAAAAAAACCACTTTTTACTGGAATTACTGCTACTGTTTTCACCTACACTTTTTTACCACTTAGGTATTATTCTATGTTTCACCGCTTATTTTGAACACCCACCCACGAAAAGGATATCATACTTTGACGGCTTCTTCTAGAGGGGCCAACAATTTGTACCATCAAAATGGAAATTTATATTAAATTTTATATTCAATATAAGTATTATTTACACAACCGCAAAATGATTATAATTATATACAGCTAATGAAGCTTCTTGTTGTATTCATATGATTATTAGCAGAAAGCTAACCAGACATCTGATTCTTTACATCAAGAATAAAGTTATCGATCCAAAGCAGAGAAATATGGAGCTTGTGACATTCTTTTTGGACTTTGACAATTCTCATCCGCCCTTGAGCTTATTGGTGAAGTTTGTGGCATCAACTCTGACAATCGAATTCTTTCACTGGTTATTTTATTCTGTAGCAAAAATAAAATGAAACAAAATATTGAGATCAATGCCTGCAAGTTTGTGTATTTCAGAGCATAGCAAAAAACAAGCGCAAAGATTAACAAAGGAACAAAATGCTTTTCAAGGGCTAAAATTGTATTTACCTTAAACTTCAAATCCTGCAATTCTCTATCCATTGAAATGAGTCTGTTGTTGAGTTGCTCCAGTGCCTCTTCAGCAACGGAGGGGTTTATATGGGTTGATGGCTTTGTTATTCCAGCAGCCTGAAAGTTTGTTCAAAAGAATATATAACTCATTCAATAAAATATAAAGTCCTGGATTGGTTTTTTCATTGCTATTAGCATACCTTTAAAACGCTAGTACACAGGCCTAATAATTTTTGTGCTAGTTGCAACTTCTCCTCCTCAATTTCCTGCAGCAGGTTCACTTCTATTGTCAAGCATCAAACTATGGGTTGAGTGCACCTCTCTCACGCAAAAGAGAATACTAACCTTCAGTCTGGTACTCAACCGTTGCTCCTCATCAAAATCGACATAAGGGTTCCTCCCACAGGACGCACGAAAGCGAGCAAGCTCTTCCTTGACACGTGAAAGAGTAACCTCTGTCCGCCGGAGCTTAGTGCTAAGTTCATCATTCTGAACCTTTAGCATGTGATTTTCTTCCTGTTGCATTATGGATATAACCCACTCAGATTGGCAAGGCATAGAACCGATGAGTAGAGAAAATATAGATGCTGTACTTACAGCACTACATTAGAATGAATGTCTAGACTCGTAATATCTTGCCTTGATTTTTGCATGATGATGAATTCGTTGCTGGAGGTTTTGCTGACCAGAAAGCTTATTTACTTCTCCTTCAAGTTCCATCACCTTCTTTTTATGATTTACATTCTCCATCTACACAGATTAAATGCATTAAGCCAAGAAACAAAAAAAAAAAAAATGAGCGTTCAATTTATTTGAGGAATAATATATCCAAATGCAATCTCAACCTTCAGCATCTCATTTTCGGTTTTAAGTAACTGATCCCGCTGCCGAAGTTTCTCCAAAGCAATTTGCACAGATATGATTTCAGCCTGTTTTCTGTCAATTTCCTCAAGCCATCTGGAATGTGAGGTTTGAAGGAACTTAGACAATATGGAAGACAAACTTTCGACCAAAACAAAGAAAAATTACAAACTAATTTGATAGTTTTGTAGTATGCTCACCCTTGTCTTTCCTCGACGAATTCATTCAGCTGTTTTTTTAGCTTACCTACCTCATGCTCCTGAATGAAAGATAAAATTCATTATAACAAAACACAAACAAATAAAACAAATAAAAACAATAAAAAGAAGTATCTAACCAAGTTTCGGTATAATCAAATCTGAATACCTTTTCTTGAGATTCCAGACTATGAAGCCGGGCCTTCTCTGTTATCTTCTGCACTTGTTGGTTATCCAATAGTGACTAGCATTAACAAAAAGGGCAAACATGAGATGAGCATAGTAATTTACTTTTGATCTGCAGTAAAATGCTCTACCACTGAGCTATAGATCCTTGGATAGCATAGTAGTTTACTTTTCATAAAAAAGAAAGTCATAATTGTGCGAGCATAATTTCCTTATAAATGATTCTTCTATTTTTGTTTTTCTCTTCTGCAATGGCAGTACCATGTATAAATGCATAATTTCCTTATAAATGAACGGTAATATAGCTCTTATATTTATTCTATTGTGAGCAATGGCATATTAATGACATTATTGGTTAGGATAACAGTTTGGAACCATATAATTTACCAGGTAAGTGGTCATATCCAACTTGACTCCCAGTAAATCCCGAATTACATCATGGGTCATGCTTTCAGCAGCAGCTAATTTGGCATTCAATGTAAATATCTGCATCACACCAACAAAGGGGAAAAAAGAAGAATAAACTTTTGGTAGAAGGGTGGGACAATTAAACAATATAGTGATGCTTATAATGTGTGCATAACAACTTGTAGGAACCAAGTAGTTCAATAAAGCCATACCTCTTTCTGTCGACTCAATGCTAAGGATTCAAGCTCTTCAATGTTCACCCTTGCAGCTGTAAGTTCCTCATCCTTCTCAGACTTTATTTGTTGTGACAGGCCCAACCCAATGCATTTAAATGGGGAGCCAGACCCTCTAGACTTTGTGGCATATTTCTCTGACTTGTTTGAAGAAGAACTTGTGGCATGGGTGGAATAGCCTTCAGGTCTGACTTGTTCAGCCATTGACTCCAGTGCCTTGAACTGTTTTCAGATTTTATAGTTACAAAATTGAAGAAATATGAAAGATATATATATAAATAATGTATATATATTAAAAGAAAAAGACAAGAGAAGTAGAGGACAAAAACTGTCGAATAATCTTATGTATGCCATGCAATCTCGTTGTATCAAAACAATGCAATTCAGTCTTTTACTATACCTTCTGCTTGTACTCACAAGCCTGTGCTTCTGCATGCAAATTTAGCTCAGAGATATGCGCTTTAAATTGGGCAATCTGTCAGGTAAAAACAAATGCATGAAATCCAAACTATAATCAAAATAGATATGACTGGGTTCACAATCATATCATTACCCTTTGGTTCAACACTGCAAGCTCAGATCAGAGTTAGAATTAGTTGTAGTATATGTGGAACAAAGAACTTTACCTCTGCATCCTTCTCAGCTATATCCCCCTCAAGAATTCGTATTTTCTGTAGGGCTTCTTGAAGGTTTTTCTCTTTCTCTTCTAAATATCTGTTTAAAAAATAAAAATAAAGCTCATGGTTTAGCATCTATTTATTAAAACAGTTGTGTGTGCTTGTGCATTTGAAGCAAATTTATGGGAGAATCTGGTCTAAACCTCTTCACGTCAGCATTAGTATTTTCAACATTCTGCATCTGATGTTTTACATCATGAAGTTCCAATTCAAGCTCTTCTCCATGCAACCGTTGTCGTTCAGCCTCTTCCTTAACAATATCAACCTAAAAAGCAGGAATCCATAAGACACTGAAAAAAGTGATGAATAATATATAAAACTAAGGGATTTATGTGACTTTAACGCAATCAAAATCTGACCTTATTTTCCAGCACGTCTACAGTACGTTCAAGCTCCTCTACAGACCTCTCTAAGAGCATCACCTCTGCCTCTTTGTCATCAGCATAGGTCTTTCTTGATTCAGATATCTGAAAATTAGTGCAGCAAACTCGAATCAGGAGATGTAAAGCAAATTTAAAGAAAAAATACTACTAACTGTTTGTATCTAACGAGATGTACCTGTTGAGCTTCATTTGCAATTGCTTCAATTTCATCAGCCCGTGCCTGTTCTCTTTCAAGCTTTTCCTTCAACTTTAGCATCTCAATGTGGAGAAGATTCCTCTCACTAGCAAGTTCATTCAGATTGCTCCTCAGGGATTCATTTGAGTCATTCATTTGACCAAGAGCATTACCCATTTCCAGGAGTTCCATTTTCAAGCTTTCAGTTATCTTCTGTCTCTCTGTCAACTCCTTCTCAACAGAATTTCTTGCTGCCAAGGCATCTTCAATATGAGCTCTCAGCTCCAGGTTTTCATTGGACAGCAATTTTAGAGACATGCGTTCTTCTAATATACCCGACTCAAGGGAGGAGATTGTGTTTGTTTTCTCCTGCAACTGAGTTTCGAGCATTTGGCAATTAGCAATGGCCTCATCAAGCTCGGATGATTTTACAGAAAGCTCATCCTCTAAAGCCTCCAAAGAAGCTACTATTTCCTCAATTTCATCATGTTGATCCTTATTATTAGATGCAGATTCCTGCAACAAGCTAAGATCAAATAACAATCCTTTAAGAACATCATCCTTCCTCAGTAACTCAGCCTGAAGAGACAAATTTTCAGATACCAGATCCTTAGCATGGGACTCTAAGCAATCAAACTGCTCTATAAACTTAGGAATTCTCTCCACAGTTTCACATATTTCTTCAAACATTTTGCCCACAATCATGAAACCTTCTGCCTTTAAAAGATTACATAATCTGTTATCCATCAAATCAACAGTTTCCACTGAATCAACACACTTCTTAGCGTTCGCATTCAACACGGTGAGGACTTCATCCTTGCTATTCTTAAGAGAATAAAGTTCTTCTCTGAAGAGAATATTTTCTTCCTTCAGTGTATTAGTACTGCTAACATAGATTTGCAACTCCTGGCTTTTTGAGCATAATTCTTCCATAGTGGCAAACTGTAATTGTTTGAGTTCATGCAGTTCAGCATTTTTCACCTCCAGATGAGTCTCCAGATTAGTGATCTGAGTCTCCAAAGTAGACATTTCATCTTGCAACCTGCAGTTTTCTTTATCAAAGACATTTATTTGGCTTAATGAAGATTCAAATTCAGAATTCTTCTCCTCCAAACTTTTGAGAGCCAAGCTGTTTTCTGTCTTGAATTTCCTTATCTCAATTTGAAGTGACTCATTTTCCATCTCCAAACAGTTCATTCTGCTCAGCTCGGCGTCTTTCTTCTCTAACACATCTTGAAGTCCATATGATGAGGTTTGCAACATGTGAATATCATTCTGCAACCTCTTGTTTTGCTGATCAAGGGCATGAGTCTGACTGGACAAAAGTTCTAATTTTCTTTCCTTAATGTTTAAATCTTCTTGCAGTTTTTTGTATTCATCTTCAAGTGCTTGAACCTGGCTCAACAGCCTCACCTCTGTCTTCTTAACTTCACCAAGTTCGCCTTTCAACGCATCATTTGAAAAAGCAACATCCTTTAGCAACTGAATATCTTGGTCCAGAGCCTTGTTTACTTCATTCATATGAGTGATCCTTAAACTGCTTTGGTTCAGCTGTGACAACAGATCTTGCCTTTCCTTTTGAAGATGAGCAACCTCAACTTCCTCCTCCAGTAAGAACTGTTCTTTCAACAGTACATCAAACTTCAAAAGAATTACTTCATTCTTGAAATCTTCAAGCATCGCACAAGAAGTCATATGCTCTCTCTCCATATCAGCTTTGTGGATGGCCATCTCTTCTAATTCTGATGCCAAGATAAGTGACTCAAAGTCCTTAAAGCACCAATCTATCATGAAATACTCAGCTTGAGATTTGAGTGCCTCCTCTTTATCTTTCAGCAATTTCTCTTGATCCAGAAGGGATGCGCCGAAATTTGAGTTACTTGAGTCCAACTCCTTCAATAGAATAGTAAGCTGAGATCCCATATAATTAGACCTTTGCAACATTAACCCCTCTTGAAGCTGTAGCTCTGATATCTGTTTCTCAAAAGTGGTCAGCTTCATATTAAGCTTCCCAGCTTCCTCTTCTTTCCTTGAGATGCGATCAAAACTGTTCTTAATGTCAGCCAGTAATTTCCCCTTCAGAACCTGACACAACTTGAGATCTCTCTGCGACCTAATATTGTGTTGCCTCAAATCAGCTATAACAGAATTTGATTCACACAGTCCATGTTGAAGCAGACCATTCTCTGCATTCAACCCAGTCACTGTTTCCAGCAAAATTCCCATGTGACAGAGGTGTAGCACTGATACAGCACAATCCTTCACAATTATCTCAGACCAGATGTCCTCAAGCAACGAGCGAACTAAGTTTGAGGAGTCTGAAAGTAGGGACTTCATGCTGTGGAAATCAGAGGCTAAAACCATGAAATTTTCCTTGTAAGTAGCCTGGACCTCTGCAAGCAAGCCCTCCAGCTCTACAACCAGAGCCTTTGTTTCCATTATATCTGAGGCAAGCAATTCTTCAACGTGTGCAAATTTCTGATTGTTCAGATGATTGATGGATTGCAAGCTTTGAACCTCATTTAGTAAGACATCCCTATCACTGATTAACGAGGCTTCCAGTTTCTTCAGGCTTTCTGTTTCAAGCTTCATTGTTTCATTTGATATCATCAGTTCATTGATCATAATATCTGCTTCCTTCATGGTATCCTGGGACTCTTCAAACTTAGCAAGAATGCAACAGACCTCAGCAGTTTTCTGGGCTGCAACTAACTTTGCATCATCAACTTCTAGTTCAATCAACTGTGAGGGGAACAAATAAGAAGTTTATAAAGTTGTGCAATGCAAACAGTAAGAAACTAAGAGAATGGGATAGGACAATGGGTCCAGGCTATTATTACCCGTCAGTATCATTATCTCAGAAGGTTGATTTTTTTTTGGTACACATAGGATAAGAGGAAATCCTTATCAGAGAGTAGGGTGTACCCCAACCAAGAAAGAACTAATTGATTTTAAATATGCAATGGATTACCTCCTTTGTTCGGCACCAATGAGAGCCAGCTTCCTGCACAGTCTGTTCAAATGCCTCCAGTCTATGATTGAGAGCTTCCAGCTTCACTTTCGATTGCTTTTCTAAGTTGTTCATAGCTGATTGCAGATTGAGGACCTGGGTTCTGAGATATTTCATGCTTTCCCGACTATGTTGCTCGGACTTGCACATTGCTTTGTTTGCTTCACGTAGTTTGTCCATCTCAGCCTGTACCTCTTTTAAGCTCTCAAGGGCAGCTTCTATTTCCTTTTTCAAAAGTATAATGGTAACATCTCTGCCACACACATCCTTGGAAGATCTTTCAGACTTCAAATTTTCCTGAGTACATGAATAAGTGCAATTACTCTTCCCCACTTGAAGAGAACACTCAGAAATATCAGCTCTCAGGTCTTCGACAAACTGTTTGTCTCCATTGTGGTCTAGAATTGTTTCCGTAGCTATCTGCAACAATATCGAGGTATAGCAATTACAAATTGGAACTCTCTTCAAAGACTTCCTCTACAACATAGATGTGAACCTCAAGGTCAAGCAATCAGAATGCAAAACATTAACTTACCCATCCTCCACCTTCTCCTTCAGAAGACTTACACACGGCTTGTGAATTCTTCCCTTCAGAGCTTGCATGCTCCATATGTGTGTTCATGCATGATCTGAGTGTGGAAACACCAGTTTTAAGCTCATCTAGTTTCTCCTTTGTCTTCAAAATGTTTTTCTCTTCAACATCTTCAAGCTTTTGTTCCATAGTGCAAGCACGTTCCTGCTCCTCAGAAAGCTTCTGTCTTAGACTAGCACAAGTTCTCTCCCACTCTGCAAGTTCCCCACTTAGAGACTGAATTTTTTTCTCTGCTTCTCCTATCACAGTGGCCTGATCACTGATAAGGGCAACCTTCGTTGAGATCAAGCCTTCTGATTCACTAAGCTGAATATTTTTACACTTTAATGCATCGACATTACTAAGATTCATCTCTGCTAATCTATTCACAACAATGAAAGCAACTGTTGCACAAGCTGATGTTTGTCTGATCTGATCTTCAAGCAGCTTCACTCTATTCCCCAACTTTTCCACAATAGATGTCTTTGCATTCAACTGTGTTGTCAACAGGAGCATTTCTTTCTCCTTTTCACTATACTCCTGTTGGTGTGCTTCAGTAATAGCCAGTACTGCTCCTCTCAAAGACTTCAGCATGCACTCCACATCACTTTTCTTATTGTTTGCATCCTCTAAGCACTTCCTCAGTTCTTCAATCAAAAATTCCTTTTCAGAGATGATTCGTACAATCCTGCCAACTTGTTCAGATATCCAAATCCTTTTTTGCGGAAAGGAACTAGATATAAGGTCAAGCTGATCAGAGGCATCAACAAGAACCTCACACCCATCAATAAGAACTTCTTCAATCTCACTGGACAATAATGCCCATTCTTCTGATAATGTTCTTATTTCCCCATTTTTCTCCTCAAGCTCGTCACTTAACCTTTTATTATCTTTGTTCAAGATGTACAGTTTTTCTCGCACCTCCTTCAGTTCAGTTTCCAAAAACAGTACATTTTGGTTCATCTCCAATTCTTTTAAATGACTATCTTGGACTTGCTGCTGAAGCATGCCAAGTTCTTCCTGCATACAGACAATCACCTCAGCAGTTTCAGCTTCAGCCTGCCTGCAAACTTCATCCATTTCTTCTTCATTAGACACTTGACATGCCCGATCACTTTGGTACCATGTATTCAGTCTCTTGGCCTTTTCAAGGGAATCTTGCATCCTCTTCAATTTTCCTTGTAATGGTGAGTCATGATTGCTTGAACAGTTCAAAGGTGATAAGTCTCTAAACTCCTTTAAAGTACGTTGCTCCTTTAGAGCCCTTAGTTCAAGCTCATGTTCACTCAAAAGCTGCACATAATGGCTGTTACTATTCCTCAGGTCCTCCATCTCATTAATTGACAGAATCTGCTGAGACTCGAGAGCTTCAATAACGGACTTAGCCTCTTGCAATTTGCTGTTTGCATCATCATGTTGTTTGCTCATCAGAAAAAGTTCTTCTTTTGCCAGATGGAGATCTCTATTTAAGCAAAATATCCTTTCCTCTTGAGAAGTCCTCTCTTCTCTTAGGATGATATTCAGTATATCCAATTCCAGCTGCAAATTCAAAATTTCTTCGGCATGTTTTATCAGAGGTTCATGCTTGCATTGCCTCTCCTCAATGTGAACTGTATTACGCACCTGAAAATCAGAAGGTGGGTTTCAGTGATCTTGAAAGTAATATTTACTGCTGACCTGTATGCACACAATACAATAGCAAAACACATACATATTGGCATGTAAGCCTGGATGGCACAATCTATTGGTGGCCATATAGAAGTATACAATCACGCCCACATGATTCCTTACATTGAGGCTCTATTATATTCTCCCTCTATTCTGTCTCCCTCTTTTTTCTTGTTCCATACTGTTAAGGAACCCAATTAAGTTAAATATCATTTTAAAAACAGAAATACCTTCAAAGCTACAGCACCATCTTGATCAAGGGGTGTAGATTTGAGATTGTTCAGCATTGTGTGCAGATCATCAATTTCCCTGCAACATATGGGAAATAAAAAAATTACATGAAAAACAAAAGGATATTACTTTAAGAATTAAGGATATATAAGGAGAAACTAAATGAACCAAAGACCAAATGAATTGAGAAAAAAGGAGGACCAAATTTTCCCACCTACTGAGTGTTGCATTATCCTCCAAACAAGTATTTAAGCTGTGCCTGCATTTCTCTAACTCATCGAGAGTGTTTTTTAACTGAAACCAATGAAAAAACAAATTAAAGAACTATAAAGAATTAAAAGCTTGAAGTAAAATAACCAACCTGAGGCTTCATGCTAAAATTTGGATTGCTAGAGCGTCCATCAAAAAGTTGAAGCAACTGAAAAAAAGAATATTATTTATTTAGTTATACTGCCCTAAACAACATCTCATATGGGGAAAAAAAAACATATTTTCTTTAGATCTATAATTACCTGATCTCGCAGTTTAGATACTTCATCCAAGAGTATCTCTCTCTCCCCTTCTTCATAAAATTCTTGAAACCTATGAATGCCACAATGAGAAGATTATTATAATTGATATAACAGTTTTAAATTGATTGATGTTGACAAAAATTACCTTCTAAGTTGGTCCAAAAGCCTTATATTCTCCAATGCAAAGCGAGTAACTTCAGGATTCTTGTCAAGTTTTGCTTGAAGTAGCTGAATCTCTTCAGAGAGTGCTCTATTCTCATCCAGTAAATAAGTGTCTAAAGGAATGGAACCACTAAGAAGTGACTCCAGTTTTTGAATTTTGTCTTCTCGAAACCTAAGCATCATTTTAGAGCACCTGGTGTCTTCCTCTCTTTGACGAACCTGAGAAGCAATGAATGCTATGAGTAAGTCACTATTAACAGCAAAACTCCAAAAGGAAAAAAACTAAATAAAAATAAAAGAAAGTAAAAAGATGCCCAAAAATACCAAACGGTTCAACTGCTCTTTTTCAGCTTCAAGTTGCTTGATGGTAGTTTCTGCCATCTGCTCCCTTCTCAAGGCCCCAGCAAGTGTAGTCTCCAAAGATTTTACCTGATTCACCATCATTTTCAGAAATATATGATGAATCGCAATAAAGGAAAATCTAGTGACTTAGCTCATGGTAAACTCAAGAATATTATAACAGTCATATAACTAAATTATCCATAAAAACTAGCATGATCATTTCTAGATAATTTAGAATCACACAGCAAGCATACCTGTTTGGCGGACATTCTCACAGTTCCTTTTGTTTCATTTTCGTGAATATCATAACCCTCTAGATCCATATCACATATGTTTTCACTACAATCGGTTTTCTGTACTTGTTGTGTGTCTTCACTATTGGTCGAACCAAACGACAAAGACCGGGAGATATTATGACGTTTAAGAATGGAAAGCTCCTCCTGTTCCAGAAATCACCTAATTATTAGTTAATTGATACGGGAGAACATAAAAAAAGCATAGATAACCAGTACCACCTTAAGAAGACGTATTTGGCGTTGTAGGGCAATGACATCTCCTGTAGAATCTTCATTCACCACAGCCTGCACAATGAACAAGAAAGAAAATGGAATGGTGAATGAATTGACTGATACTTAATAAAAGTCAATGATACTGCTTAGTCAGCATTGCTTACAGTATGAAGCTTACATTGTTCTGAATAAGTTTTGCTCGCTGAGCAAACTTAAGGGTGTTCAATGTTTCAGCTGCACAACTGTACCCAAAAAACCATAAATAAAATTTACAAAAAGGTTCATTAGATTTTTGTGACCAAGTGTATAATTTGAAAAGATTTTGAAGCAGTTAACAAAAAGAAAGAAAATAGAGGAAAATAACAAACCAGATAGACGGGCTGACATTTGCAATGATCATTGTTTTTGAGTTTCCACCGAGTGAATCCTGCATTTATGTGGTAGCAGGAGTAACATCATGTCTACGAAATGTACAATTGATTAAGGCAAAGAAGATAGAACTACAACTAACCTGTAGAAGAAAGGTTAGTCTAGAGTCTCTGTAAGGTACATGTTTCAGCTTCCCATGTGCCACATCCACTAGAACCATTATAACATGACTGCAAATGGCATATTACCCATTATCATTAAAAATGGTTAAAACAAGAAACACATGAATATGTACAAAGAATCAAGATAGTCAATAGAAAATTACCCAAGTGTAGATAGTGATTTATTGATATTAGCAGCTTCCTTCAAGCGCTCACCCTCAGCACCAGAAGTTTTCTGCCTACAAAGAATAATTGGGTCAGGGGGTTAATGTCATGCAAATTTGTCCTGAAGAAGTATATTATATGAATATATTTTCCAACAAGCTTGGGTTTGATACTGTACCTTTCTGAACCAGCCAGATCAACTAGGTTTAATCTAGCAAACCGTAGGTTAGTTGTGGAATCCTTTTCCCATCTACTCTCAATTACACAAGTAAAGACACTGTGTGAACGACTGCTTTCTCTATTCATATTTGTTGCAGCAACTTTCCTATTTGAAGAACCCTATGTGCAACAAATTACAATTTAATTTAGTCACATGCATGCATGCTCACACACTTGCATGTGTGCACTTGGGCAGAAAAAAGAGACTCCTGCCTCAAACTGAGCAAGATTATGATCGATGATTGCAAACCTGGATTAGAAGACTCAGAATATCACTCACAGTATGAACCTCAAATTCAGAGAGATTTTCTACATAAACACCCTTTTTAACATCCTCCCGCAGCTTAAAACAAAGAACAAATAATAACATAATGAGAAATACTTCAAGATAACCAAAGGTCAAGCACCTGTAAAAGAATCAACTTACAAGCAAGTTGGTAGATGAGGGATCAAGGAGATCCGTTATTTGTTCATTGTAAATCTCTAAGAAAGAGCACTTGCAATAGTATTTTAATTTTTCATCCCTCCGGATTTCTTCTTCCTGAATATACAAAGATGAAGTAGAAGCTTATAGTGAAAAATTTACACATTCTCACATATCAACTAAAAGATAAACTAGGAAAAAGTAATTACAGCTTGAATCCTTGCAAATAAAAATTCAAAAATGCGGGGCATCATTCCACGATGTGGACTGGGCTTGGCTTCTAAGTCATCAATCTCCCCAAGCATTGTATATGTCTTGCCACTTCCTGTCTGCATGATAAAAGCCAACTCAAATATAAACACACTGGAATAGAACAAAACTACCAGGATTACAATAATGTTAACCTGGTTAAGTTGAATATGAGAATCATTCAGTTATGACAATTATAGGAAATGCAACTGCATACACATTCCAGTTATCTACATTTTCATGATTGGCAAATTTCTGCCATATGATTCATACTATTGTGACCAATTTGAAGAACAGAAACAATATACTAGAAAGAATTACCACAGAGAAATTGGATTAAACAAATTGGACTAGTTAAGGCATTAAAGAGATATATCTGCCTCGACTGGCAGGACATATAAATTCAAGCAGCAAGATGAGGAAATTTAAAGTGTGGCCTTCATAGTCGCATTAACTGCACATTACTAATGGTTCACACTATTTAGTTTTAAACAGCACCCAACTCCATGAAATTACCTGACCGTAAGCAAACATGCAGCTATTATACCCTGACAAACAATTCTCTACCATTGGGAGACCAGCCATCCTGAAAAGAATTTCCTGGAAAACTCACAAAGTTAAGACAGCTAACTAGCTCAAATGAGAAGAAAGTTAAGAAAAAATGGTATATATATCATACTATAGTCTTGTCTCAAACTGCACCTGGTCAACTGTTTCACAGGCTACATGATCAAATGTGAATCGAGTTTCTGGTTGCCCAATCCATGAAATTGTCTGAGGACTTTCTTGCTTCAAACACCTGTTGTAACCGTGTAGACTGTGCTCCATGCTATTGAGAGGACGGACACGTATAAGAACCTAAATCAAATTTACAATCCCATTAGCATAACTTGCAATATACTGCTTAAAACTTGCAAATTCTGCAGACCCAATATACTGCTTCAATCATCAAATTAAGACTCAACAGTCAACATAAAGCTCTAGAAACCATTAAACGAAGATCCACTTATAACGCTTTTTCGCTTTTTTCTTGAATACCAAGTCACCCAATTGTGAAACAACTTATTAATGCCAAAATTGGATTACAAAAAATAATCTTTTTACCTGTACATTGTGCTCCATCCAGAAAGATGGGTCTTCCTTGAGATCAAAGTGAGGCACTTCGACCGTATTAACCACCGTAGCTGGACAACAAGAAATGGGAATCCCTTTATACAATGCAGCGAAGTTCCCTGTTCGAGCACCAACACTTCCATCAACTACCTTACTCCGAAAACCCGAATTCGGAGGCTTAGAAACACTCTTGGTCGGTGTAGTCTGCGTCGAATTACTCTCCGAATAACCCGAAGTAGCCCTCCCAACTGTCCTTGTCATCCGAGGAGTCATAGTTGCCAAACCCCCATTTCCAGCAGCACCACTTCCTCTGCTCACTTGGGCCGGATTATTAGTCCCGTCCTCATGCGAGTCACCGGGCTCGTTCTTCTGGGCCCACCCGAATCTTTTCCGGACCGAAAACCCAGCTCCGTACTTGTCCGGAGTGCGAAGAGGCAATGTAGGATCAGCGACTTTTGCCTTGGAAGCCTTAGTTGGTGTCTTTTCAACCCGACTCCGATTACTTACCTCTTGTTCTGGCTTGGGGAGCTGCGCGGGCTCTTGAATCGGGTTAAACGGAGCTCTCGAAGGCTCCGAACCGGGTCGGGTCGCCGATGATAAGTCTTTTGAGTTTACTGGCAAGTTCTCGGCCTCTTCTTTTCTTCCCGAATTCAAGCGCAGGAATTTGAAATCCCTCAACATCCTGATGTGCAAAAATTCAAGAAAGACAAAGAAAATGGGGGTTATAAAAGAAACAGATTGATATATTTTTGGGATTTATAGCTGAAATTATATATAATTTACCTGAAAGATGAATTGAAAAACAAAATCTGAAGCTGACGAATTCCTATTATTGAATTTACTGAAAAAATCTCTGCAAGGATAACAAGTGGTCTTAATTCAATAACTCATCTCTTCCTTTGTATGCTGCAGGTTTTGAGCTCGAGCATTTCTCTCTCTCTCTCTCTCTCTCTCTCTCTCTCTCTCTCTCTCTCTCTCTCTCTCTCTCTCTCTCTCTCACTCACTGTGAAAGTTGAAAGGTGTTTCGGGTTTTGAACTGAGCTCCAAAAGCTAAGGTTGAACTGCCTAGAAGGGACGGCTGAGATGTGATCTAGATTTGAATTTTGGTATTCTGTAGAGATCGCCGCGGTTTCGGGATTTGAATTGCGAGGGCTTTTTGGTCAAAGAAGGAAATATTTAATTTTGACAGAAAATTCAAAATCCAACGGCTACATGCCACATGCCTATTAGATTTTGAATTTTGGGCCAGGCCAGCATAAGTACGGCACGGGAATGACACGATTAAGCATGACATGACACGAGCATGAAACAAACAAGTAAATGGGTTAGGGTGAAGTTTTTAATAGGCACAACACGAGCATGATTTAGGTCAAGTACGTAATGAGTATGATAGGGGTGGGGGTTGATCGATTTGGATTGGTTTGAAGCCCAAACCACAAGCTAGACTGACAAGTTCAGTTTCCACTTCAAACAACCCATAACTAACCATGTAGTGGTCGGTCGATTCAGATATATGAGTTCACGGGTTGGTGTCGATTTAAAAGGTCAACAGCGAGGAAAAAGAAGATGACGAGATCAAAAAAGGTATCGATGTGATGAAGCCTAAAGTTAAAAGGAAGAACCAGTTGCAGCAATGGATGGAGGAGTCGCGAGGTTGGACTGAAGAAAGATATGTGAGGGTTTTTTTCTTGAAGGGAAAGGGTACAAAGTCAAGAAATGAATTGAAACCAACACTGAATTGTGTCATCACGGTTTTTTATTTTCTTCAATCGCAATCGCCCATATCTGCATACAAAACCAATTTAAACCGACTCGACTCAATCGATTTGGCAGGTTCACCATGTTGGGCGAGTTTGTGCCCACTCTAGAGTACGAGCACAAAATGAGCCCAAACTAAACACAATTCATTTAACATTGTTTTTTTTCTTTTTTAAATAACTTTTCAATAAGAAAATTCAATTTTTCAAACCAACAAAAAAAATAATGTTAATATTGTTTATAAGAATGAACAAAATTTTTTCAGATAAATTTTTTCGCTTTAAAAAAAAGAAAGAAAAAAGACCTATGGGTCAACTTGTTTAAGGACGATGAGTCGTGCAAGGCCTAGGACTTAGTTATCTAGGCCGACACAAGCACAGAAAGGAAGAACAAATGGGCCCAACTTAAATGAGTTGGACTAATAACACGATTTGTTTGACACTCATATATTTGAAATGGACATCATAACCATAGGGGATGCATACCGATTAGATGGTGCAAAAACCTATATCCTACACATATAAAGAAATGGGTTAAATCGTCAATCAAACAGTGGCAACAACTATGCACCATACGAACATCCACATGATAACAAAACCTATAAAATTAGAAAAGAAAAGAGATAATGGAATGATTAAAGAATATTACAATTTACAATGTTATTTTCTTTGGTTTTCATGTTTAAAATATAAGGCAATGGTTGTTTGCTTAATGCGTTTCTTGAAAATGCCATTCACATTTCTAATTTCCTTATTAGTAATTTATTTGGAAGTCTACTTATGGAAAAATTAGAAGAAATTACATATTTGGTCCATTTATTTTATACCTAGTTCAATTTTGGTTCACGATCTTTTTTAAGTTATATTTTGGTCAACTAATTGTTTCATTTATTTAATAAAGGTCCAGATTTGTGACTTCAAATCCTTTAAGTTGTGTTTTCTTCAATTATAATTGAAGTATAAGTTATATTTCATCATTTCTTAGTTATAAAAACAAATTTGGAGTATTATAATCTAAGAAAATTGAGATTGAGCGAAGTTTGAAAAATTAGCAGTTTCGGATACCCTACTTTAAAGTCAATTATCTTGAGTTTTAGAACTCTAATTTAAATGATCTTTATATGATTGTAAAGAATAAATGTATAGTTTTAAAACAAGTATATGTTTGCTGAATTTGTGTGAGATTTGATAGGATAAAAGGCATACCAAATTTGAGAAAACAAATCTTAACCTTTATTGAACAAGTGGAACAATTAGTGAACCAAAACAGAACTTAAAAAAAATTGTGGACCAAAATTAAACTAAACATAAAATAACTAGACTAAATCTGTAATTTCCTCAAAACAAAAAAATTATGACGATCCTTCGTAACCTAATGTGTGTCATACAAAAACAAATGAAGAAGGTCAAAATATCCTCAGGTGTGTGCAATTCCATGTTAGCGTCCCAGCATTTAAGAAGTCCTCATTAATTCAAGCAATGTCTAGAAATCCTTATTAATCCTTACGAACGACAACGTGGTTGGGCATCCCATAAGAACAACAATGCGGCTAAGCTCACTCATAAGGTGGGAGAATGTCATCAGTTCCACATGAGTTAGAAATAAATAGGTCGAATCTTAGGTTTATAAAATGAGGGTACACAAATCGCCTAATAAAATAGTTTTTTGGGCCAAATGATAAGTGCTTGCTTGTAAGGATTAAGAAACACGAGTTGACAAAAAAAAAAAAGATTAAGGAATACAAAAATAGAGCTATAAACCTTTCTACAGTTCTACTAAACTCAAACAAGGGAATGCAAATTGACTAACTTATTTTTCAGTATAAATTCAAAACCAATTGAGAATGGTTGGTGAGACCTAATTCACATTATTTCTTAATGCAAAATACCCTCAACACATTATTATTGTTAGGATATGCTTTGATCTTCATGATCCCCTTGTTGAATATTGTAGACCACATTGGACCCACATCATTGTTAAAGTCGACATTTACTCATAACAATGGTAAGGCTATAAAAAAGTTGCTTAATGCATGTCATGGTCACTGAGGTCTTTATTCTTGAAGCCTGTCTCAATGTCTCATGCTCATAGTGGATAAGAATAACATGTATATGGCTAAAAGTCTAAAATAATAAAATGTTGGGCTTAATAAGAATTTTTTCTGTTGGTTCCCTGAGGCCTATGCATTCCCAGATAGACATCAAGAGAAGAAGTCTAGTATGTCCCTTCGCACCTCCAATAGCCATATTAAGCTACCACCTTCACCTTCCAACTGCTATCTTTCTCTTAAATTGCTACCTTTTTTTTTTTTTTTTTTTTTTAAGGTACCACTTGTAATGGGACAATCTCACATTGTCATTAAAAAAAAAATCATATTGTCATCTGAGTTTTTAATTTATTGCAATGTGGGATTCATGTTTAATTTATTCACTATTTTATAAAAATTAATTAACATGTGGTTCTAACTTCTAAGATTAATTGATGTGGAGAAAAATATGGAGAACATGGGAGCATTTATGGTTGGTTGTTGGATAATCGAGGGTGTTTGGGTCTGTTGTTGTGCACCAGACTATTCCATTTGGACAGATCAAGGCAGACAATCTCATGATAATGTTAATGTTGTTGCAACATGTATATGTGTTAACATGTGAGACCAACCCAAAAGTGTAGGGTATAGCCGTATAGGTGTAAATATCCTATTAACTTCCTTTGTGGTATATAAATACAAGTTCTCAATATGGAGAGAGAGAGAGATATATATATATATATATAGGAATCAACTGGTATGCGGAGAATAGAAGAAAGTACGCCTACTCCTGCAGTCGCAGCTATATAGCTAATTTAAGCTAGCCATGGTGATTCAGAGACTGGAACTCTGTTTTGAGCTGCTGAAACTGGCCATAAAGTTTGTCATCGCTGTAGCTGAAGCAGTAGAGATTGTCCTTCAGCAAAGCTTCTCTCCAGTGCCAACCCACTTTTCTGCTTATACCATCAGTACTCCTTTTCCTTTTGTTGGCTTTCTTCCTTAGATCGATTAATACAGTCCAATATATGTAAAGGTTTATCAGGTGGGTATAAATTCCAATTTTGCTAGCTTATTTCATTTTGCCACTACAGATTAATTTGTGCATAAATGTTAAGATTCTGAGGCTCAGTTTATGCTTACTTGTAAGATCTAGATACCCATTTGTGAATTTGGTCTGAATTTTTGTTGGGTATATGATTTACAAGCTCAGCTTAGCTACTCGAGCTTTGGGAATATGTAGTGTATAATTACATACGAACATTCTTTTATTGTAAGCCGATTTTGCAAAAGTGAGTTTTACTCATTACTCTCTTTAGATTTGCTTCAATGTGGCTAATTTGGTTGGTCACAACTCATAGTACCCAAGATGTGATTGCATTTTCAATTTTGTTGTTCTTAATTGGTTTGCACTGAACATTTTTTTCAAGATCTAATTCACAAACTTTGTCCAATAAGAAAAGGGTTGCATAGATAATGGTAGGAAGAGAATGGTGTGAAAATTCGACCCAAAAAAGAAAAACAGAGAATGGTGTGATTGTCAATGAAAATTTAGTAATTTACTCATGTGAAGCAAAATGCCAAATTCACTGCTGAATTGAACAACTTGGATGTTATCCAATTATTACTACCGAACAAATACATTGATGTCTGGTTGGATATCTGTAGCAGCCAATAATGTTTAGCTGAAAAAATATCTGATATGACTGTTGGAGATATCGCACTCAACAAGCCACAGGGCCACAGCCCACAGATGGGGGAAAAATTGAACATTGAAAAATCTTTGTAGAGTGAGTTGGGTAATCAAATGTTGATGGAAATCAATTATTCTTTCAAGATGAAAGGCTGTTTTTTATTTTTCCAAAAATGAACAATTCTTACATGCAACTATTATATACAAAATTCTTCTCACAGTATTAGATTTATGACTGGTGTCGAAAGAAGGTCGATGACATCGCCGACCTTTCATTAGCTCTCGGATGAGAACATTGTAAAGAGAGAATGAAAGAGAGAGAAAGAAACGGTGATCCAGAGAGGGGAAGGGTTGCCGACAGTGTGGAAGCCGGTGGGAAAAGGGGGTTGTTGGGATGATGTTTTGGAAAACTCAATGCGTCTGTCACATTCTCACGTGATATCACTAATTCAGATATGGGTTGACGATGATTTTATACCTTTATGACACGTTTATTAATATGAAATAAGAGTGAAAAATAAATTAGAAAAAGAATGAATTGGAGTCAGAATGAATTGTTCTCATTAAACCGTTTATTAACTATTGAAAATCATAATAAAATAAAGTTGATTCTTACTTTTGTGTTTAGTAATGATCATGAATCGAAATCAAAATTATTTTAAATACTAAAACGTTTTATTTTCTTAATAGGTATTTTAGGGTTAATAAAAAGTTTGAGAGTAATTTTGGTATAAAGCTACTACTCTAGAGATGGAATGAGATTCAACACCAAGTCTCCCTAAAGAGTGTGATTGATGAAAGAAGAGCGATGTGATTATTGATTTTGGAGTGGGCATCATTTATTTTTTTATTCTCAAATATAAGTAAGCACAAGATTGGAGTGGAACGAGAATGACTCATATTCTTTCCACTCTCATTCATTATTAATAAATGTGTCATTAGGGTATAGTATTAATACATATATATATGTTATAATACCACATAGCAGCCTGCCGGTCACATTGAAAAATTAATTGGTGTATTGAATTTATTTTTGAGTTCTATTTTTTTTATTGAGGATAAAATATAAATTTTTGAAATTATTTTGGAGGGGAGAGTGTATTGAGAAATTGAGTTTAGTACTTTCCTTTATTGTTTTATAGTCAGGAAGCCAACCATTTAAGTGAAATGGAACTTTTTTTTTTTAAAGCAACACAAAACTTGTGCTTCTACCATGCAATATTTGCAATGACATTATTATGAGCTACACATGATGCTCATTAGCCTAATAGGAGAAGATAAGCCAATTTCCATGGCTTTTTATTTTTACAATAAAAAACTCAACAATCACAAATATTTTTCAGCAATTCTTTGGAGATGCACCCAAAGCTCTAATGGCTTAGACATCATGACCATGTGATCAGATCCTGTGATTTCCACCACACGATTTGGCCGATTTTTCTCAATCATCCACCGTTGAAAATCCTTCTTGCCCACCAAATCTCCATCGGATATTATAAAAACCCGATTGACCGACCCGTACTTCTCATTGGATAGCTTGAGTTCCTTGGACATGTCCTCTTCACTGAACAAACGCAGTGGTCTCAGTAACATGATGCCCAGTGCTACATCCTGGAGCAAAATATGACCCATTACTTGAACCGTCTGATGTTGTAGGTTGAAGACAATTCTACGGTTAGATTTTACTTACCTCAATTGGGCTAACTTGGTACACCCTTGTTAATAAGTATAATGGGCCGAATATGAAAGTGGTTGGAGGGTTGTTTGGGTCTTGGTCATATGTGTATCGACTGTCCAATAGAGATTCTTGTCTCCGGAATGACTTCAATTCCATCAGAAATTCAGAATAAGACCCAAAAACAAATAATTAGAACATAAAAAAGCTGAAAAGTTTCCCAAAAAAAAAAAAAATCGTCAAACGCACTGTATCATCAGACTCTTATAATAAATCAATGATATCAACTTATTATTGGTCTATTGGCATTTTTCATCATTTTAGATTCTATGTTTGAATTCCCTTTGTCATATACAAAAGAAAAAACCTAATAAAAATAAATGGGAGTAATTAGCGTTTAATGGTTTCATATGAATTTTACTAGAATGCGATATATTGCGTCACATATAGAAGAATCGTACCACAGAAATGAATTGAGTGTTGTTATTTACACCCAATGATTCATTGATTCATTATGCCCAACACCCACATTTTTTTTTTTTGAATTTTTCAATTCTGCCCTTTCCAATAGCTCCTACTTTTTTTTTTCTTTAAAAATTTAATAAAAACTATGAAAAGGGTATAACTAGAATATCTTGGATGTTGGGTGTAGGGATCATATATTTGGGTGTGATAACAATAAAGAGCAAATGCAAAGTAGTGGTACCTCTTGATTAAGAGTGGAAATGTTGAGGGAAGGGCCAGGCATCAAGGCAGTGACAAAAACAGCTACAGAAATCTTACTTGGAAACCTTTCCATGGCTTGAGAAATGGCCAACCCACCAAGACTATGACCCACAAGGATGACCCTTTCATGTGGAGGAAGGGATTCCATGAAATCCCTCAAGGGCTGGAAGAAGTCAGAAATTGATTCCAAGTCCTTTGCCTGCTGTGGCTCAACCCCAGAAGCAGCCAAGTCTAGGGCAGTGACATTGTGGCCAGAGGACTTTATTAGGGTCACAAGCTTGTACCAAGACCAAGCTCCAAAGCAGGACCCATGAACTAAAACAAAGTGCTTCTTGTTAGATTGTGTGGGCTTTGATTCTATCTTGTTTAGCACACAGAGAAGAATGATTAGAAGAGTGAGTGATATGGTCCAATGATGCTTTCTTTGATCCATGTGTGTTTGGGTTAATTGGTACGTTACACAGTTACAGTACTATATTGATTAGGAAGCATATATATTATGTTTGTTGTTTATCAATTTATACTCCACAAGTTCAGCGGGTTAGGTTTTGACAAGAAGCTATTCTTGGACAAATCATTTTCTTGAAGATGATGTGATAAGGTTTCGACCATTTTTCCTTTCATTGAATTTGACTGCAATTTAAAATTCTAGGGCTATCTAGTTTGAACGGGGCTGGTTTTGTTTGTTTTTTTTTTTTTTTTGTCATACAAGTATTAAAGTGATCGAAATCTTTTTTGTATATTTTATATTCTTAAATAAGTCTAAGTTGAATGAATGTGTTCTTTTATTTATTATTATTTTTTAGTTTGGAGATGGGGAATCAATACAAACCCGGAGGAAAGTCGGGTTATTACCCACGTGTTCATCCCAAACAGGTCCACCTGTCAAGAAGGGAAACATCACAAGCAAATATAGTGCCATCACCTGTTTACAAAAGTGAGTAATCATCATCACTCTCATTGACTGTTGTTCAACGATCTTGTACACTTAATGACTTAACCGTAGGAGATTCTTTGGCCGATGCCACACCGGTGCTTAGATGACCCACTGCTGTTTGTTTATTGTACACAGGGCGATTGACAAGCTTACCGAACTAGATCCTCAGAGACCACCGATGAAGGCAACTCAACGACCGACCTGTTTTTGTTAATTGTTCAACAACACAAGTGATGAAGGAATTAAATTGATGTTAACCTGTCAATACGTGCGGTTTATAGCTTTGGTGGGAAAAACACTCTCTCAAACACGGTGGCAAAGGTTCCATTTGCCTTCTCGCTCTCCTACGAATCGTTACTTTACTTACAATCTCTATGAAATAATTTATTTTCTAAATTAATAAAATCCTTAGATTGATTGTAGTGGCCGGCTGACACACACCACAAATGTCGGTATCAACAAACCTCAAGTTATTCAAACATGTTATGCTTGCCTCATTTCTCTGAAATTAATCTCTAATTTTGCGAGTTAGAGTCATTCTTCAAATGTCATCTCATAGTCAAAACTTAGTACTAGTTTTGTGCATGATCACGAGATGAACAGAAGCAAAAGAATATTCAAGAAGCAAAGGAAAATGGATGATGAAGAAGAAAGAAATGAAGCTAGCTCTTAGATTGATTAATGAGATAAATTAAGTTACAGAGAATGAGAGATACGTAGACAAAGCTTATATCAAGAGCCAGCTAAAACCAACGAAACAGACTAACAAGACTAACAACAATTCCAACTAACTGAGTAATCCACATGTCACATTTCTATTGGCCAATACTAACTAATCATTTTAACAACTAGAGCCACTAGAATTCTGACAGCTGTATACTTAACATCCCTCCTCAACCTCAGCAAGGAGACCAAGTCTGAGGTTGCCATGACACAGGATTACCAGCAAGAATTGTGTGCTCCACTTCTTCAACCTTGCTTTCGATCTCTGAAACTACATACATAGTTCTTATCTAGCCATCATTCTCCAACAAGATATCCACTTCATTCGTTTCTTAGTAACGCTTTTGTGAGTACCTTACTGTGTAGTAATGTTAGATCAATTATTCATAAGGAAAGTATAGAGTTATTTGATTGGTCTATTATATACCATCAAAATTTAAGGCCGGCGGTTAATTAATTGTATTGGATTAGTGGCTTCTTTGGTCATTTTGTGCTACATATAGCTTTTTTCTTTCTTTCTTTTTGTATATTGCTAAAATAATTTGTTACCAATTAAGTTGTTTGGGCCTAAGTTATTTCCATCATTTCAGGTTGTATCATTTAAATGCCTTTCTTCATGTTTTATTGACATGTTGAAATTTTTTGAAAGGCTAAGATTAGAAGTGTACATGGTACCATTTTAATCGAGTAGAGGACCAGCAACATCATAGGTATGGTTTTGTCCAACAACATCCTTATAAAGCATAGCCTTTCCTATTCTCGTAAGAAATGGAGTAGTGTGTGGGTCTCTCTCACTCTTCCTCTCTCTATTGACTAGGGGTGGAGACAAGATTCTATGTTAGAGGGCTGAAATATAAATATTTAATTCTCACAAATATCTCACCAAATAATTTTAATATATAGTGTCTAAAAGTTTTTTTCTTTAACTATTCCTATTATTACAAAAAAATAGTATGAAATTGTAAAGTTGTGTACATATACATATATTAAATTCTCATATAATTAATATGAATATATGTATGACACATTCTTGGAATGAAACTACACCAAAAATATATTCATAAAATTTTTGTAAATTCATATACATATATACAACTAGAGTTTATTTATTATGAGCATGTTAAGAAATTATGGTTGGAATACTATGTTTTATACATTTGTTGCACTAATCATCAACATCATCAATTGTCTTTAACGCTTTGTGTAATACCTAGTTTTTAAATGTTAATTTCTTATTTGATTTAATAGAGGGATTTTATTTAAGAAATTGACAAGACGTATGGTTCTTAAAACAAAGGAAACTTATAAGAATAAATTATCAATGGTTGTAGCTTTTTACAAGTATAAATGTGGGGAAAAAAAATTAATTACATACAAAAAGTTGGGCTAAGAATAAAATACAAAATAATGGGGTTCAAATAAATCCAATCTTAAAAAAAAAAAAAAAGGATCAATTAGGGCAGTGATATTGTGGCCAGAGGACTCTATTAGGGTCACAACTCACAAGCTAGCTTGTACCAAGACCAAGCTCCAAATTTGACCCAAAAAAAAAAAAAAAAGACCAAGCTCCAAAGCAGGACCCATGGACTAAAACAAAGTGCTTCTTGTTAGGTTGTGTGGGCTTTGATTCTATCTTGTTTGGCACACAGAGAAGAATGATTAGAAGAGTGAGTGATATGGTGAAATGATGGTTTCTTTGATCCATGTGTGTTTGGGTTGGTTACACAGTTACACTATATATATTGATTAGGAAGCATACATGCATATATATACATATGTTTGTTGTTTATCAATTTATACTCATCAAGGTCAGCGGGTTAGGTTTTGACAAGAAGCTATTCTTGGACTTACAAATCATTCTCTTGAAGATGATGTGATAAACTTTTATATTCAACCATTTTTCCTTTTTATTACATTTGACTACAATTTAAAGTTGTATCTCCAGAGAATATAAGGTTAGCATTTGTCTAGAAGAGTGACTTTAATGTGATTGGTAGAAATATATCATCTAAACAGACACATGTGACTCGCTCAATCGCAAAAGGATGAACATAAAACCAAATTTAAACCTCCTAGATTCAAACCTTCACAAATACAAAATATAAAAGATTTTACACATGTTATGTGTGATAAGTGATCAGTGATTAAAGGTATCTAGTCTTTGCTTTAAACTATATATAACACTAGCTAGTCTCTTGACACGTATTTTGCTCATACAAATTAACTATATTTTTCTTCTATTGCGCATATAATTTTTTTTAAAAGATGTTGTTTTAATGGTTCACTTAAGTTATATAATATAGATGACAGAGCTAGTGAGCCATGTGGGTTTTTCTTGTTAAAAAGAAAAATTAATAAGTAAATTAAATAAACGTCTTGCAACATATTGGACCCCTTCAAATTATATAAAACAATTGAATTTGATTTTTCTCTTGTTATCTTTGTCACGTTATTTTTGTTATTAGACATATAACGTGAACACTATGAATTGATCCCTAGGCAATAAATATATTTAGCACCTATGAGCACATGGCTAAATGACACATATCCTCTTCACTAATCGAACGTTTCGGTTTCATTAATTATTAACATTGCTGATGCCATTGGTGAAAACAAATTTCAATCTTGAATCTTGTAGGATTATTATGATCGAATGGTAGGCGAGAACGTGTATTGATTGCAATAAGATTTCAGCCTTGTACATTTTTTTTTTGTCTTAGTGAGGTATTTTTTTGGATGAATTATATTCTACTTGTCTTGTAGGGTGCTTTAAGTAGAAGGACAATTTATATGATTTCATTACCACAATGACAGTCGGTTGCAATACGTGCATTTGTTAACATTGCAGTTACATTATATATTTTAAATAAAATCCCTAATTTTAAATATTTAATCAATAAATTTCTTAAAACACATTATAAACAACTAAATCAACCCAACAAATATCAAGATTTGAGTAAAAAATAAAAAATTGAACGCTAATTGCAGATACTGATGCAGCTCAATTTGCAGATGCAAGTATAACAAGTGCTCAAGCTTCATCAACTCTGTCAATTCCTTCCATACCGAAATTAGTGTCATCGGGATTTATAGGTCGAAAGTTGCTCGGAAAATCTCTTAAACAGATATCTGTCATTTACAAATTGGTCTTAGTTGTGCAATAGTCTATGTTTATGAAATTGTAAAGTGGAGGGCTTCGTATCAAATATGACACTGACCCATATAAGGGAGGTCTCTTTTTTTTTTTTTCTTTTTCTTTTCAGAAGGGAGATCTCTCATATGTCTCTCCTTTTTAGCTCTGATGCTTTTTCATTGTAAATTGTAACACTCATTTGTTTATAGTGAAACAGAGCACAACTAAAGTTGACGTAGTTCTAATCCAAATAAGATCGGATCAACCACTATACACTTTCGTGTTGTTCACCTATTTTTGAGCATCAACAGTTATATATTAACTTGAGTGTTTACCTTTTTTCAATCAAAGCGCGATATTGATTATATCCCATGAAGCTGATGCATGCAGTGATCGTGTAGACCAGTGCGATGGGGATTCCAAGTTCTTCAGCGGCTGTGATGGAGAAGGTCGACATGAAACCATCTGAAACTAAAGTGAGGTCTTGGGTGGCATTTGAATCTGATCGAATCTGAATCTGGAAGGCCATCTGAGATGGTTTCGAACTGAAAATCGGGCAAGCCATCGAGAGAGTTGGGGCCTGGAGATATAAGAAAGCGCATGCATATGGTTGAACTTAACTCTGTCTTTGACAAAGGTTATGTGAAAGCCTTTGTAGTGGAGGAGCTTTGCATATTTAAGCATTGCCATTACCTTGGAACCCTATATCTTGGATTGGGGCGTTAACTTTAAGGTAGCTATAGCCCAAAAATTTAACCAAAAATATCAAATCTCACCAATTTAATTTTAAGGTAACATTAATTTACCTACAACTATAAATTTAAGTTTCAAGTATCAACACACTTAAAATCACAAATTTAATTTTCAGATAACATAAACTCACCCACAACCCAAAATAGCTTTAGCACTATATAAACAAATTTAATCGTAAACTGTTTCAATTTTTACCCGCATTTTAAGTTTTTACTACAAATTCAATTTTCACTCGCAATTTCAATTATGTAAACACTCTTATAAAAAGTCGCTATTTGGTTGGTCTATTCTATACCATCAAAATTTAAGGTCGGCATGAATTAGTGGCTTCTTCCGTCATTTTGTGTTACATATACCCTTTTTTTTTTTTGTATATTTCTAAAATAATTTGTTACCAAGTTGTTTGGGCCTAAGTTATTTCCATCATTTTGGGTTATATCATTTTAATATGCCTTTCTTATGTTTTATTGACATGGCACAATATCAGCTGTTGAAATTTTTTGAAAGGCTAAGATTAGAAGAGTGGTACGTAGTAGATTTTAATCTAGTAGAGGACCAACACTCCATTTAAAAGCATGTCAATAAATTTAAATTTTACAAGTAGATTTTACATGCTTAATTACACGATTTCCCATGTGAAAAATGATTTTCACATAATTAGCATGCTTTCGTCCAACATCTTATAACACCGAGAGCTAGCCTTCAAGCATCTCCCTTCCTATTCTTGTAAGAAATGGTGTAGTGTGTGTATGTGGGTCTCTCTCACTCTCCCTCTCCCTCTCTCTAAGGACCATCAACAATGATGAACTCCAACTTGGACCTCCGCCTTTCTCTGACCACCACTTCTTCAACGCCGCCACTCGAATGCCGAGATGCTCCTTTGATGTAAGTTCACCAATATGCTATGTTTTCATTATCAATCAGTTCATGAATTTGTGAACGATTGTCAATCGTTGAAATTCATTATTGCTGAGAAATTCATACATATTAATTATTTGAAATTCATCTAAGTAGGTGACCTCGCAATCGGCACGAAACTATGATTCTGAAGTGAATGGAAGAAGCTGATCGAATCTCCAAACTAGTTTTTTCTAAAATTTATGTAGAATCTCGATTTTTTAATGATATTTTCAAGTTTACATCTAATTGTTTATTCTAGAAAAAGTGTCAAAATAAGAAGAAGCAACAGAGAAGAACAAAAATGTCAAAAAGTGAGAAAAAGAAGTGAGAGAAGAAAAAAAATGGGTTGGGTGGGATTTCGGCCTGAAATTTGTATTTGTTTTTTTTTTCTGAAGTGGGGGTAGGCCACAGAGCCACATTTGTTTTTTCTGAAATTTGTATTTGTTTTTTCTTTTTCTGACGTGGGGGTAGGCTACAGAGCCACATTTTTTTTTTCTTAAATTTGAATTTGTTTTTTTCTGAAGTGGTGGCTGCTTGCGTTCATAAATCATAAACCACTTTCTATCTCTCGTTTTTGTTTGTTTAAAATATTCTTTTGTTTAGTAGCAATGTCATTGTCTTCTTTATTTTTCTCGAGGAAATTTTATTATATATCATGCCAAGAAATTAGAAGGATCAACGGCAACCAAATGGTTGTTTTTTATTTTTTTCTTTTCTTGTTTCCTCCATTCCTGTAATGATAATTGATTTTGGGAACACAAACAAATTTTAGGGACCGGCGGTCAACTCTCAGCCAACGACAAGCTTTCGATTGCGACGCAATTGAACTTCAGGTATTGCATAATTAATAATATAAAATAAATTTTACTTTTTTAAAAATATAATTAATTATATGTGCAAATTAGATATATATACAAAAATAATTACCCGCTCATCTAATCACTCGCTCACCATGGTGCAAGAAATTCAATTATCAGAACCATTTATTTTTTAGGTCCATCCTTAAGTGTCGTTCCTGTAAAAAAAATCAGCCAAATCGATAATTATTTGGTCTTTCAAACTTTGCAGACAAATACAATTCGTCAGATAAGGTTGAAATAATGTTGACAGTAATACACTGGTTAAATAGTTTCCAATTTGGCTTGCAAAGATGATCTTTGAATGATATCTTAAAATATGGATGGTTCTGATTATTGAAATTCGTTGCTGGGTGGTTGGGTGAGTGGAGAATTCTCCACTCTATGATGAGCGAGTGATTATTACTATATATATATGTATAAGTCCCACTACTATATAATTGATCTATCAAAAGTTATATATAATCGGTACAAGCTCCTTCTATTGAGGTATACCTCAACTTATTTATGTTGAGGTATACCCTATTGGGGCTCACATGAGTCGTTTTGTGTCGATTCGAACCGTGCAATTTTTACATCTCCATTGATAAATCATCCTTGCAAAACATTAGCCAATTCGGAAATCATTTGCCTATCTAACTTTGATCAAATAAATGGACGAACAAAATATTTTCGATAAAACTGTTCATTTGTTTGATCAAAGTTAGATAGGCAAATGATTTCCGATTTGGCTAATTTTTTGCGAGGATGATCTATTAATGAAGATGATCTTTGCGAACGGTTCGGATCGACACAAAACGACTCGTGTGGGCCCCAACAAGATCATACCTCAACATAATTAAGTTGAGGTATACCTCAATAGAAGGAGCCTGATAATCGGTATATTCAAAGTTCTTATAAGTTATTTGTCATTAATATTGAAATACATTGTTAATGATAATTTGGTTTAATAGATAAACACACAATTTCTCTTTTTCAGAATAAACTAAAGTGATAATTCTAATAATAGCTTAAACCCAACCCAAAACCAACCAACAGTATGTTTAGATCATCTATATCACAATAAAAACTTATTTATACTGGTTGTATACAACATATATCTCACTTATAGTCATGTGTGAGTCACTATGATGTACTAACTTTGAGACACCTATTATGTATACAACAGACCGGGCGTAAATAAATTTTTGTCTTACATTACACATCTCACTTTATTTGTATTTGTTTTTTTAACACAAACCTTAGGAGAAAAATTAATGGTTGCTATGTACGAGGATGCTCTATTTTGAATAAAAAATTATCATTTTCTCTCAAAAGATCATCATCACCCTTGTCTACTAGTACGTACGTAATAGGCCAACCCACCGCCCATGGTGTTTTTGTTTTTGTTATTTTCTTTCATTAGTCATTACTGATCTAACCAGTTTGTTACAGTATGGAAATCATGAATTCAAATTGTCTTTTAAGCAAGCAAATATTCTTGTACAGTTGTACTAAGGTGGTATGGAAAAATCTCAATACCATTAAGATTACAAGATATAATTGTGATGGCTGTGTGTGACCCCCTTATTATACTTAATACCATTACACTAATTTACCCTAAGTTTTTCATCCAGAAATTTGTTAATTTGATGGAAAAATATCTCAATTGTAACTACTTTATTTCTTGAATATATTTTTTTTTTCTATTTGTTAGTAGATTTTAAGAGAATTGTTTCTAGATATATAATATTTTTCTTGGTTATGTTTTGATTAAGGCTTCAACTTCACATATGGGTTGAATCGTTTTTTTTTTTTTTTTTGCCTAATTAATACTAATTTTAATTTCATGTAGGCTAGGGCAATAATTTTGTTAGCAAGCAAGGAAATGCAAGGAGGAATGGCATCAGGGTCTTCCAACGCAGCAGCAACATCGTTTGCATTGCAGTCTCAAATCCATGGACCTCCTGCAAGTGGATCCCTGAAGAGATCTCTACAGAGATTCCTCCAAGAGAGAAAGAACAGGATTCAATCAGCTTCTCCCAACAAAAATGAAAGCATTAGATGCAATGAATAATAGGGAGGGAATTAATATGCATCTTTCTACAGGGAGGGATAGTCGATGGATCATTTCTTGCAATAATAATAATAATAATGTTAGGAGTAACACATTTTTTAACAACATAACAGATCACATTTTTAATAAAGTCGATCCCCTTATATAAGTGGTTTCTTCTTTTATTAAAAATGTGATACACATGTAATAGAAAAAATGTGATATCCTTAGCATTGTTGAAAAAAAATTGAAAATAAAGGTAGTCATTCAATTGGAATCTGATTCTTTATCAGAGAACATTTGTACTAGACTATACCAGACTTTTTATTTCAAACCTCTTTTTTATTTTTCCTGTTAATAAATCCCAACCCTCAAATAATCTTTTATGGCTGAGTTTTGCCGCTTCGAGTTCAAGTTTGTTTATTTATTTATTTAAAGCTGATGTGGTGCCATATAAACTATTGGAATACCCTGGTATAGTCTGGTATCTAAAAAATCTGATAGAGGACCCACTTTCCATTGGTTTGTAAATTGTAATCAGTATAGAATTTGTTATAAGTATTCAAGCAGTTTATCATTTAACCATTGAATTACCACCTAACAACTTTATCATTTAACCATTCAAGCACTAGTGCTTAAACATTCTTAAACGAGTAATCTCATCAAGTATCTCTCTCTCAATTCTTAAACGCTAATTAGTTAGATTTCAGTGGAATTTGAATTCATTGATTTGCTTATCTGATTTTTACAATAACTTTGGGATGTATCCGGACAATAGAAGCTTCAAAAGCTTGATATGTTATTAGTTTTCTCTTCACAAGCTTGATCATTAATTATGGTTTAATGGTTTCCATAGAAATAGTTTTTAAATGACTAGATAGTAGATACTAGAGACGTGTAATTTAATTAAATGACTAGATATACACATATAGATGTAACATAGTTGATACGTTAATTTTGCGAATCAATTTGGGTTTATATATATATATTTGTAGACATAATAAGTTAACGGGTTGGGTTTGGATTTTCAATAATTTTACATATATAACACGAACACAATTACACAAGCCATGAGTTTCTTACTGGGGCTGAATTTTTTCTTATTTGTATGATTGTATCCATTGTATCAATTCTACCTATTGTGAGTATAGACAAAAAAAAGCACTCTAAACACAACCCAGTCCTCTGAGCTAAGCATATTTAAATATTGTTTCTGAAAATATTTAAGTGTTTATCTTAAAATCAATTAACAATGAGAGTATATAGTAACTCATAACTCTTATAAGTTATTATATAATACCTAACATTTTAAAATGTGAGATTTTTCTCTAACCACATTTCGCATGTGAGACATCACTCAAGCCAAAGACATAAATAATTTACATTAAGTAACGTAAAAGCACGTATAACCGTTAAACTCATCACACACGAATAACTTACTATAATATCACAAAGTAATATATTTTACTCCGTTTTTGAAACAAGTTACAAGTCCCATCCCATACATATCATAATCAATATTTTCTCTCATCAAACTTGGACTTTTGTTTATTTGTCCTGTTGATTTTTCTTTTTCTTTTTTGTAATGAGAAAAATCTTACAGCTAGCCCTCTCAACATTTAGAACGCTTTATGATATAGCTCGAATATATATTATATAGAATTTGTGATTCAGCTGGTTTGTTATTCAGGTTAGACTAGATTGAATTATGCTAAGTTGGATAGAACAATTTCAGTTCTGCGATGTACGGTGAAACATGAGATTATTAAATAATGGTATCTTCGGTTTCATGCATATTGGAAAATTCACACTTTTTTCTCTATGAAATCTCAATTCATTTGAAATAGATCTTTTTCTTTCTTCGTTGTGTTTTTTTTTTTTTTTTTTTTTTTTTTTTTTCAGTAGAGTCTAATATATTAATGCTATATAAGTTGTGAAAGAATAGTTAAACAGAGAAAAAAAAGTTAAGGAAAATATATAACATCATACAATATAATATATTATATTTAGACTAGACTCGAATGTTGAACTCCGGATGAACCTAAGAATCTGGTATTCAAGTTCAGAATTTGGGTCCGGTGTTGAAGTCCTGAATTGGGATCCGAAGTTGAAGTCTTGAATATATCTTGGGTCTTGAAATTGTGGTTTGAAGTGGCTTATTTACGGAATGTGGCTAATTATAAACTATAATAAATTATACGTCTTTAATTGCCAAATATTGAAACTACAGGGACTAAAGTGAATAATTGCAAAAACTACAAAGATTGTAGGTGTAATTGGATTTTTTTTTTGTCATGAGAAAATTTCTAGTTTTGCACATTCATTTTGATCTCGTGTAACAGTATAAGTAAAACATAATATGACTCATTAAGAATCCGTTGCAATAAAAAAACCAAGAGAATAACCAAGCCCTACAATTTCTAGCTCCTCCTAATTAAAGTGAAATGTCTTTGTGTTTTTTGCATCCATTTAGCACAAACAATGAAACTAAAGCTCATGTGCAAAAATCTAAGTGTCAAATGGATTCTAGCACGTGTTTTTTTGTCACATGGAGACTCATTTTACACGTGCCCAATAAGGCAACCATGTTAGTTTGAATTTGGGTACCTCCTTTATAAAACATCCTTGAAAAAAATGGCCTCTGAAGTCTTGGTTCAATAACTTTTAAAGTCTAAAAACATATGTTTTTGAATTGTTCAAATAGACTTCTTATGTTATGAAACTAACAATGTAAATGCCGACACCTCCCATTCCAACAATGTAAATGTGCCTTTGATTTTAGGCATACCTCAACAACTGGGGAGGGAAACCGATTGAAAAACCAAAATGGAGGTGGAAGAGGGCTCGAAAAAGATTAAAACAAAGCCTTGAAAAGAAACAGCCATGACCAAGGGAAGGCTAACAGAAAGGGGATTGGGGGTTTGAGGGGTTGAGAAGAAAAGAAAGAAAGAGAAAGATGGGTTGAGACTTGAGAGAGAAGTGATGTAAAGAGAGTGATTATATATAGGAAAGGATCAGATTAGGGGCATACCAATTTGAATTTGTGGGAACAACACATATAAACTATGCATTTTGTCTTTTTCTATTCACACACAAAGAATGAAATTTTAAACTATGTAGCGGCAATTTTCAGAAATTGTTGACCATGAAAGACCAACTTTTTTAGAAATGCTCTCAGAGTGAGTCATTGTTGGACCATAGGTAGCCAAAATATGAATAATGCATGGGCAAATTCTAATAGGATCCCCTTAGGTCCTTTCTAAACTTCACAATCTTTTATTTAAATTTTCCAACTTTACCCCTCAAATGTAAAAATAATAATAATTAGACTTAAATTCTTTAGAAAAACAGTTTTTAGATGGAGACCGAGAGTGCTTTAAAATTTATAAGAAAATTATTTTAATTCATAATAAAGTCCTTTAATTTATAAGAAATTTTTTTTAATTCATAATAAAGTTATTTTAATTTATAATAAAGTCATACCCAATTTAAAGGGTATTTCCTCTCTTATAGTGTAAAGTAGGCTTTGTAGCCCAAAATTTCAGAGTTAAACCTTAATATAAAGCCGTAAAATAAAATAAAATAAAAGAATTTGAATAAAAATTCTAAATCAATATCGGTCTTAGTATAAGAAAAACTCATAAAATGAACTGAATTCTAAATAAAATAAAAAAAAATTCAAAATCGAGCAGCCCCTACCTAAAACCACTTACCCTACTGGGCCCACCAACGGCGAGCGTTGGCTTCCCTCTCCCTCCTCCCCTATCTTCCTCTCTCTCCTTCCCTCTCTTTCTCTTTTTCTCGATCCCTTTTTATCTCTCTTCCCTCTTCTCTCCCTCTCTCCTATCCAATGCAAAGGGAGCTCGGTGACCTTCGCGCTGATTGTGTTGGATGGGAAGTTGCTCGGTTTTGTTTTTTCATTTGAGGGGTAAAGTTAAAAAATTTAGGAAAAAAAAAAGGGGGGGGCTATGCACACCACCCTAATCCACTAAGTTGACCACCCCACTTAAATTTTTACCCCTTTGTGCCCATTTTGCCCCTGCATTAAAAAAAAAATCATTTCTCCAATTTTGGCCGGCCACCCCTCCCCGCCGCCGCGGAGCTTCACGACGTCGATTAGCCGCGCATGGTGGTCGGATGAACAAGGGAAGACCATGGTTGGACTCGCCGTGACCTGGGGAACAAAACCCAAGTGGTCCGGCGTCTCAACTCCGCCGGAAAAGGAAGATCACCGGCGAAGGGGCCGATCGGGTCACGACGTCGATTCGCCGCGCACGGTGGTCGGATGAACAAAGGAAGACCAGGGTTGGACTCGCCGTGACCTGGGGAACAAAACCCAAGTGGTCCGGCGTCTCAACTCTGCCGGAAAAGGAAGATCGCCGACGAAGGGGCTGTCGGGTCTTCGCCTGGGCCGATCGGGTCTTCGCCTGGGAGGGGTGAGATCGACCGGCGAAGGGGAGAGGTGGGGTCGCGGCGACGGTGGGGAGAGGGTGGGGTTGCGCCGGCGGCGGGGAGAGGTGGCCGGCCAAAATTGGAGAAATGATTTTTTTTTTTTAATGCAGGGGCAAAATGGGCACAAAGGGGTAAAAATTTAAGTGGGGTGGTCAACTTAGTGGATTAGGGTGGTGTGCATAGCCCCCCCCAAAAAAAAATTGTGGGGTTTAGAGAATAAACGAGGATGCCGGTTCAGAATTTACCAATAAACACAAGATTGGGTGGGCTTTATAGCCTATAGCCCAGCCCAACTACAAAAAAGCCACAGCAGCTGCTAGCCAGAGCCCATCCTTTTCCGCCCTCAGCCCAAACCCCTGGTTCCACATCACCAACCCCAAGTCCAGAACGCAACCTTCTCCCTCTTTCTCTTCCATTCTTCTTCTTCCTGCTGATCTAGGGACCATCTTCTTCTACAAAGTCTCACAGCCTCTCTCACCCACTGACCCCAGGTATTCCTCTCTCTCTTCCTTTACTTTTTATTTTTTTTTTCTAACTTAGGATTTAATAAGGATTCAATTGAGGTTTGAATTAAAGGTTATAATTAAGATTTAAATTTGGGGTCTAATTTTTTCAGCTCCTCAGGTTTTTCATTTTCATTGTGATTTGTTGCTTTTGGCATTCGTTAGCTTTAGTTCCTCTATTTTCTCAAATACCCATCTGATTTAGCTGTTTGATTTTGGTTGGCTTTTGTATTAACTCTACAAAAGCCTTCAACTTTTCTCTCAGCTGAAAACAGTGAACTGTCTCTAACAAACCCCATGGACTCGCCGACCCAGAACACCTCTTTGCAAAGGCTTCAAAATGTGGAGAAGGTAAGCAATGAAGTACTGAATTTTTATTGCTTTTAGGACACCAATTACAATAAGAAAGTTTTTTCTGAATTGCACAGAGAATCGTTAAGGTTTTGGAGCTAGCAGGAGGTGTCATGGACGAGCTTGCAAATCCTACTGGTCCCAGAAAGGAGTTCATCAACAACCATTGCCGCGAGTTCATGCAATTGATCAAGGTCTGTCCTTTCTTCTTGGTGCTAACCATGGTCTGTCTTCCACACATAGAATAGTAGCTATATATGTAATCTCTGAAAATTGCAGTAATTATGGTGTGTGAAATTTGAGATTTGGAAATTTGAGTGGAGTCTGATAATTGATTCAGTCAGAAAGTGTTCGCAAAATTGGCACCTATAATGCTAGGATAAATAGGGGAAATTTTGGGACTAGGGTTTTAGGGGTCAAGGAGGTTGTGTTTTTAATTGTGAGAATTAAACTAGGTGGAAATTTGACTGAGTGGCATGGATGTTTCATTGAATCATGAAGGGATAATCTAAATTTGGTCAAGGACATTAGTACCTAAGTATTGTATTTTGGAAATTTGATTGAAGTATCAACATTCCTGAGTACTTTTATTTTGGTGTGTAAATAGTATTTTGGTGAAAGTTGTGAGAAACATTTGGTCTGGGTGAGTAGGTTAGTCTAATATGTTCTGATTTGGGCTTATTATTTTCAAAACTGGGGTTGAAGGTTTTGGAATATTTGGTTCTTTTGTGAATCAGGATATTCAAGTGGCATTGCGGGATGAAATCAAGAGTGCCTGTGATTACCGTCCATTTGAGAAGTGTGATTACAGTTCAAGAATAGCTAATGAGATCTGTTGCAAGAAACTGGAATATGTTCTTTCACAGTTGGATGGAATGAAAGAAACAATTGATGAATATCATAATGCAGTTTGAAGATGCATGGTCAATTTAAGATCCATTCTCATTATGGTTTCTCCTTTTTTGTATCAGACTTCTAGAATGTAAAGCTTTTGCAATGATATAGTTTTGATTTTTATAAGAAGGATATAATTGTCAGAATCTGCAAAAAGATATCACTCTGATTCTGTCATATGGTCATATGTTTATTTTACCAGATTGTGGGAATCGGGAAGCAAAGAGAGAAACTGGGCTATAAAACAAATAATGTGCTGATGTTTTGCTAGAATCTCATAAATCTAGCTTGTAAGCTTCCTTCCTAATTGAGTTTGTGTCGCTTGTCTATTCAAGTTGAGTGATAAAGAAACTAATGGTAGGTTGTCCTTGATACTTAATAATAACTTGTTTTTGACTGCGTATAAGATACACTTGGTTTTCTTAGATAACTTGGATTAATAGTCTTGCAACTACTCCAACCATACTAGAAAATCATAATTCAATGAAACATCCAAACCACTGAGGCAATCAAATCTACAATTCAATGAAACACCCTAACTTTTCTAGTTCTACAATGAAATCTAGTTTTGATTATGTATGCCAGAATAGTAGTCTTTGGAACAACTCTGTTTTAATTTTATGAACGACTGCAATTAAAATTACACAAGAGCAGAAAAGTTTTCTTTGTTCACCTTGGTGAGCATAAGAGAAGAATTGGCCACATGGAGTGGTTTATCATTTATGCATGCATGAGAATTTCTATGTTTCTTTCAATAGAAAATTTTGAATGAAGTGAAGAAAAAAGCATTGAATTTAATATTAATACTCACGAATAAGAAAAGAATATGAGATATTATAAACTAAGAAACTTCTATTAACATGGGGCAAATCGATCTATTCATCTCCAATATTGATTTTGTGGCTAATACAGCCAGATTGAGAAGTCAGAATATATTCTTTGCACGGATATTGATGCGCTCAATTTGATTAGATGTCCATAATTTTTGGAGCAAAATAATCTGCTACTGATATCATACATTAACCAAACCATGCCTCCGAAGTTTCTTACTACAGCATGGTATGTACAGGAAACTGAAATAACATTATTAATTTATTATCACTCGGTAATACACCTTCTAAGCTGTAAGCTGTAACCCACTTATTCTGATACCCTGAAATGAAGAATTTGGATGTTTTCAACATTGAGTTTCTTGAAATTACTGAGCCTCCTGTGAGTCATAAACTTGCCCCAGCTGTACGGCCTATATTTGGCAGGGTTTTGTTCATTGATCAGCTCCTCCAAGGGATTGATTAGGGTGTAGTGTGCTGGGTTGTAGAAGAATGGAATGGATAACCTATCCTTCTCTGAGTTCACCATCACCCTGTGTTCCACACTCTCATATATCTCATTGCTCCAAACCTGCATAAACATATCCATTTGTTATGTGAATGAAACTGGCCAACATCATCAGTTAACATATCTTGAAAAGTAAATCTATTTGGACAAGTCATTGTTATAATAAGAAATTTCAAAGTGTTTTAAGCATAGTAAGTTACTATGAAGTTGGAGGAGTGGAACCTGAATACTGTCACCAACATTGATGATATAGGCATTTTGGGTGGGTTTAACCCGAATCCACTCTCCATCTGTTTTTCGCTTCACTTCCAGTCCTCCAACATCATCTTGAGCCAGGACGGTTAAAGCACCACCATCCTTGTGGCGGCCAACACCAAGAGCTAACTGAGGGGAAGGACAAGGTGGGTAGTGATTGAGTCTGATACGAGTGGTTTGGTCTTCAAAGTAGCTGGTGAACCTGTTTGCTGGCAAGCCTAGGCTCAAGGAAATAAGTTCCATCAACTTTCGAGCTAGCTTTTCTACTTCTCGAGCATATTCTTCACACGCCACTCTGGTCAAGGCAGTCTAGCTATTAGATCATATAAATCAAGTTGCATATATGTGTTCAACCCTTAATGGGGTACTTACAGAAAAAACAATTAAATTTCCAAGTAAGAGCTAATGTTTTTTACTTGATACACATTATAATTCACAGGTGAACCATAGGGTGGAAGGTGTACATAATTGACCCCTTGATGTGCTCCTAAGCATTTTGCTTCTAGACATAGGTGATCTAGATGTCTGTAACCATATTATTCCATTTTTGTTTCTTTCATCTTCATATAATCATTAGCTAAAATGAATATCTACCTTTATTAATCAGTGTGTTACCTTAACTCTGGAATATACTCAGGCCATTGGTTAGTCCACTCTGTTTCTTCCTTGTCCTCAGGGTCAGGGGAAGCTGGGACTAAGGTAGGCTGCTCCAGTGTGAAATCAAACACCTCCTTCCAGTCCCTAACATTCTTGGTAAGCTCAGTGTCATAGTAACCCAACGCATTTTTCTCATCTCTCCTAACCTTCCTCTTCTCCTCCAAAGGCTGAGCAAAGAACTTTCTCGCAGCAGTCTCAATCTTTTGGCGCTTATCCAATTGCACCCCATGGTTGATCACTTGGAAGAATCCCCACTCCTTGCATGCATTTCCTATTCCTCTAACAACCCCTTCAATGGCTTTAGGGTCAGAAATGGATTCATGGGTGTTTATTGGAGAGAGGTCAATCAATGGTATGCCTTGGGCTTCGGTGATAGTGAGTTTAGGCCTGTGCTCGGGGTCTTGGATAAAAGCTGGACCAATCTCTCCCATGGCTGGTGATCTTGATTTAAACAAATGGCTTGTTTTGTTGCAAGAAGAGCTTGTGGAAGAAACTAGAATGGTAGTTTTTAATAATGTGAGAAGCTATAGTCGGTGTGGTATATATTGAATTATTGATGCTTTTTGTGTTAAGGGATGTTGGCTGCTCACTACAACTACTAATCCTGGGTTTGAGTCATCACTATCCAATCAATAAGTGACCAGGTACAGAGCCTTTTGTCTTTTCTTTCATTGGCTAATGACAAAGCCTTTTGTCTGTTTCTCTACATATGGAGTCTTTGTGATGGCATTGGTACCAAATCGCCTGCACAATTGTCCTTTGTCTTCCATTTTTTAATGACAAAATTCCACTGTCTAACCAAGAAATCCATCTAAATCGCACATATCGAATCGTGTTGTAATGGTGTTATTTCGGATTCGTGGTTTAATACTAGTAAACTCTATCAGACTTCTTTGATTAATCATGTTGGATATCTTAAGATCAGATCAAAAATCAGATATCTTATGAACTAAAAAACTTAATTTGTTGATAATTTACACCAATAATGAACTCATAAAATAAACATCTACATGAAACAAATCTAGAAAGACAAAGAAAAAAAATATTGTCATAAAGCAATGTAAAAAGAAAAAACATATTCGAGTTATTTGTGTTTAACACTAGCCTGACTTCATTATTATTGGTATTTAGAAGATAGTGCAATTTAAAGGTTTGTGTTAGGTAATAGTAAATAGTTTCATATTGGTTTTAAGTCGTGTTGAAATTATCATCTGTCCTCCTTTGCTCATAAGGCCATACCTCAGGTTGCTGATTTTATCTCATACATTAACCACACGATGATTTCACAATGTCTTATTACAACTCTCTATATACATGGCATTATTTTCTGGATTGGATATGCAGCATTGGTATGTACAGGAAGCTGAAATAACATTATTATTCCACGGTAATACTCCTCCTAAGTTCTAACCCACTTCTTCCGATACCTTAAAATAATGAATTTGGATGTTTTCAACATTCTGTTTCTTGAAATTACTGAGCTTTCTGTGAGTCATAAACTGGCCCCATCTGT
This sequence comes from Dryas drummondii, assembly GCA_003254865.1. Classification (NCBI taxonomy): domain Eukaryota; kingdom Viridiplantae; phylum Streptophyta; class Magnoliopsida; order Rosales; family Rosaceae; genus Dryas; species Dryas drummondii. The sequence goes on along the minus strand of QANW01009270.1, from coordinate 155,526 downwards.
ACGGCCTATACTTAGCAGGGTTTTGTTCATTGGTCAGCTCCTCCAAGGGCTTGATTACGGTGTAGTGTGCTGGGTTGTGGAAGAATGGAATGGAAAACCTATCCTTCTCTGAGTTTACCATCACCCTGTGTTCCACACTTGGATATATCTCATTGCTCCAAACCTGCATGAACATATCCATTTGTTAATTTTGTTATGTGAATGAAACTGTCCAATGTCAATATATATCCTGCATAGACTAATTAATATATCTTGAAAAGTAAGTCTAATTTGGCCAGTCATTGTGCTGTTAACAAATTTCAAAGTGTTTTGAGCAAAGCAAGTTGATTTGAAGTTTGAAAAGTGGAACCTGAATACTGTCACCAAGATTGATGACATAAGCATTTGGGATGGGTTTAACCTGAATCCACTCTCCATCTGTTTTTCTCTTCACTTCCAGTCCTCCAACATCATCTTGAGCCAGGACGGTTAAAGCACCACCATCCTTGTGGCGACCAACGCCAAGAGCTAGCTGAGGGGAAGGGCAAGGTGGATAATGATTGAGTCTGATAGAACTGGTTTGGTCTTTGAAGTAGCTGGTGAACCTGTTTTCTCGCAAGCCTAGGCTCAACGCAACAAGTTCCATCAACTTTAGAGCTAGCTTTTCTACAGCTCGAGCATATTCTTCACACACCACCCTGGTCAAGGCAGTCTAGCTATTAGATCAGATAAATAAAGTTCCAAATATGCATGGGGTCCTTACAGAAAAAGATAATTAAATGAGGTGTTGTTTTTTGCTTGATACCAATTATAATTCACAGGTGAACCATAGGGTGGAAGGTGTACATAATTGACGCTTTGATAGGTTCCTAAGTCTTTCCTTTAAAGATCACAGGTGATCTAGATTTCTTCAACCATAATATTCCTTTTCTGTTTCTTTCATCTTCATGTTATCATTAGCTAAAATGAATATATTTATACTACCTTTTTTGATCATTGAGTTACCTTAATTCCTGAGGATACTCAGGCCATTGGTTACTCCACTCTGTTTCTTCTTTGTCCTCAGGGTCAGAGGAAGCTGGCACTAAGATAGGATCCTCCACTGTGAAATCAAACACCTCCTTCCAGTCTCTAACATTCTTGGTATGCTCAGTGTCATAGTAACCCAATACGCTTTTTTCATCCCTTCTAATCTTCCTCTTCTCCTCCAAAGGCTGAGCAAAGAACTCTTTTGCAGCAGCCTCAATTCTTTGGCGCTTATCCAATGGCACCCCATGGTTGATCACTTGGAAGAACCCCCACTTCTTGCATGCATCGCCTATTTCTCTAACGAGCACTTCAATGGACTTAGGGCCAGAAATGGAGTCTGGGGTGTTTAATGGAGAGAGGTCAATCAATGGTATGCCCTCGGCTTCAATGATGGAGAGTTTGGGTCTGTGCTCAGGGTCTTGGATGAAAGCTGGACCGATCTCTCCCATGCTTGGTGATCTTGATTTAAGAAATGATTTGTTTTGCAAGAGCTTGTGGAAGAAACTAGAATGGTAGGTTTTATAATGTGAGAACCTTTAGTTGGTGCGGCAGATGCTGATTCTTTTGGTGCGGCAGATGTTGATGTTTTTGTTGTGGAGGGTGGCTCACTGCTCACTGCTCACTACAACTACTAATACTCGGTTTTTGAGTCATTACTAATTTGTCATTCAGTGACCAGGTACAAAGCCTTTTGTCTTTTCTTTTTCATTGGCTAATTACAAAGCCTTTTGTCTGTTTCCCCACATTAGAGTCTTTGTGATGGTATCATATATGGTTCCAAATCACCTGCACATTTGTCTTTCTAACCAAGAAATCCATGTATACCGTGTTATTTTGGATACATATTACATATCAGTAAACTCTAATCCGACTTCTATATTTAATCACATTGGCTATCTTAACATCAACTCAACTTTTTTATTAATTATATTGCACCCGTACATCTTATGAACTTAAAATTTTGAATTCTTTTATTTCTAAATGTGACCTATAACTTATACACCCATAAAATAAACTGCTACATGATCCAAATGCTAGAAAAATCAAGAATTAGCAGATCTAAACAGATGTAGAAATAGATTACCATCTTTATACAATGCCTGTTAAACATATTTGCCGTGTCAGAATTAGGCACGCATAATCGAGTTATTCGGATTTGTATGTAGCAGATTGTGCTACTTATGGGTTTGTGTAAAGTTATAGTAAAGAGTTTTGTATTGGATTTGAGTCATGTTGAAATTATCATACCTCCTCTTTGGTCATCAGGCCAATCTTCAGGTTGCTGATTGGCTTTCCACTCTCATCGAATACTACCTTCCCTTTTTAACGTGCCTATACTCTCAAAGCTTTTCTGATCCGTTTTTCAGATTTCAAGTTATAAAAATAACCATTAGCACACAATTGGTTTTCTATCTATTGAGGTAGTATAATGCTAAAAGGGTTCTCTGAAATATGTCCTTTTATTTCTGAAGCAAAATACTGTGTTTTATAGTTCCTTTTATTGCTGATCTCATACATTAACCACACCATGTTTTCGAAGTGTCTGACTACTACTCTATACAGCATGACATTATTTTCTGGATTGATATCCAGCATGATACATATGTCCAGGAAGTTGAGATAACATTATTCTCAATAATACTTCTTCTAACCCAATTATTCTGATACCCTGAAATGATGAATTTGGACGTTTTCAACATTGAGTTTCTTGAAATTACTGAGCTTTCTTTGAGTCAAAAACTTGCCCCAGATGTACGGCCTATACTTGGCAGGGTTTTGTTCATTGGTCAGCTCCTCCAAGGGCTTGACTAGGGTGTAATGTGCTGGGTTGAGAAAGTATGGAATAGAAAACCTTTCCTTCTCTGAGTTCACCATCACCCTGTGTTCCACACTCTCATATCTCTCATTGCTCCAAACCTGCATAAGCATATCCATTTGTTATGTGAATGTAAACCAGCAACAATATATATCTGATTATCATATCTGGAAAAGTAATTCTAATGGGACAAGTCATTGTGTTGATAAACTACTTCAATATATATATATATTTCTCTCCCATGTATTATTGTATGATTCTCCCATTAATTCCTATGGAATGTGGATATTGTATGGTTCTAAATTGGTGTGCTTGACGTTAGGTCCTTAAGCTATCAGGAGAGGAAAGCAAGCTTGGTTACTAGCAAATTTCAGAGTAATTTGAGAACAGCAAGTTAATATGAAGTTTGAAGAGTGGAACCTGAATAATGTCACCAACATTGATGATATAGGCATTTGGGGTGGGTTTAACCCGAATCCACTCTCCATCTGTTTTTCTCTTCACTTCCAGTCCTCCAACATCATCTTGAGCCAGAACGGTTAAGGCACCGGCATCTTTGTGGCGACCAACACCAAGAGCTAACTGAGGGGAAGGGCAAGGTGGATAGTGGTTGAGTCTGATAAAACTGGTTTGGTCTTTGAAGTAGCTCTTGAACCTGTCTTCTGGCAAGCCTAGGCTCAAGGCAATAAGCCCCATAAGCTTTAGAGCCAGCTTTTCTACTTCTCGAGCATATTCTTCATACACCAATCTGGTCAAGGTCAAGGCAGCCTAGCTTTTAGATCATATAAATCAAGTTCCAAGTATGCCTTCAACTCTTAATGCATGGAGTCCTTACAGAAAAAAACAATGAGGCTTCCAGGTGAGAGTTAGTGTTCTTTGCTTGATACACATTATAAATCATACATACGTGATTTAGATTACAGGTGAACTATATGGTTTCAAAGTCATTTTCCTCCTAGATCACACACAGTTGATCTAGATTTCTTTAACCATATTAATTATTTCATTTTCTGTTTCTTTCATCTTCATATTATCATAATATCATTAGCTAAAACGAATATTCATACTCTCATTGATCATTAAGTTACCTTAATTCAGGAGGATACTGAGGCCATTTGTTATTCCACTCTGTCTCTTCCTTTTCATCAGGGTCAGAGGAAGCTGGGACTAAGGTAGGATCCTCAACTGCGAGATCAAACACCTCCTTCCAGTCTCTAACATTCTTGGTATGCTCAGTTTCATAGTAACCCAACACACTTGTTTCATCCCTCCTAATCTTCCTCTTCTCCTCCAAAGGCTGAGCAAAGAACTTCCTCGCCGCAGCCTCAATCTTTTCGCGCTTACCCAATGGCACGCCATGGTTGATCACTTGGAAGAACCCCCAGTCTTTGCTTGCATTGCCTATTTCTCTAACAACCCCTTCAATGGCTTTAGGGTCAGAAATATTTTCTGGGGAGTTTATTGGAGACAAGTCAATCAATGGTATACCTTTGGCTTCGGTGATGGTGAGTTTAGGCCTGTGCTCAGGGTCTTGGATGAAAGCTGGATCAACCTCTCCCATGGCTGGTGATGTTAATTTGTACAAAGCTAAGCTACTTGGTGTTACAAGAATGGTTTATTTTATAATGTGAGTAGTTAAGCCTTTATCTTGAATCTGGACGGGATATGGTAGATTGTTAGTTGGAGGTTAGTAAAGTGCTGCCCGTTTCTGTTTTGGATGGTTGTGACGTTTGTGCTTACATGGGATGTTTTGTTCTCTACTATGATGCCACTGCATACGTACAACATGTGGGACCAAAATGGACTTGAGATTAATATTTCTTTCAATTAGTGGGGTTTGATTGAGAAAGGTTGTACGTATTAATTTTGTTTCCTTCTTTCTGGACAAAAGAAAATGTAATGATCGATTTGAGTGCCTTGAATAAAGTTTCCTTGAGATGAATTCTAATTTGTTCATATAATTAGACGAATCATACGACCATTGTTATCAGAAAAAAAGAAATCATACGACCGTTAACCACACCAGGTTTCCAAAGTGTCTTACTACTACTCTATACAGCATGACATTATGTTCTGGATTGATATCCAGGCATGATATATATGTGCCGGAAGCTGAGATAACATCATTTTCACTTGGTAATACTCCTAAACCAATTATTCTGATACCCTGAAATGATAAATTTGGAGGTTTTCAACATTGAGTTTCTTGAAATTACTGAGCTTTTTGCTAGTCAGAAACTTGCCCCAGCTGTATGGCCTATACTTAGCAGGGTTTTGTTCATTGGTCAGCTCCTCTAAGGGCTTTACCAGGGTGTAGTGTGCTGGGTTGACGAAGTATGGAATGGAAAACCTTTCCTTCTCTGAGTTCACCATCACCCTGTGTTCCACACTCTCGTATCTGTCATTGCTCCAAACCTGCATAAACATATCTATTTGTTATTTGTCATTGCCAGAACAATATATAACCTGCATAGACTAATTACCATATATTGAAAAGTAATTCTAGGACAAGTCATTATGCTGATAAATTACTTAAATTTATATTGATCTGCCTTTGTTATAAACTTCAATTATTGTGTGACTCAATAATTCCTGTGGAATTTGGACATTGAAAATGCTACCTTGGTTCTAAATTGGCGTGCCTGGCCTGGCCTTAGGTCCTTAATATATTAGAAAGGTTTTTTTGCATTTTACTCATCTGAAATTTAGACTCAATCTCACTTTACTATCTAAAAAAAATATTGTCTTAATTTACCACATGAATTAAAAATTTATTACAATATACTACCTCTGTCTGATTTTATCTAAATTTTTGTTAAAAATAAAAGTGTTTTGGTCTTTTTCAAGTTTCTATTGTTAGAAAAAAATAGTTTTCTTTACGCTTTACTTATTTTGACATAATAAAAAATTGATTTGAAAAGAACAAAATACCATTATTTTTAACAAAAGTTTAGACAAAATGAGCCAGGTACATTACAACAAATTTTTAATTCAGTTGGTAAATTGAGATAATTTTTTTTTAATGGTGAAGTGAGATTGAGCTCAAAATTTAAGTGGGTAAAGTGTAATAAAGCCTATTAGAAATGGGAAGCAAACTTGGCTACTAACAAATTTCAAGGTAATTTGAACATAGAAAGATAATATGAAGTTTAAAGAGTGGAACCTGCATAATGTCACCAACATTGATGATATAGGCATTTGGGGTGGGTTTAACCCGAATCCACTCTCCATCTGTTTTTCTCTTCACTTCCAATCCTCCAACATCATCTTGAGCCAGAACGGTTAAGGCACCGGCATCTTTGTGGCGACCAACACCAAGAGCCAACTGAGGGGAAGGGCAAGGTGGATAGTGGTTGAGTCTGATAAAACTGGTTTGGTCTTTGAAGTAGCTGTTGAACCAGTCTTCTGGCAAGCATAGGCTCAAAGCAATAAGTCCCATTAACTTCAGAGCTAGCTTTTCCACTTCTCGAGCATATTCTTCACACACCACCCTGGTCAAGGCAGTCTAGCTATTAGATCATATAAATCAAGTTCTCAATGCATGGATTCCTTATGGCAAAAAACAATTGCGTTTCCAAGTGAGAACTAGTGTTCTTTACTTGATACACATTATAATTATAATTCACAAGTGATCTAAATTATAGGTGAGCTATAGAGTTGCAAATTGTAATTGGCCCTATTGGGTCCTAACCATTTTTCTTCCAAATCACAGTAGATCTAGATTTCTTGAATCATATTATTCCATTTTTTGTTACTATTATCATTAGCGATCATTGAGTTACCTTAATTCAGAAGGATACTGAGGCCATTGATTAATCCACTCTGTCTCTTCCTTGTCCTCAGGATCAGGTGAAGCTGGGACTAAGGTAGGCTCCTCCACAGTGAAATCAAACACCTCTTTCTAGTATCTAACATTCTTGGTATGCTCAGAGTCATAGTAACCCACCACAGTTTTTTCATCCCTCCTAATCTTCCTCTTCTCCTCCAAAGGCTGATCAAAGAACTTCCTTGCGGCAGCCTCAATCTTTTCGCACTTACCCAATGGCACGCCATGGTTGATCACTTGGAAGAACCCCCAGTCCTTGCAGGCATTGCCTATTTCTCTAACAAGCCCTTCAATGGCTTTAGGGTCAGAAATGGAATCTGGGGAGTTTACTGGAGACAGGTCAATCAATGGTATGCCTTCGGCTTCGGTGATGGTGAGTTTAGGCCTGTGCTCAGGGTCTTGGATGAAAGCTGGATCGACCTCTCCCATGGCTGCTGTTCTTGACTTGTAACAAAGCTAAGCTTTCTTGATGTTACAAGAATGGTTGGTTTTATGATGTGTGTACGTAGTTGAACCTTTATCTTGAATCTGGACGGGATATAGTAGACTGTTAGTTGGAGATTAGCATGTGCTGCACAGTTTTGTTTTTGGATGGTTGTGAGTTTTGCACTTGCATGGTTGTCTTTTTCTCTTCTATGATGCCATTGCAGACCAAAATGGACTTGAGATTTAATATTTCTTTGTGGGGTTTGATTGAGATAGGTTGTATCAGCTTTACCAAGTCCACTACTCACTCTTCACAAAGGACGTGTGTATTAATTCTGAATAACTGTTTGCCTATGTTTTAATTTGTTTCATTCTTTCTTGAGATGAATGCTAATTTGTTCACATAATCGTTTCACTCCAAGGGCCTTGGTTTTACTTTTGGGCTGGGTCCTAAGCGCCTACCAGTTAATTGAATCAGATAACTATTATTTTTTTACATCAGACGAAATCGAATTCTGAACTCATTATCCTATCATCATCACTAGGTTAATCCCAACGGCTTAACCATGCCACAATTTGATAACGCATTTGTAAAGGAGAAGTTCTATGCATCTCTGTTTCTATTATAAAGCAAATTTCAAAGCCCCTGACCTGATTACATAGCATAAGCACAGTAATCACAAGGGAACTTCAACTTAGCAGTGAGTAAATTTTCAAGCTATAATATATCTTAACTATTCTGGTAACCTAAAATGGTGAATTTGGATGTTCTCCACCTCAAGTTTCTTGAAATCACTGCGGTTTCTGGTACCGAAAAACTTTCCCCAATTGTATTCCCTGTATTTGGCAGGGTTTTCATCATTCACTAGCTCCTCCAAGGGCTTCACCATCACATTGTGGGCTGGGAAGAAGAAGAATGGAATTGAAAACCTTTCTTTCTCGGAATTCACCACCACTCTGTGCTCCACACTCTCATATTTGTCATTGCTCCAAACCTGTACAAAACAAACCCTCTTCACAAAGCTGACAATATGATATATATGCACATCCCATACATTTGTTTCGAACTTTTATGTTGTGTAAAAGGGTCATTTGCAATAACAATCTAATTCATGATTATGGATCTATACATGTACATAGAATTAATGAGCTTCTAAAGCTGACGTCCAAAACTTGTAAATTTACAGACCAAACTGAAATCTCTTCAATTTCAAATTCAATCTCATTCCTTGAGTTCATAACCGAAACCCCTTTGAACCAACCAAATAGGCAACCAGAATCCCTTCAAAGCTGTTTTGGTCCACAAATTCGCAATATTTGCAGACATTCGCTTTGGGAGCTGCCTCTACAAAATATTGTCCATAAAACATGATGGGATATTTCATTTAACTCAAACTACAATGTTCATGAATGGTACCTGAACAATGTCACCAACATTGATGATATAGGCATCTGGGGTGGGTGTAACTGGAACCCATTCTCCATCTGATTTCCGCCTAACTTCTAGTCCTCCGACATCATCTTGGGCAAGGACAGTTAAGGCGCCAGCATCCTTGTGACGGCCAACACCTAGAGCTAGGTGAGGGAAAGGACATGGAGGGTAGTGATTGAGTCTCACCATGCTCATCTGCTGGTCTTTGAAGAAGCTATTGAACCTGTTCTCTGGCTGGTCTACGCTCAGAGCAATTAGTCCTAACAACTTGTAAGCTAGTTTTTCCACTGCTCTAGCATACTCCTGGCAGACCTCTCTGCTCAAGACAACCAATTAGAGTAAATAGACCACATGCCAAGTTAAAAGGGAAAAATGTTAGCATCATGGAATGTTATACAAAACCAGTTTTACATCTGAGAGGATTCAGACCCAATTGCCCTGAAGATTTTTTGCCACTTATGTAGCCCAAATCAGTTTTACATGAATTCAAACATGCCCAAACTTGTAAAACTTCAAAGACTTAGTAAATTGTCTGATGGATCAAGCAAGAAAACCACAGTTCTTATATTGAATTAAAGAGGGGAAAAATAATCAAAGAGGCAGAATTTTTGGACTTCAACTTTGTTATCAACAAAAGCAATCCAAAATTGGCCAACCAACTTTATGCAAATCTTTCTATACCAGCTGATGTTAATTATCTGATTACCAAGCAAAGACCAATTTCAAAATCAGTAACTAAAATAAACAAAAACAGATTACCTGAACTCAGAAGGGTACTGAGGCCACTGATTAGTCAATGTCCTCAACTCCTTATCATCAGGCTCATGTGATGCTGGGACCATAGTCTGATCTTCCACCAAGAAATCAAAGACTTCCTTCCAATCTCTAACATTTTTGGTGTGCTCACCATCATGGTACCCCATTGCATTCACCATGTCTCTCTTCACCTTCTTCTTTTCTTCTACTGGTAAGTCAAAGAATATCTTAGCCACCTTCTCAATTTTTTTGACCAATTCCAATGGTACTCCATGGTTGACAACTTGGAAAAATCCCCATTTTTTGCATGCATGGCCTATCTCTGAGACCAGTTGCTTGGTATCACCATAGCTGCTTAAGACTGAGAGATCGATTATGGGGATTTCATCATCAACTGGGTTTGCGGGTTTGAGCTTTGGCCTCTGGTCAATGGCTTGGATGAAGGCTGAATCAACCTCCCCCATGGCTTAAGATTCAAGGACAGAGAGAGTGTAAAATGGAGTAGAAGGCTGTGTTTTAGCAACAGAGGGTAGTGAGTGAAAGTAGTCCTTTGTAGAAAAAAGTGACGTTGGTTTGTATATTTTGTGGGTTTTTCTTGGTTTAATTTTCCTTTTGTAGTTTGTAGTTTGTACAATGAACATAGACGGTTTTGGGGTGGAGAATGTTGATTGGATAAATAGAAGACATAGTTTGGAAGGTATCACTGCAGGCTTGACAGGTATTCATAGTAACATGTGGTTGTTTTTCCGTGAGTGCCAAACTGCCAATAGATTATTAGTGACAAAGGACCATGCTACAACCTTTACGCGCCCATGAAGCGCGTATGTGCATCATACAAAGCTTTCAAACACAATTATTGCAAAAGGACTGGCTAATTAGTAATTTAGTATGATACAAAGAAAAAATAATACTAATAATTTACGGAAACGGTTTCATGTTTAATTTCAACTAATATAACAATATGTCATTTGTTCATACTAGAAAGTAGCTGGTAACTGAAACCTAAATAATAATTAATGCTTCTAATAATATTGAAAATAATAATAATAATTTGCTCTGGCCAATCTCGACCATCCAATTATTAATTAGATAAAGAAGGCAAGAATAGCTAATTAGCTATATATTATGCCTGCATTTCTAAAGTTCTAAGTGATTAATCAACAACACCTTGTTGACCAAAAAAAAAAAATCAACAACACCTTAATTAATGCAACATATAATCTCTGCCTTCCTCACTGTTCTTAAATCTGTTAGAAATTGCTAACTTTTTTAAGTCATAAAAAAGAATCTTCTTTCAATTTCTGTACGAAATCAAATTCAGTGGTACAATATAACACTTCAAATTACAGGAGAACTCAAACCCACCCTAAATGCGACTATTTACAAAGCTAAACAAATATATAGCTTATGACAAATTAAAGATCCGAGTTCTCAAGCTGCAGGCATAGAAGTCGAAACCACCACATAAGACAAGTAGTGAAGTCCATCCTGGATTTTGGCCAAAGCTGTGGTCTGGTCATCGCGGAGATGTTTAGAAAAGGAATTCGCTTTTTCCTGCATTGATGTCTGTGGAAGCACTTCATGGGATTCCGCAGAAGCGCCTTTTATGGCTTCCTGATAAGCTTCAGCAACGTCAGATATGCCTGATTTACCAAAGCAAAACATTAGATATGCCTTAAGGTTCATCTAGGCTCAACACAATTATCTGCTATAAAGTACATCTTCTTGTATATTTGATATACAGTTATGAAACTAAACATAAATATGTGGCCAACCATGGTCGAAGGAAAAAAAATGGTCATATACCACATCTACATGCTTCAACTCTGAAGAGTAGGGTAGAATAAAATAAAAATGGAAGCAAATTGTACTCGTTCAACTCAGAAGAGTAGGGTAGAAATAGGGTTAACCAATCCACTCAGGGACGAAAAATTATCAAAGACCTCACTCCATCTGCACGCAGGAAAGACAAGAGACTTGCTCTGTAGCCCCTATAGTATACTATATGTGGTTTGAACTTCAGCAGCCTATACAAGGGCCGGCCTATTCAGGTTCAATACTATGTATCCCAGTAGATAGTTCTCTTCTAACCATTGAATTGGCCAGTCAGTTAACAGCTGACCACTTCTGAGTACATAAGAGCAACAAAAAAGGAGACCTCAGAGTATTTTCCCTTTGAGTATAACAGTGTAAATTGCAATGGCATAATACAAAGCTAGGAAAAAGTAGTTGATTATGAGAATAACCACAGATAAGCAGAGATTCAGGGAATCAACCTGTGATGAAACTGCTAGACACTGCTTCCACATATCCTGTCATTGTTTGTGCTTTTGATCTGATTAACTTTGCTTTTTCCACAGAATCCTCAGGCCAATCAATATTCCCCAGATCAGTGTCCACATCTTCAACCTGAACTTTGTTTGCACTAGATATGACGGATTTAGCAAGCATCAGCAGTTGAGACACTGCAGAACAGCACATTTCTGAGAGTCTCTGCAAAGACATATAAGATTACTTCAATGCCAAAGGCCCAATAGAATACAATATGATTATCCTAGATATATCCATACATGAACCCCCTCTGAGTGAAGACTCTCTAATCTGCCAGTGGTTCTTTGAATTATATCATTAACAGCTTGTCCTGTTAAGGCACTTGGGAACCTGAAAAATATCAAGTACAGAAGATTCTAAGAGGGTTGTAGAAAAGGATATCATACCTATAAAAGTTTAAAACTAATAGAAATAAAGAAGGATAAATGCAATAGAGCAACGTAGGTTAGACTTAGATCATGCTAGCAGATCATCTATTCTATTACATAGAGCCATAACTTTTGGGTTGGTGAAATTTTTAAAAATCCAAACATAACCACACCTAAAAAAAACTCTTACAACATGATTTTAAAGTTAAACAGAGATACAACAATAAAATTAAAAACCTGTAAACAAAATTTTTTTAAAAAAAGTTTATTATTTCTGGCCACTACCTATGTTAACTCCAACTTCTATTTTCTCTCCACTACCCCTTAATTTATCCCTACATGTTTCTTTTTTGTAATATTGCACATACATCTTGTATGCATATTTTACTAGCCTATAGAACCTTACACATCAGATAATGATTAAATGACAAATATCATATGAAAGTCCAAAAAGAAGCAACTAACACAGTCATTCAGGAAAGCCAATAATCTATTACTGATATTCATACAAAATATAAATAACATTTTTTGAAAACAAAATAAAATTAGAAATTGGACAAGGTAAAATTACCCAGCAGCCATATCAGCAGCCTTGCTAACACTTGAATCATGTAAACTCTTCATCTCATCGCTATTTCCATCAGCTCCAGTCTCTTTCTTCTTGCCTTTATCTGACTCTGGACCATTTCCGTCCAATTCATTATTCAAACTGAAAATCTGCTGGACCTGTTTAAGCTTTCCATCATAGATAGATTTCTGCTCTGATGATAATTTTCCTTTTCTCCGGTTAAATAGTAGTGCATAATGGCTGGACAACGCCTCCAGTTCCTGACAGTATTATAATATAAAAGCTTCAATAAACTTATTCCTTAAGATAACAAGATTTAAACTCAAAGTTAAGAAAGTGACCTCCAACTGTTCTGGACCTCCATATATGTAGAAGCATCTATCAAATCCCACTTCCTCATATAACTGATCCTCTCCAACTTCCTCTTCAGAGTGTTTAGAATTCTTCTCAACTTCAATACCAGTCTCTGTGATCAGTAGATCCAAAGCTTCCTTGCCTACAAACTCAAGTACTTGCATTCCCTTTGAGGTAAAAGCTTTTCCAGTCTGTAACATAAAACCAAGATATAAGCAATGATGTCAATATTAGTTAACAATCCAAGTAACAGGGGAACGCAAACCTCTAATAAGGATGGGGCAGCAGAACCAGCAGGTGCTTGCTGGATAGATCCCGCAAGGTTCACAGCAGAATGCTCAAGCCTAGAGAACATACAACAAGAAAATGAAATTAACAAACGAAAAAGTCAGGGTGTCGTTACAGTAAATAAAAAAAGGTTTCAATTAAAAAAGACTAATTCAATATCAAAAATACTATTCAAGTAGTCACTAGTCTGACAGTCTGGCAAATTGACCAAAACCCATAAAGTGAGAGGAACATTCACATATAATATTTGATCATATTGAACCTGTGTTTTATTTTCAGAAATCCAACCTTGGGGTATTGTCATGCATGATAATCATTGTAAAAAATACAGTAGCGTCTTTTTAAGGATAAAATGAATTCTTTGAACTGTCCAATTCATTCTGAAACCCAATTCCACAAAATAATATCTTTCTATATTTGTATTCAAAATTTTCACAAATATCATCAATTCTATATCTATGTTATAGCCCTCTGTCCCATAGTTCAATATGAAATTATTAATTAGTTAACTGCCCAAGAAACAACAGAAAATATCAGGCCAGTAAGCATCTGTTTATTATCTTTACTAATTTTGATAGAGAACATAACCCAAGAAACTCTCTTCCACATGCAATACAAAAACTAATCTTGATTTCTTCTAGCAAAATGCTAAAGATTATAATGCATTCAACTGCAGTGGACATACTTTTGAACTAGACCGGTACCCCCTTTCAATGCGCTTCCTAATGCCTGCCAGGCTCCTGAAGCAAAATTCTCCACAGAACTATCAAGCACCTTCAAATGCTGCAAATATTGAAAAGTTCAAAGCAACAGAATGCTTAGTGAAATACAAAATAGAATGCTTAGTTAGGAAACAGTAAAACTTGCATTAGAGATAGAAATAGCTTTACACATGATTCATTCAGTACCACATAGGCAATAAATGAAGAAACTTCGAGGTAAGGAACATAACGAACTCAAGAAAAGAAACTTCACATATCCTAATTTTAGAACGTAAGACCAGAATGGATATGATTAGTGTAAATACAATAACACATAATACTTGAGATAAAAAAGGCAATAGCAACTCCTAATAAATTTAAGACTTGCCTGACCGAGAAACGAATCTCCACTAGCTTTCTCCAATTTATCCAGAGCAGCCTTCCGCTGCTTTTCATGCTCATCTTGGCTTTCCTTTTCAGTATCCACTTCCTCCTCCTTGGAAGATTCTTCCGAGTCCTCAGCAGGGTTTTGCATGTCAGCAATGCTCTTTGCTGCCGTCTGAGCAACCGCAGCTGCCTGCATGCACAAAAGCACCACTTCATACCATTGAAACACAAAATGCAGCAAGCCTAAACCTCTTCCATTCGAATTAAAGAGAGAAATCTCTGCATATTTTATAATTCAATTGCCACAAACACAAAAAACATAAATTTAAAAAAAATAAACTAAATTTACCAAAGTCCTAATACCATAAACCTATATTCAGATTAACAACGCATACATCTAGAGCCACGAATATTAGATCCAATCACGAACCTTTCCCCAAAATTATAAACCCTAAGTTTCCAAAAACAGAATAAAGCAAGTGAATTTATAATAAAAATGGAAATTCACAATTCACATACATTTATGAAATGGTAGAGATGCTTACGTTGCGAGAGATCTCTTCGGCGGCCTTCTGGAGATCAGAGAACACAGAGGAAAATCCCCAGCCTCCCCATCCTCCTCCACTTGTCGCCGGCGGTGCTTCTGCTTCTGCTTCTGCTTCAGCTGCTGCTTTTGCTTCCTTTTCCTCTTCTTGTGGAGGTTTCTTCTCTTTCTCCTTGAGTGGCTGTTTGTCTTCCTCCATTGTTGAAACCAATCAGTCCGCTTGAGATCTTGAGCAGTTGAGGAAATGGAGTTTGAATTTTGAGGAATTTGATCAGATTTTTATTTGAAATGAGAAGCCTTGGAAGTTCGAATGTGTGTGAAGTTTGTTGGGGCTTTTTGTCAGTTGAAATGGACGAAACCTTACCTCACCGTCTGCTTTCATTCAACGTGCTTTCGAAGGCAAAAGAACATAGCCACGACCGTTTCTTTGTGCCAACAAAACGACATCGTTTGACACTCACACACACCACCAATGTAAGATATAGTAGAATACTAGACCTCTTAGGCCTGTTAGGTTTAGGTTTTGAAAGCTTGAGAATTGGAAAATAATTGTTTAGTAAGCGACTAAGCGTAGATATAAGAAATCATTTTATGGCTTATGGAAATTCAATGCCCCTAAAGGAGGGAAATGAATCATTCCTCTGTCTCAACTTTGGTTTAGTTTTTCCTTTCCATGAGAAAACATTAGTGATGTTTTTCAAGACCATTTTACCTCTTTCAAAATTTGAAATTACCAACTCTATCAAAAAACTTGTTTACTTTCTAACATTACCAAATATAAGAATGAGAATCGAAAAGATCAAGAATTCAGTTTCGCAAACTAAACAGGCCTTTGGGGTTTTTTCTTTTTAAAGGCCAAATGAAGGCTTGTCCACACAAAAGGGCTGGTTGCTAAGAAAACTCGGCCCATTTTTTAATGAGCCAAGCAATCGCCACGTGCTCGGTTTTTTTTCATAAAAAAACATTATTGAAATTGTGGGAAATTTCAATGCAACCCTTAATATTGTTGGACAGTTTCAATTCAAATATCGTATAAAAATTATATTTAGACAAATTTGTTTTGCTTTTCCGTTATACATGTGAAAAAATTAAAAAATAAATAAACCAACACAAAATACATAAGTACAATTATTTGTAATTACATTCACCCAAATTTTATTCAACAATTTTTTGGTACACGCATTGATTATGTTCAACAATTTCAATCAAACCTGTACCAAAAAAAAAAGACACAAGGAGCGCCAGGCCTCGTAAAACATGCCTCTGATCTAATATCCTTGGCCGGTTTAACATCCTAAAGAAAGGTGGCTTTAACACTAAACAAATTAGGTAGATTATTTTATCAATGAAATATTAATTCAAAGTGGACTAATCAATCATCTATTGTTGGCTCCAAAGAATAAAATTTCGGATTTCGAAGAAAGTTCGATGAAAATTTCGATATAAATTTCTACGGAAATTTCAAAGATTTTTAAATTTCGATAAAAATTAGACGGAAACGACAGAAATTGCTATCAAAATATGGAAATTTTGAATGAAACTTTACCATATGTTTATTTAACATATTATCTACAACATTGATAAAAAAAAATATTAAAGAAACCAAATTATATAGTAGGTTTCATATGATATAAAATGAACATAATGTGTGCTGGAGGCAAATACTATTAAATAAAATTAGTATATTTTTTATACTTTATAATCTATACACTAAACTCTAATACTAAATCATATATACTCTATATACCATAATCTCTTTATATTCTATAATTTATACACTATACTCTATATACTCTATATACTCTATATTCTTTATGATATATATATAATATAAGATATTAGGATTTAGGCCTTCAGAGTATTTTTTATTATTTTATATATAGAAATATATTATGGTTAAGGTTTAAAAATAACTAAACGAAATCCCAAATTTATTTTTTTCAATTGTCCAAAGACCCCAAACCCCAATCAACCATAAATTTTTCTTTTTTCTTTTTTCTTTCTTTTCTTTTATTTCCTTTCCTTTTTCTTTTCTTTCCCTTTTCTTTTCTTCCCATGGTTCTCTCCTTCTTCTCTCTCTCTCTCCCACTGTGTTGCATATAGGCTCAAATCCACTGTGTCGCACATAGGCTCCCAGTCATGATATATCTTCTTTTTCATTTCTCTCTCCTTCTCTCCTGCACTAATCTCTCTCTCCCTCCCCGATGGGCCGGATCTGATCTTCATCTTCTTCATCATTTTTCTCTCTTCTCTCTTCTCTCTCTTCTCTTCCTTCTCTCTCCTCCCTCTCAAATCACTCCAGTGGGTCAGCAAGGAGAATGTAGAAGACAGATGGCTGGGTTCTTGAGCGGCTGGGTTTTTGAGCGAAATTTATTCGATAATTTCGGCGAAATATTACTGAAAAATTGACGTATTAGTGTTAAAATTTCCATATCCTAAAAAAATGAAATTTAACTCCTTGGTTGGCTCTTAATTATTATTATTTTTTTAAAAGAGTAAAAGGGCGACATTTTTATAACACATTAGCATATTATGTACTTATTGCATTAATTATCATGCTTACACGTTAATTAACATATTACTATTAGATAATGATGATTTTGTAGGGTAATTTAAAAATAGTATTTATTTTTTGAAACACACATTTAAGTTTGTTAATATGTACTTGTCAAATTTTATAAAATGAAATGGGAAGAACGAATATGTAGCTATTTAGATATAATCTCAGAAAAGTAATTACATTATTTTTGAATTTTAGAGAAACATGGCAACAAGTTTGGCAACATTATATTGAGCCATGGGATATAGGTTTGGTGACCATATAGCTTATTAATGGTCCAAATATCAATATATACATTTTAATAATAGACAAACCATTTTTTTATATTTAAATAAACTTGGTTGACATTATAAACGAGGAAAAAACTTATATATCTTCATGTTGTAGTGACGTGACATCCTTTGAAAAGAGAGATAAAGACAAGAGATAAGAGAAAGAGAGTGAAAGAAGAGAAAGAACCGATGAGAAAGGTGGGGATACCATGTGGTATCGATCACATAAGAAGATAAGTAAGTTCTTCTACATAAACAAACGGTCCGAACGTTATTTTGAGTGTTTGAATTCCCTTATTACTCAAAATAGTAATAAGTATGTTACTCACCAATAGTGATAACTGTTTTTTCTTTTAGTATTTTTCTCTTCGAACTTGTGTGTATTACTTTATTGTAGAGATATACTAACATTTCCATAAGCGGCATGCAAAATAACCATGTAAGTGACTTTTTTTATTTAATCATGGGTTGAAAAAACGTAAAATGGACCGGCTTCTATTAGCTTTGAGCATGTGGCCAATTTATCTCCCTATCTCCTTATATGTCATTATCAATTACTAACCTTCTAACTTATTCGATCATAATAATATTTAACTTTATTCATAAAGCACAATATTCCATCATTTTTCTCTCAAATTCTATTTACCCTTTTTTCATTTGGCATATCTAACTTTTTCTTGTAATATTAATTTTCTATTCATAACAATAGACCACGACAAGCGTACTAACATGCATGCACGTAAAAATTAGTTTTTTATGCACACAATACAACTATACAAGAGTGGAAAGAAAGTTCAAATTGCAAGTTAATGTATATTATCTCAAAAGTTGATCAGGTTGCAAAGTGACCTTGTATAAAGTAGTAAATAAAACAATAAATAAGGAAAACAACCTAACTACAGGCTAATACTTAATATCCTGGAAACATTGGTGGTGGTGGTGACGAGTATTGTGCGCCAAAGTTTGGTGGCAAGACTATATCTTCGTGGTTTGGTGGTGGTGGAGACAATACAGGAGGAGGTGGAGAAAGAGATGGAATTGGAGCTGTTGGTGGTGGTGGTGGTGGCGATTGGATTGGCGATGGTGGTGAGTAGATTGGAGGTGGTGGCGGGGATTGAATCGGTGGTGGGGGAGAGTGGACTGGAGGTGGTGGGGAACGAACAGGTGGTGGCGGGGAGTGAACAGGTGGTGGTGGTGGTGGTGGCGATTGGACTGGCGGTGGTGGTGAGTAGACTGGAGGTGGCGGCGGGAATTGAATCGGTGGTGGGGGAGAGTGGGCTGGAGGTGGTGGGGAGTGAACAGGTGGTGGTGGTGGTGGCGATTGCACTGGCGGTGGTGGTGAGTAAACTGGAGGTGGCGGCGGGGATTGAATCGGTGGTGGGGGAGAGTGGACTGGAGGTGGTGGGGAGTGAACAGGTGGTGGCGGGGAGTGAACAGGTGGTGGCGGGGAGTGAATTGGTGGTGGAGGAGAGTGAACTGGTGGTGGAGGGGAATGGACAGGTGGTGGCGGGGAGTGAATTGGTGGTGGAGGAGAGTAAACCGGTGGTAGAGGGGAGTGAACTAGTGGCGGGGGTGATTGTACCGGCTCTGGGGATGGTGTTGGAGGTGGCTTAGCCTTTATTGAAGGTGGCTCAGCCTTCGGTGTTGAAGGTGGCTCAGCCTTCAGTGTTGAAGGTGGTTGAGCCTTGGGGGTTGGAGGTGGCTCGACTTTGGGAGTTGGAGGAGGTTCGGCCTTTGGTGTTGGAGGTGGTTCGACCTTTGGTGTTGGAGGTGGTTCGACCTTTGATGTGGGAGGTGGCTCGGCCTTAGGAGTTGGAGGTGGCTCGATCTTAGGAGTTGGAGGTGGCTCGGCCTTTGGTGTGGGAGGTGGTTTGGACTTTGGTGTAGGAGGTGGCTCGACCTTGGGTGTTGGAGGTGGCTTGACCTTTGGTGTGGGAGGTGGCTCAGCCTTGGGTGTGGGAGGTGGCTCAACCTTTGGTGTGGGAGGTGGCTTGACCTTTGGACTGAGAGGTGGTTCAGCTTTGGGTGTAGGAGGTGGCTCAACCTTTGGTATAGGTGGTGGCTTAGCCTTGGGTGTTGGAGGTGGTTTGGCCTTTGGAGTGGGAGGTGGCTCGTCCTTTGGCGTGGAAGGTGGCTTAGCCTTCGGTGTGGGAGGCAGCTCGGGCTTTAGTGCGAGAGGTGCCTCAGCCTTTGGCTCGGGAGGTGGCTCCACCTTTGGTGTGGGAGGCGGGTCAGCCTTTGGTGTGGGAGGCGGCTCAGCCTTTGGTGTTGGAGGTGTCTCAACCTTTGGTGTCTCGGGCTTACCTGGTGTCTTTGGTTTACTTGGTGTAGAAGAACCACCACAGTTCTTGCTACAATCCACAGGCTTAGTCACCACAGGAAAACATGTCTTTGTAAGCTTTTGCTTAGGCCTTCCGGGCAAACAATTATATGTGTCATCCAACGAAACCTCTAATTTGGGATTTGGCACACATTTTTGAGCCTCTCCACTGAAGTAGTTGTGACCGAATGTGAAATTGGCCAACTTTGGCAACTTGCAAATCTTCTCAGGCACAAAACCTGTCAACTTATTAAACCCAATATTCAATACATCTATACTCTCCAAACCTGAAAAGGTCTTTGGCAAGGTACCTACGAACCCATTATTGCTCACATCCAAAACCTCCAAATGCTTCAGATTTCCAATCTCAGGAGGGTAGCAACCACTAAGATTGTTGTTCATGAAGACGATCTGTTCCACATTAGGCATGTTCCCAATGCTGTGTGGAATGCAACCACTGAAGCTATTGAACGCAAAAGACACAACAGAAACCGTGGAGTTACCTAATGTGTCTGGGATGGTCGATGTGAATCTGTTGTTATTCAAGAACAAGACATCAAACTCCTTGAGGAATAGTTCCGGAGGCAACTCCCCTTCAAAATCATTGTATCGGAGGTCGAGGAACTTCGCATTCGGCCATTCGAGGACGACTGTAGGAAATTCGCCGACAAAGCGGTTGTTGCTGACATCAAACTCAAACATGAGTTTAAGCCTCTTAAAGCTCTTTGGTATAATGCCACAGAACCTATTTGAATTAAGGTGGATGAGAGCAAGATCAGTCATGAGCCCCATTTCGACTGGAAGATGGCCTGCAATGTCAGCACCGTTGAGATCTAGGCCACCCACAACGCTCAGGCTAGGGCTGTCAAGCGCCGGAGCGCAGAAGACTCCTTTATAACCGCACACATTGGCACCAACCCAATTTTCAGTGAAGTTATACGGATCAGAATAGATGGCCTTTTTCAGCGCCTGAAGACCAACGTAAGCCTTTTTGAGCCTTTCATTAGCAAAGGTGGCAACCAAATCAACTTCATATTCAAAGTTTTCAGGAAGGTCACCATTCCTCGGGAGGCTATGAAGCTGGCGACGGGTTATGAGCGAGGCTTCCTCATCGGTTAAGGCAAAAGAGAAGGGAGAGGAAGCACAGAGGAAGAGGACAAGCACAAGGTAGAAACCCAAGGCCTCGGTTCTGTGAGGTTTAGCCATTAATGACCCACCATAGGTTGGCCAAAGGCTGCTTATAGAGGAGGTATAAGGTAAATATTGTTATATTATTGGGAAGTGGTTGTGCATTGACATACATTGAATGGCTGTAGAAAAACAGCCTGTTCCTGTTTTAGCACCGGAAAGTATGGAGCTCTTTTCATGCACCCACAAAATTTGGAGGTACCTTTCCATTTTTAGTATGCAAATTTGGATAGATGTTCGATATATGCCTCCGTAAAACAAGAATTTAAAAACTGAAAATTGACCTAGTCCTCCTTCAACCAGATTTCATGGTGAATGCTAGATTTAGCATGCAAAATTTATTAATTTAATTAATGATTATTCATGCACTGTGTTTAACGTACTGTTTATGCATCAATACAAATTTCATTCTTTGATCGAGCAGAAAAAATCTTATAATTAATGATTATATTATTAACCACTAAGAAGTTTTTCATATATGTAATGCTGATGGTTGTGAGAACTGGGAATAACATTGAATTAATGACATCGATAAGCTTATCAATTCAAGTAAGAAGAAAGTGAAGACGGAATGCTTTTGCTCACAAATTGCTAGTGAATTAAGCCTACTAATTTGCCGTTAATTAAAAGCTAAGAATGGCTGCTTGCATTTTAATTACAAGAGTGTACGTGCAACACCCACACTATATATAACTATTTTTCTGGAGGGAGAGAGTGAGATCAACATGAACTTTAAAGTAACAGCAACCTAACTTGCTGTTAGATTCTACTAAATGCTGAAATAATCTTGAAAGTGATCACATGCATTGATGCCCCATTCATTGGGAAACAAGATCCCTCTAAACTTTATACCATCTAAGAATGAAGATTAAAGCTAAAACATCTGCCCATGCCCAGTATTAATATCCTTCTTTAATGCCAAAATTAAAATTGAAATGTTCGTATCTATTGACCTATCGTATATACGTACTAACTTACTAACTTATTTTAAACTGGCCTGCTCACTGTCATCAACAATTTTGCACATGAAAGCCACAATTAAGAAGTAGCAATTAACCCATATTAATTAGCATGAAGCAATCGAATGCAAGTGTGTGTATATATATATATATATTTTGGTTAAAGAAGTATTTCACAGTTCACATGAACTTGAAGGAAATGCAAGTCAAGAGTAAAGAAAGATATAGACAGTTCTTTTTTTTTTTTTTTTCTTTTAAGAAACAGATTACAATTTAGTGTTTCAGAAAGACTCAAATACATTTATATCCACCAACTATATGATCAATTTCAAGTTGGTCCACGAATTATCAAATATTTTAAATTTCCCCAATAACTATAGGATTCATTTCAAGTTGATCTACAAACCATAAAATATTTTAAATTTTCTTATTAACTATAGGGTTCATTTCAAGTTGATTCACGAACTATAAAACATTTCAAATTTCCCCATTAACTATAGGGTTCATTTCAAGTTTGTTCACGAACTAAAAAAAAACATACAGAATTGGGTTGACAAAAAAACCGAACCGAACTGGATTATTTACATATTTTTTTATTTATTATATAAAAGTTATATATTTTGAATAAAAAAGGTATAAGGTGTTGACCACTTGGGGAGGGTAAAAATATGAATTCCCACTAGGGCTGGGTAAAAATACCGAAATACCGAAAAATACCGAAAAGTATCGATACCAAAAATACCGATAAATTCGGTAACGGTATTGGTTTATAAAACCTGGTACCGACGGTATACCGATACCGACCGTCTATTAAAAAAATATAATTAAAATAATTCATTTTTATACATTTCTATACTATACTGGTATACCCTAAATATAAAATACTTAGTATTACCTTTCTATATAATTTATAATTTTATATAATACATTTCTAATTTTCTATAATTTATATCAAATATATATAAATTTATAAACCCTAAACCTATAACTTATTAACTTATATGTTTTTTAATTTATATAATACATTTTTATATAAAAACTAATTAAAAATACCCTAAACCCTAATATTATACTAAATTATAAACCCTATATAGTATATGTATATGACATCTCATACTAAATTACTAATTTCTATACCCTAGGTCCCTAATAGTCTAATACTATAAATTTATAATTCATAAATTCATAGTTGGTAACTTAGAGTTTGGAATATAGTATATAGTATAATACTATAATATGGTATAATATGGTATAGTATAGTATAATATGATAATATTAGTAATTTAGTATATTGTATAATATGATATAATAATAATATAGTAAAATATGGTATAATATGGTATAATATATTATTATTAGTATATGGTATTAGCCATTTAGCCTAACGGCCCTATTAGGTATATGACCTATACCATATACCCTAAGGTTTAGAAGATGATATAAATTAAAAAACATGTAAACTATTAAGTTATTGACTATATACTATAAATTATAAAAAAACATATGTAATAAAACTAAAAAACTCCAAACCCGAAAGTCCAAACCCCAATTGAAATTTGAAACCCCAAAATACCCTAAATCCTAAACCCCAAAATCCAAACCCTAAACAAAACCCCAAAATATCTTATTTATTCGTTACAAAATAAAACTTTATTTTTATTAATTTTTCTTTTCCTTTCCCCCTAACCCACGTGCCCCCCCCCCTTTTCTTCTTTTTTTCTTTTCTTTTTCTTCTTCTCTTCCCTCCCACCCATGTCTCTTATCTTCTTTTCCCCTTCTCTTATCTTCCACAGCCCCTTCTTTTCCTCCCAGCCACACACCCCGCCGCCAAACCACAACCCAAAACCACCACCCGAGCAACCCTCCCAACCACACAAATCAACCTACCACCTGAGCAACCCGAGACCCACCCCAACCCACAACCACCACCCGAGCAACCCTCTTTCCCAACCACACAAATCAACCCACCACCCGATACCCCAAAATCCGAGCAACCCGAGACCCACCCCACCAATCACCGGAGAAAGAGAGAGGAAGAAGATGAGGGTGGTCTCGCCGAAGATGTGCGCCGGATAAGAGATCGGGAAGAGAGAGAAAAGACAGAATCAGGGGGTGGGCAACCCGAGACCCACCAGTCACCGGAGAAAGAGAGGAAGAAGATGCAGGTTCTCGCAGGAGATGGGCGCCGGAGAAAGAGATCGGGCAGAGAGAGAAGTGAGGAGATAGAGGAAGGTTGTAGTCGGCACCGCCATTCTCCAACCGATACCCCCACTCTCCGACCGATACCGAAGTGATCGGTTACTGACCCATATCGGTCGGAATTCGGTATGGGTACGTGTTTCGGTACGGTAACCGTACCGAACCCACCCCTAATTCCCACTATATCATTTAGTCACTTATGATATTTAAGTACGTGCAATATATTTATATGCATACTGATACTTGAAATATAATAATTTAGAAAATTATAATTGGTATTCTATAACATAACCTTATATATTAAACCATAAAGTCTGAAACCTTATACCTTAAAAATTAACCCTATACTTAAAATTTTAGTATATAAATTATAGTTTTGGACTTTTAGTAATATGTGTACAATATAAAAACTATAAATTATATAAAATATAAACTAGTAAAATTTTTAGACTTTTTGCAATGATAATATTTAAATTGAGGCTTAAAATAATATCTTAAAAAAATGATACATAAAATATATTTAATTTTATAAATTATTATATTTCAAGTATAGTATGCCTATAAATATATTGCATATACTTGAATTTCATAAGTGATTAAATGGTGTAGTGGGAATTCATACTTTGACTCTCCTCACAAGGTCATAGTTTGAACCCCAACATGTGCCAAAGACACTTTACATCTTTTTTATTTAATATATATAACTTTTATATAATATAAAATATATAAATACATATAAATAATCAGGTTCGGTTCAGTTTTTTTGTCAACTCAATTTTGTCTATCATTATGTATATTTTTTGTTAGTTCGTGAACCAACTTGAAATGAACCTTATAGTTAATGGAGAAATTTGAAATATTTTATAATTCGTAGATCAATTTGAAATGAACCATATAGTTAATTAATAAGAAAATTTGAAATGTTTTATAGTTCGTGAACCAATTTAAAATGAATCTTATAGTTGGTGGATGTAAATGTACTTGAGCCTTTTATAAACACTACCAATTGGGACAAATTCATATGTCCCAAAATTCCTACGAAGCGAAAAAAAAAAGTCTTAATTGAACAGGTTAGAAAAACAAAAACTGATAATTAACCAAGTAATGTTGCATGTTAAAATACAAGACTTTTAATTTAATTAATAATTATTTATTTGATACCAACACTATTTAAGTGTTCTTTTTATTCAAGGCGAAAGATTCGAATATTTTCATATTGAGGAGAGAATAATATTAATCGGTGCACTACTTAAGTGTTTATGCGTCAGATTCTCTTCCTTCATATCTATTTGCCACTTAGCATTAGTATAAAATCTCGTTTGACACTGGTTCTTAGAAACACTTTTATTTAATAGCGCTTTTATCAGAAGCGTTTATGTTAAGAAGCATATATAAATTTTTATAAAACTTATAAGTTATTTATGCAAAAGCATTTGAAAGTGCTTCTTGAGAAAGCACCTGTCAGGTGTTTCTCAAAAAACCCCTTAAAAGTACTTTTATAACTCAAAAACACTTCTAATTATTTTTGTCAAACGCTATCAAAAGCGCTTTTACTAATTTTAAAGCACTTTTGACAATTTTAAAAACAGTGCCAAACGGGCCCTAAATATCTTTATTTTTTCTTTGTCACAAGATTAATCTCATTATTTGGGGAAAAAACTTATGATTATTATTATACATTAACCACTCAAAAGTTCCTCGAGACGTTTTCAATTTATACCCATAGTATATGTCATACTGCTAGTACTGCTAGACCGACTCTCTTGCCGCCGGATTTTGCAAACTCAATGTGATCCATAGAGTTGCAATTCTGTGAGTCATACAACTTATTTTCAACAATAGCTCAAATCAAACTAGATTTTATTTTTGGGTAACTCTCAGAAATTTTCATTACTCCAGAGAAAAACTGTGCAGGCCACAATAATCAACTCGAACCAAGTCACTCTACCAATCAATAACTATTTACAAACAAAATCACGAAATCAATTTGCATTTACACCCCAGATGATTATCAGTTCTCTGAATTTAATTTGATTTAATAATATAAACCAATTAATTAACATGATCATATATGGGCTATTAATTGCAGATAAAGGCTAACAATGTCTGCTTGTATGATCTACAAGAGTACTATATATGCAAACCACACTCATATATCAATAACAAAATGTTTTTCTAGTGGTAGTGGATCAGATGTTAAGAATTAAGCATAATTTTTTTGTGCTTGGCAAGAAAAAGGAAAAATATTGTTAGCCTTATTTTCTTTGGCCCAATTTGCAGTATCCAAATTCCAAATAATGACTCATTTTTACAATATAAACAGTTCTTGGCACTTCTCTGAAAGTTCCATCTTTCCCAAAGAAAATACAGATAAGTTGACAATTTAGTTTGGAAACTTGAACATACTTGATGGAAACTCTTAGCTTGGAAAATTAGTTCATTGAACTTGATGGGAAATCATACAGTGAAGTCCTCTACTCAAAAAACAATCCCACATCTATATACACCAGTTAGAACACCACATTCCTAAACCAGTAAACTCCTAAATGCATATATACACACACATGGCAGTGATGGCATGTGTGCCCTACAGAGCAGGCACTAAGGGTAGGCGAATGAGGCAATCGTCGCCGAAATTTTATAGATTCTTTATATACTTATGCAAAAGGGTCATGAGTTCTCCTCGAGCCCCTAAAATCTCGGGACCGACCCTAGTGCCCTATCAATCTGTTTCATGGTCGGGGGCAGGGGAATACCAAGCAGGGTGAGTGCCCTTGATTCTAAGGAGCCTGGTGAAGGGTGAGTCCGGCATTCTCGCTCCTTCTTCCTCCGCCAGCTCCTCCGCTGATTTCGGCAATCCGTCCGGTATGGGACAGAGTCTCTCCTTTTCTTTTGCCGCATCTGACGGCTTAGCAGAGTTTGATCCGTTCTTCTTCCCCTTATGGATTGCTGCTACGCCGTGTAAGCACCCCACCAATGACTTCACGCCGCCTGCTTGCAGAATCAGCTTCTCTACGTCTTGTTTTGGTGTCTCCTTCTGCACCCAACAACAATCGCATTATCAGTTTTGGCGTTTTGCATTGTATCTTTTTTGGGTCAAGAACAAGATTCAAAATTTGTGATTTTCTCAGCAACCAAACGGTTTATATAACAGGAAAGAAAGTATGGCAAACCAAAATAACTCATACCTCAAGATCTTTGAGCTCAAAATACGCTCTCCAGCAGCTATAAGACTCGTCTCCTTCGAGCGTCGAACAGTACTCTGAACCAAAATCACAGTAATGGAAATAAATGAATACAAATTTCACAGATTGACCGTAACACCCAATAGAACAAAGAAATAAACTCCCAAAATTAAAGATTCATACGGGTTAATCACAAAAATCAAGATCCATCCCACCAAAACTAGATCATGCATTTAAAAACCCAGTACACAAAACCGAGAGAAATTTAATTTACGAGATGGGTACGTACCAGAGAGCTCGTTCTCGCACTTTTCGATCAAGGGAGGGTCTCTAATGGAGCGTTCGAGCCTGGACCGGCTAAAAGGCTCGAGCTTCGGAATGAAAGCGTGGGTCCTCAAAGAGCAACGAACAGAGGAAGAGAACTTCGCCTGTGTTGATGGATAAGAAGCCTCTCTGTTGGGTTCGAATTGCAGAGGAGAAGAAGAACAAGGACAAGAACGAAGCATGGCTGACTTTATCATCGTTTCCAAACACACCCCAAAAAAAAACAGCTTTCTTTCTCTCTTGGATGTGGGTTCTGGTTTTTTTGGTTGCAGATTTTGATCAGTGTTGTTCTGATTGGGATACACTCTTTTAGTCTTTTATACGAAAACGCGAGTGGATAAGGATCAAGGATTAAGAATTAAGATACTATTTTCGCGGTTTTTTTAAGATATTTGAGAGGTGGTAATTGTACAGGGCTGTGATGGGAAACGATAATTGAGGAATCATGGCCGTTGGTTAATTGAGATGATCTGACGTGGAGGGGAGTGGGGGCATTGGGTGTGGTCCGTGGTTTTGGTGACTTTTTGGTGGAAAGTGTCAATGTGGGACCGGAAGTTGGGGTCGTGGAATTGGGAAACGTGCGGCGTCGTTTTGAGAATCAGTTAAGCAAAACGCGGCGGTACTGTGAGTGAAAATCCGTGGGCGGGAAGGGACAGTGACACGTGGCGAACAGCGCGCCTACTTTCCTTTTTTGCCCCCGAAGAGATATTTGTAGAGGCAATATGCAGATTACGGCCAAATACTCTGTCAACTAGCAGTCTAGCAGAGTCATGACACTTTTGCTTCGATGGTTTCGTCGATCATCTTCTAAGGGAGACAAGTCAATGTGTCAAACTATTACCTCTTATCTTGTTGGCAAGAACTTTTTAGTGATTCTAACAAAAATAAAAATAATATTTAGTGATAATATTTGTTGGGTAATTTTTAGGGTTTAAGATTTAGATATCAATAAATGTAGATGTATTATAATTTGAGTTAATCAATAGTATTATGTAGGTTAGCTTAACACATAGTGTTATGATCACTAATGGGCCTAAACTATTAGTTTAGGTAATTAGTTAGTATTTCCGTTTTTAAGGCCAAAAATTTAAAATAAAGGCCTAAAGCCCAAAATATACTTAAATGGTCATAAATGATTTAATTCGTTAATTGATCATTTAATATAATTGTTTTGGCAATTAAAAAACCTGTCTCGAGGATATTCCGCCCACCATTCCAGGAGGTAACTTCTCCAAGCTAAGGGGTATAAATCTTGGAAAATGGAAGGAGGACAGGGACGTCATTTTTACTAGTGAATTCAGTAAGATATTTGATTGATTAGAATGATGACTGACTTAGGCATCAGAGACCCTTGGACGAGTAAACTTCCCTTAGGTTGTTAGGACTCAATTGTTACATTTTACAGGACAGAAGAACTAAGAAGGAATTAAATTCAAAGGATCATCAAGAATTTTTCTTACGTGTATGCCTCGGATATTTTGAGCCTCATCAGTCATATATATAATAATTTTTTGTCATTCATGCTTTAATTAAGTCATTTTATTTTTCTTCTTTGACGACTTTATATCAAATTTTAACTCCAAAATTTTGGGTTTCGCCCAAAATCTCAAAGTTAAAACTTAACATATAGCCTCTACAAAATTCACTCTACACCCTAGGAGTGGAAATATCATTCAAATCAGAGAAATACTTTATTATAAATTAAAAGAATTTTCTTATAAATTTTAAAACACCCTCTATCTCCATCTAAAAACTATTTTACTAAAAAATCTAAGTATAATTATCTCTTTAATTAATTGGGTACAAATTCTTATCATAAACTTTGAAGGTATATATAATTATTTTAATAATTAGGTTAAAACACACAATTATTTTTCAAATAAAAGTTTATGTATAAATTAAAATGATTTTGAAACAATTATGAACTATGAGTCAATACTTAAAGATTTTGTGTTTTGGATGATTAATTCAAAGGTACATTGACTTTAGGTATCAAATTGTAATGTTTTTTCATTTTAACTACAAAAACATTTGTATAATTTCACTTTAGATACTAAATTTTAGTTTAAGTACCAACTTTAAAAAACATGGTTATATGGAGCTGTGACTGTCTAACAGTTATAACTTTTTTATTGATTTATTGTTTTTTCAATATTTGTAAGGCTTAAACTTTAATGTTTAGTTTTTGGGTTATATGACTTCATCCCCCAAACCTAAATCAAAAGTATGAAATCCTTAAAAATTTTGATTTTTTATAAATTTTAAACAATCACAACTGTAACTGTTTGACAATTACAACTGTAACTGTTCGATAGTCACAACTGTATAACAAACTGATTTGTGACATAATCCAAAATGTTTTACTCTAAGTTAGTATCTAAACTAAAAAAATTAGTGTCTTACTGTTTTACTGAAAAACTATTGATATTTGGTATTTAATCCTAATTTTCTATTAATTCAACTATTTTTTTTTTCAATTGTTATTTAAGATACCATGTAAGATTACCAAAAAGGAAAAAATGTCCAAAATTACTCTAACATGTCTACGTATGAATTGTGTATTAAATAAAAACCATGTGGATGTTAAGTTTGGATGAACAATGGTGCAACAAGAATGCAATGATCCTACACCATATAAATTATATGTAAGTAATTAAGCAATAGTTCTGAGACTTTCCGATATAATGTTCATTAAAGAGGAAAAAGAAGAAGAGAAAATGTACTAATTAATGTACTTGTATCATTCAACTGTTTTAATTTTATTGCAAGGACTGGTTACATTTGATATACATCTATTGTTTTTAAGATATTGGAGTAAATTATAAATTTGTTTAGATGTTAGAAGAAAAATCAGCAAACCTGATCAACAAACTATAATATTTAGTCAGTGCAATAGAGATTGATCACTCGTATTAAGTGGCCTAAAAAAATTTCAATCAAGTCATAAGTCGACTCCACCAACCTTAAATAGTGTGGGCTGTGGGTTTGAGTTATGTTTGAGTAAGAATAATCTTAAGATTAGGGGATTTGAGGCAAGTCATGAAGATATATGCTCGATCTTCATATACATTGATTTGAGTTTAACATATAATACAAGTATGTAAAGATCTATAAACCACGGGGCTTTCAATATTTCAGAGCCCAAACCCTTAACCTAGCTACTTCGCTGTTATGATTACCTATATCTGTTTGGGTGGTTTTGTAACTTATGCTAAATATTTGAATATGTTTTAAATATATGTTGAAGTACTTTATGTGTTGTAGATTTGTAGGATTTCATTTGAGAGAGATGTGGGTGTTGCTATTAGTTAATAATGGGTGTTGTTATTTGTTAAGGATCAGTTAAATGAAATTAGATGAAGGAAATCAATTCGGGCATACAGTATTTGATACACTGCATGCACCCTTTCTATGTACACATTCTCAATAAAGCCACCCCTTACTGACTAAGACAAATTTCTTGATGAAAAATAAGACATTGGATATGAAAGAATTGAAAAAAAAAAAACATTTAGTAAATCCTTTTTTCTTATCTGGTAGTGCTAGAGTGCTATAATGTTTTATGCCTTATGGTGCCCTAATAATATGGTACTACCACATTAAATTATGGCACAAAAATCTTGTGCCCTAGTAAGGCACAAAATGTTTTCCCCTTTTTATTAGTGTGTCAAATGAATTTAAAAAATAAAATGTGACACATGTATAATTTATAAAGCATACACATAATTAAACCAAAAATAATATAAGAAAATAAACAACCAGTGTATCAACACTCTCCTGCATCAAGGACCCCAACAAATCAAACGCTCTCTTTTTTCTCCTCAACCCTATCTTTCTTAGCCAAGTATTTCTAGGGGTTGGGGTGGTGGCTTCTGTGTTCCTCGTAGGCTCGCTACCGCCTCTCCTTTTTCATTTTATTCTTCGTTTGTTGTTTTGGCTTGTACTAAGGGATATTTTTCTCCCTCTTAGTGAGAGCTTTTTCATCTCTCCATATGAGAGTTTTTTCTTCTCAATAAAGGAGAGCTTTTTCAATTGCTCTGGTTTGGTCTGTCAATGGCGTTGTGCGCGTTATCCTGCTTTAGCGACGCTTAATTGCTCTATGAAGATCTTTCTTCCAGTTTGTCTCTGATTCTCGTCATAAGGTCTAGTGATGTCACTATGCTCACCGGTACCAGTTTTGTCGGTTACTACTACTCGATCTACCACCTTAATTAATTTACTGTCAGACTCGGTTTAGAGATGTTGGTTGGATTGTGGATCTAAACGCGACTAGTTCGTTAATTTCTACGATGCCTCGCTTATTATGTTTGGTGGCTGTAGAGTCTGCTCGATGCCGACATTATGAGATTGAGCTCTTATTTTATTGTAAGCGTTTAGCTTGGTGGCCCTATTACTGTAGGATTTATTGCCATAATTTTATATTTCTATACCTTTTTGGCTGTTTTAACTTTTAATATAATGTTATTTTTTTATAAAAAAAAAAAGGGACTCCAACAAATCAACAAAAGAAAAAGAAAAAAGCACTCCTTTTGAATTAAAATGTGTTTGAAGTTTGTATTAGAGATTTTTGGCAGATTTGCCTAAAATGTAAGAAGTTCAAGACGATTGCTTTGGACTCCCTGAGAGTAATAAACCATTAATTTTATAAAAGAGACATTAGAGACTTGCGCGAAAAACAAAGCATAAACAAAAAAAATTATAAGCCATAATGCTTTGAGACAGCTCACTTTTCTTAGTGGTGGTGATTAACAGAAGTACAGAACAATGATGTCATGAGTAATGTTCGCACATGGGCAATTTATGATGCTTAATGCCTATAATCATTTATAAGCAAAAAAACAATTTGCAAATAATCAGTGGTTAAGCTCAAATCAAATGCATCTCGCCTGCAAGACATAGAGTTTTAGTGGTATTTGACCTTATATTGTAGTAATGAGGTTGCCCACACTTGATTAATTGGTCTAAATTTTTTATAGTATCTATAAAATGTTTTTAGTTAAATCGGAGGCAATCGAACTTTAAATTTAATATAATCCTAATTTTTACTCCACCTAATTTAATGAGAAATAATTTTTTCACCTCTTGAAACAACCGAAAGAGCTTATCTATAAAACTTTTTTGATATTCTTCTTTTTGGCTTAATTATGTTTAATTTCTCAATTATGTTTGATATCTCATTTTGTCTTTTAAAACAAATTTAGACTCACTTTACTCCCTAGTATATGCTTTATATTTTCAATTATCCACTTTTATCAAATTTGTCATCTTTCTCATTAACTAAATTCTTCGTTAAAATTTTGCCACTTAAGCCTTTTTTTTTAGTAAGTGTCAATATTCTACTCAAAATTTCGATATCTTTCTGAATATCGATATATTCTGATATTTCCGTTATGATCTGTAATTGTGTATCAAGCCAAAAAGCCAATGCTTGAATTATTATGGCAATAAGTCAATAACGTGGAGAGCACAGCTGAGCTGAACAAAGAACTCCCAAACACTACATACACGCGGGTAACAACTAACGAGTAACGACCAACAGCGTTCTTTATCTTATTATCTTCCCATTTGGCACGTAAACCAGCGCAGACTTTACTATAAATAGACTATATAGTACAAAAATAAATCAAAATGGAAATTAAAATAAAGAAACGAACTCACGGAAATTAAACAAAGAAAAAAAAAAAAACAAATTCCAGATACTCTTCTTCTCCTCTGTAGGTCCGAAAGCAATTTCTGAGAGAGAGAGAGAGAGAGAGCTGACGAGAGCCAAACGAAACCCTAGATTCCAGGGTTTCAGGGTCCACATTCGATCTTGCTTCATGTTGAAGCTTTGAAGTTGTAGGAGGATTTGACTCGAATTTCTGTAATTTGATTCACTTTTAGCGAATTCTGTAATTTTACTCGAATTTTAGGGTTTTGGGGAACAAGATGAAGGCCATACGGACCATACAAGATCTGATCGATGAGGTTAAGCTCCGAACGGTGTGGTGGTTCCTGTTTATCTTCGCCGTTTCGTACTTCCTCTCCCGTAAGTGCCCTCAAATTGATTGAATTGGGTCTTTGTTTGTTTGTTTACGAATTTGCTGTAGTTCATCAAATTGTTGTTTTCTGCGGAGTTTTGATGGTTTCTTGATTGTATCAGTAGCTTATTGATTACTCTTTGTTTGGCTTCTAAGAAACTGGTGGATAAGAATTAAATGGAAAGATAATGTTTATTTAGACTCAGCTAAAGCCAAATGCTTATTTAGATGCTGTGGGTATTGTGAAAATTTCATGATTTTCTTGAAAATGTTATCATTTTTTTACTCTTAGAACAGTGTTTTTCCTGACTCCAATTCTTTGTCATTCACCACAGATACAAGTAAATCAATGTGGATGAATGTACCCATTGCAATTTTATTGGTTTCAGCATTACGTATTCTATTAAATGAGGTGGACTTCCATTGGAAGGGTCAAAGACCTGTTCGTCTGCAAACATATTTGTCTCATTTGGAGAAGAAACAGTTGTCCATGAATGATTCACGCCTTTCTACTGCAATTCCGCCAACGAAATGGAAAAGGAAAATTGGGTCTCCAATCGTAGAGGATGCGATGAAAGATTTTATTGACAAAATTATGAAGGATTTCGTCATTGATTTGTGGTATTCAGATATAACACCAGACATGGAGGCTCCAGATCACATTCGTGCGATAATCATGGATGCTCTTGGTGAGGTATCCGGAAGAGCTAAAGACATAAACCTTGTTGACTTGCTAACAAGGTAGTCCCATTTCTATTAGAAGTGAACCATTTGCAAGCTGTTAAGAAGCTTTTATCATTAAAGCAACATAATTAATGGCGGTCTAATGTTTCAGGGATATAATTGATTTAATAGGGGATCATTTCGAGCTTTTCAGAAGAAACCACGCTGCTATAGGTCGTGATGTTATGAAAACATTGTCTTCAGAGCAGAGAGATGAAAGGATAAAACATCATCTCATGGCTTCCAAGGAGCTCCATCCTGCACTAATATCACCTGAGAGTGAGTACAAGGTGTGAGTGGAGTGTTCTTACAGAAATATGTTTTATTTTTGAATTTTATCTCTTGGATTCAGGTTAATGCTTTTTATCTTCCATAGGTTCTTCAGCGGCTAATGGGTGGAGTCATAGCTGTGGTGCTAAGACCGCGAGAAGCTCAATGTCCAGTGATTCGATCTATTGCCAGAGAACTATTAGCAAGTTTGGTAATTCAACCTGTTATGAATCTCGCGAGCCCTGGGTATGTTATTGAATATTTTGTTTGAATGTTATGTTATCATTCTTTTGCTTCTTTAGAATTTTTTTTTTTTTTTTTCCTGTCTAGAGGCTGTTAAATTCTCCTAAAAGGGATTTTGATAGAACTATTTACAAGCATAGCATCTAGTATTTATAGAAAGTATTTAATGGTGGCCTGGGCTAATCCTTAATTTTATTTTTCTCCAGATCAGATATTTAAACATCAATTACGGAATTGTGGTTGATCCATAATTATTATTTTATCATGATCCAAATTTGGATGTCATGAGTTAGAGCTTATAGAACATCTAATCATACTGGTGGGTGTATATGCGTAGAACATCATAATAATGAATGGGCCTCCAATTTTTCAGGAAAAAAGTTACATATTTTTACATGCCTCTCTCCTTCATTACCAAAATCTAGCCATTTTTACTTACAATTTTTCTTTAATCAGGAATATCAACGAGGTGATTGAATATATTTTGATAGCCCTTAAAGATGAAATTGCTAAAGGACTAGGTGGTGATCAGTCAACTGCAGAGGGTGGACATGATCATGAATCTCCATCGAGGAAATGTGCAACCTTTAATCAAAGGACTGATATGATATTGGCTAAAACTGATAACCACAGAGAAGCGTCCTTGGATTATAACACATTTCAGGAAGATCCTTTGCAGCTGCGGCCTGCTGATTGGGCACGAGTGCTGGAGGCTGCGACGCAGAGAAGGACTGAAGTTCTTACTCCTGAAAATCTTGAAAACATGTGGACAAAAGGGAGAAATTATAAAAAGAAAGAGCACAAGAAAATGATAGCAGGAGCTCAGGAACCTATACCTAAGGGTTTTGGAGTTGATAGTGCTGTACCTGCTAGAAATTCAGGGAAAGAAATGCTAGCTAACAGGCATGAAATTTCTACTGGAATGGAAGATAGACCTATTCTGAAGCAAACACTTGAAACAAGTTTTGATACTCAATTAAGTGATGGGACCAAAAGAGAGTCACAGTTATCTTCAGATCCTAAAGAGGAATCATATACTGAGGGTGGGAGTCTTGTTGATGAATTGGAGAACACTAGAAATACTGCTGATAATGGAAATAAAAGTAGGCTTAAAAGATCAAATAGCACTTCTGCTTTGAAAATCCAACCTGACACAAAAAAGGCATTTACACAAGGTGGAGGGTCCATCATTTCAGAGTTCTATTCCCCTGAGTTTGGCAGGCATAGAGAAGAGCATATTGGTAAGAGTGCCTCGGATATGGTAGTCCACAGTGTGGGACAACAAGTTCCCAAGCTCAGGTGCCGGGTAAGCATTCTTCTGATGAAATTTGATGGAATAGAGAAACTTGGGAAATGACCTAGCTAAAATCTTAGGAATTCAAGAGTTAAACTATTGCAGCTTCTTGAGCACTGAAATATGTTGTATCACACAATCCAAGTTTCATTTTTGTCCTATATGTCTCAACAGGTTATGGGAGCATACTTTGAGAAAATTGGGTCAAAATCTTTTGCAGTTTATTCAATTGCAGTGACAGATGCAGATAACAGAACTTGGTTTGTGAAAAGAAGGTTTCATTCTCATCTATATATAACAGGATTACTCCTTTTTACTTTATTTAGTCACACACGTAATCCTTCTCTATTGAGGGCATCTTTATTTTAAGAAAAGCAAGGACCAAATTGTTGGGGCTCACTCTGCAATGTAATCGCGTGATCCAAACCGTTCATTTTTTAGGTTTCCATTCAATGATGATCATTGCAGAAATTAGCCAAATTGAAAGTTGTTTAGGCCATTTGATTATCATCATAGTAATTTCTATGTTTATCGGAAACATTGTGTTCGTCTATTTATTTGACGACAATTAGATGACCAAACAGTTTCAAATTTTAAAGTCATTGGACTGCCATGTGGGGTGGTCTCACGATGTGGTCCATTTCTTAAAATAAAGACATTCCTCATTAGAAAAGGAGATATATATATGATCTTATTTATGTTAAAAAAGTTTCTGAAGTCTCTATGCCAGCATTACCTGGTCTGCATATGGATTTTTCCTTTTTTTTTTTTTAATTTTTTTTTTATCTTCAGATATAGGAATTTTGAGCGATTACATCGCCATCTTAAAGACATTCCAAATTACACATTGCATTTGCCCCCCAAAAGAATATTTTCGTCAAGCACAGAGGATGCTTTTGTTCATCAGCGATGTATTCAGCTCGACAAATATCTGCAGGTACATGTAGATTCTTCACTGTATTTCGTCTACCGCCTCCCCAATTCCTCACTTTATTTTTTCTCCCTGTTGCTTTAATTGTGTTATATTTTCCCAGGATCTCTTGTCAATAGCTAATGTTGCAGAACAGCATGAAGTGTGGGATTTTTTAAGTGGTTCCTCAAAGGTATTCATCTTCACGACGTAGATTTTTTGTGTTAGAGCTTAGATGATCACATATGTATATTTATGTTTCTCTGTGTTTGTGCACATATAATTATCTTGCACTTGATCCAATTTCTTTCATCAAAGTCAAACACTTTGACAAAGAAAACATGGAGAAGAGAGAAGGGATTAATTGAGGTGGGAGTCCAAGAATGTCTAGTATTTCAAAAGAGAACATCATAGCAGAAAAGAATTCTAAGTCTTTCAGCAATATATGAAAATGATAGGAAAATAAAAAGAAGCTAAAAACTAGTCAGAATGAAGACTTCCTGTGCACCAAATGAAAAAAATGAAAAAAGAGTTCTAAAATGGTAAACCTCTCTCTCTCTCTCTCTCATTTTGTTTTCCAAATTAAAATAGGTGACAGGGTTATCAGGTTATGGACTAAGAACTGGGAAAATTTATTATTTTATGAAGATTTTAAAGGGTATTGGGTTTAGTTGTTCCTTGTCATATTTTCCCTATTAATTTGGTTTGTCCCTATGCCCTCTTTTTTAGGATAAGGGGTTGTTGGTTTGGGGCTGATCCCTTTGTGTAATTTAGGATCTCTTTCAATTAGGTTTCAAGTAAGCTTTATGCTGCCGGACCACAAAACCCATTTCAACCCAGCACCGCCCATGCTTTGCTCTGTAACTCACCCTGGAATATGAAATTCTTTGCTAGATGTTTCTTTGTTGTTTATTTTTAATTTCTTTAATTTCTTTCTCCATTTAGTTGGTGCACCATATAACATATATGTGTATCCCCTATTTATATTTTTGCTCTCAGCAGTCTTTCTCTAGTCATGATGAAGTCAAAAATATTGTTGAGGGTGAACTAGCAGAGCTAATACTATACCATGAAAAAAATAAAGAGAAAGCATCTGAGGCTGGCATAAGTGGTGTGGAGGGAGTGGGAAAAAGGTTATGATTAGGATGGGCCACAGTTTGATCCTATCCAATGTACAAAAAAAAAAAAAAAAAAAAAAAAAAAACTACCAGAAGGCGGGTAAAGGGAAGAGAAAAGGGTTTGAAAGTATGACCAGTCCCTCACCCTATGGCTGTATCTATAATTAATGTACAAAGGGGAAAAGTGCGACAATACCCTTAGGCATGTACAAACTTAAAATGAGATAAATATAAACAGTGAGGTAAACAGAAGCAACAGGATAAGTATAACCACATATGTGAACAAGTATCGAATACAAAAATTGAGGTGGGCCAAATGATACCAGTTAAATCTGTAAAGCTCCAACAGATGCTGTTCTTTAGTACACTCTTGATGTGACTAATATAAATGAATGCAGTCACACTCAGAACCTCAAACTCACAGAGTTGTCTGAATTCATTCCTTTTGCCCATGGAGTCAGCCTCATTCCTCTCTCACTGGAACTAACACACAAATACAAATATATACATATGTTTTTTTCTTTTTAGTGTAAAAGCTTATAATTATCTGAATGTTCTAAACAATATCTTTTACTTTTGTTTTAGAATTACTCTTTTGGAAAATCTCCCTCGGTGATGAGAACTCTTGCAGGTACGTGGTTTTCTTGTTGGTTTTTGCATCTTTGCAGTTGATATTTCTGGGGCGTCCCTGTTTACATTCATAAATTAGTACCGATTAAACACACACATATTTTGGCTTGCAAGTTATCAGCTATATTGGTTCTTGATGCATTATAATTGCTTTTTAGTTTTAGGAGTATCGATATATACTGTCATTTTCTGCTACTTGGATTAGAAATTTGTTGACCTTAATTTTTTCTTAATAAACATTAGAAGTTATTGAAAAATATAAAGAAGAAAGCAAGCCTGGGACACATGAAGAATTTGAGAGACCCCATGGAGAAATCATGTTGACAAGTTTTACGAAGTTACTTTATGATAGATGGTTGTAATCATATAATGGTTATCAGTATAAAAAATCCATTAGGTGTTGATGTGAGCAAATGAGGAGTCTTTCCCATGAGATTTGTGCATACTCCAGTAAGATTCAGTTTTTTAACTCGGATTTCTGAAGCAGTGGATAATTTGAGAAAGAGTTTCTTTCTTTCCTTTATTGGGGTGGGGAGGAGGGTGGGTAGGAATAAATTTCTTAAAATGAGGACATCCTCATAAGAGAAAGAGCATATCTTTTTATACTTTCAACATAGTTATTTGTACGTCATCGTTGCTTACTAATAATGTACTATTTTAGTTTTCTTTCTGAAAAGGAGTTGCTCTGCTGCGTCCAGCATATATTTTTCAGAGGCTCAGAACAAGTTTTAACTCGTATATTATAGACTATGAAATATCTCATTGTAGGATATCCATTCAAAGGAAATTGTTCTAACTGCTAAGTAATTATCTAGTGTGTACATGAGCTTTGTGCTTTATTTTCTTTATACAGATAATATCTAGAAACAAAAGTCTCCATTGCCAACGTATTTCTGAGAAAGGCATTTGTAAAAAAACCTTAACATGGCATTTTCAAACATTCTGAGATCATTAATCGATCCTCTCCAAAATTGCTCATGGTCCTAAATCCTAATTGCTTTCTTTTGGATTTAATGTGGATCTGTCTGCTTTATCTAATGTTATGGCAATTTCTCATATTTGCTTAACTCTTTTTGAGATTTTTTTTATTAAATGTCTTCATGGTTCATTTTTTTATTTGATTAAAGCAGTCAATGTGGATGATGCTGTGGATGATATTGTACGCCAGTTCAAAGGGGTTTCAGATGGCTTAATGCGTAAAGTTGTTGGTTCACCCACTTCTGAGGCGTCATCTTCAATTCCTGGATGGAACTTGTCCTGGAATGCAGATGAGATAAGTGGACATGTTTCTAGGCAAAATACAGCGGAAACAACAAATAGCTTTTCTGATGATGAGGCAGGTGACAAAGTTAAAAGTTGTGACCCCGAGGAAGTCAGATCTAGTACGCAAGAAAATGGGTGGCATTCAGACAATGAATTGAACTCCAAGGTTTATCCACATCGGGTTAGACACTCGAGAAGCTTAGGTTTGAAGAAGAATAATGATTTAACTGTGAAATCTGGGGTTAGTGAGGGTGCCCTTCCTGCCGCAAATTTTCCATTAAATTTGGAGGATCCAATTGGAATGCCACCTGAGGTATTTCAAGTTTCATCTGAGTTCATTCTCTTTAAGCATTAGTTCATTGTCATGATACTTGTATCCTAAAATTCTTTAGTTGATTGTGATTAATAATTTTTTCTTGGTTGTTGAAGTTTCTTTTAGCATATAAGCCACCACTAGACTGCTAACTAGTGTTTGACCTAGTCAAAATTGGACATTGTGTCTCTAAGAAGTATCTTAATAAGAGTTATTACCATTATTATTGTTTTTGTTACAGTTGTTTTGAGAGTTGGATGCACATATGCTGAATCTTTAGATGATTGAAGATGTACTGAAGAATATGGCTTTGGTTATGCCAGACTGGTAGAAGAGAATTCATGTTAACCACCTTAAGTACTTTTTTTATAGGAGCCACCTTAAGTTCTTTGGGAAAAGGACTTCTGTAGTTCACTCAATTTATTAGGAAAAGGCTTAGGTGAGAGGAGTAGCGTCTTGTAAGAAATCTCCTTCTTTGGTGGCATGTTACACAACTAAACCAAAGTTTTGCTATTTTATATAATAGGAAGTTTATCTTGTTATACATTTTCACTTTCTTTATAATCCTTTGTGAACTTTTGATTGGGCTTATTAATTTCTCTACCAAGATGATGTTTACTATAAAGTATAGGTCTTCTATTTTGTATACAGGACGCCATTTATATTGAATTTAAAATTTAGGATAAGTTTTTTACTGCTGGACCAGAATAATAAAACCTTCATGGGTGTTAAATCTAGATCACCAAGATACGCTCAAAGTTTTCAACCTTACGATATAGGTTGAAGTGTGCTCAAGGCTAGAAATGGTGGTTGTTGCCCATTTGAATACAGCTTAGCTGAAGTTAGCAATGTGCTTCAGGATTTTTGTATGAACATGTAAATCATAAGAAAATAAGATTCTGACTAGTGAGAGGCTGTCATCAAAGTAATTGTGAGTTGCATGTATGAGTTTTAGAATTTTCAGTGAGGGTTATTGGTTTATTCCATAGATTTATATGAGGATCACAATTGTAATCAACATTTTTCAATTAAATAACACTGTTTTGAAGGAACATTTTTTATTGTGTCTAATATGGATGTTTACAACTTGGTTTCTTTCAGTGGACTCCACCCAATGTTAGCGTACCTCTGTTGAATCTAGTGGACAAGATATTTCAGCTTAACAGAAGGGGCTGGCTAAGGTGAGTTGTTCATGCCTTAATTTAGATTTCGATTTATTTTTATTTTAGTCATTGCTGGGAAATCATGGTTTCTTTTTTTCAATTTTTTTTTTTTTCTATTAGTTGTAGGAAATCATGGTATGTATCCTGATGATGTAATAAGTCTGTAGTGATTATGCTGTGCTGTTATTGACCAGATGTTTAATTTTAGTATCTTTTTTTATTTTTATTTTTATGTCTGAGTGTATGTGAGGTATGTATTAAGCTCTAGTAAGTTGGTCTTGGATAAATATTTGGAGACAGCATGCTGTTTTGGTTGCTTTGTTTTTTCTTTTTTGGATAGGAAACTAACTTCATTCAAATAAAGTAGGCAAAGTGCAACAGCATTGGCCAGCAGTGGCCAAGCTGTCCACCAACAGAATAGTAAAACACTCTACTATCCAGCTTGTTTTCTTGAAAACATTAAAAGGAAACAACACCATATCTCTCTCTCTCTCTCTCTCTCTCTCTCTCTCTCTCTCTGTGTTCCGATTTATTTGAATTTGGTCTTTCAAGTTAACAACTTTGTGCTTTTCTTGTTAGTGCATGAATAATTTTCTATAATGGTTTTAGCTTCACTAGTGTATGAATAATTTTCTATGTTGGTTTTAGCTTCAATAGACTATCCTATTATGTAGTTTGTTCTGGCATGGTTCTGCTTTGATTTTAGTGATAAATATTTCTTTTTCTTTTCTAATTGATCTCTTAGACATGTTTATTTTTGTTGATGCAGACGACAGGTCTTTTGGATGTCAAAACAAATAGTACAGCTAATGATGGAAGATGCTATTGATGACTGGCTCTTGAGGCAGATTCATTGGCTTCGGAGGGAGGATGTTATTGCTTCAGGAATTCGATGGCTTAAAGATGTAAGGACTGAACCAATTTTAAATATTTTCATTTTACTGAAATAGTAAAAAAACATCTTAGAGATGTACAAGCTTTACATGAATACTGCAGAAGAATAGTAATATGGATAACTCTTTGTGGTTACTGTCCACCAAATATATTATGGGATAACTGTGTTTCTCTTATGTAAATGGAGTCACCTTTTCCTGGGCATTCCTTTGTAGGTTTCTGAAATGGAGTCAGTCCAACCTCTGCAGGCTCAAATCTTGTGCATAACTTTTCCCTTAAATTCTTCATTGGTTTATATAAATATTTCAATTGCGATGTTGGCGTTACTCAGCTTGAGAACCAGACAGAAGATATATCTACATTCAAATGTCATGTAATATTATATGACATAGCTTAAGGGTTCAAACATAAGGCCTTGTATCTATCACATAAATATCACATAAATGTTTTTGTTGAGCAGTACAAAACAGAACTCCTTGTTGAATGTCTGTTTTTCTTTGTAGTTTATTATCTTCCTACAGTCACATATGGAGGTCTTATTTTTATTTTATTTCTGTATAATTGTCTCTTTGGAGCTAATACACTTTTTACTTACATTTGAAGTGAAAAATACACTTTTTATTTACTTACATTTGAAGTGAGCAATTTCATATACTTCTGTTTGATGAATCTTAGTTTGTCCCAAGTCTTATCATCATCATAAATTTAGTGTGTATTTCCTAAATTTATTTTTCAGGTAAAATTCTTCTTGCAGTCAATGGAATAATAATTGAAAAATTTGAAGCGAAAAGAGTCATATGCAAATGTTTGTGCTTGCTAATCATGTATTTCTTTTAGGTTCTGTGGCCCAATGGCACATTCTTCCTTAAAATCGGTAATGCTCAAGACGACACTCAAAACTCTCTTCAAACTATAAGTCAACTTGGTGGCTGTAAGGTCGGTAAACCGGGGTCTTTTGAGCAGCAGCTAGAGGCTGCTCGTAGAGCTAGTGATCTCAAGAAATTGCTCTTTGGTGAGTAATTGATATTATCTCTTTTCTGGTCAATGTTTCTCTCAAGTGTTTTATATAATTTTTTGAGGTGGCTGCCTTAGTCTTCCTGTAAAGGTTCTGCTGCCCTGTTTTTTCGTTAGTCAATGAAATCTATGTCAGAAGTTATGCTGCAGTTTTCCCAGGTTTCTAATAAATGCTTATATTAAATGCCTAGGATAGCAAAATCCTAGTATGCATGAAGCTTCAAATTATGAGAGTTCATTTGACTTTTTTAACTTAGAATAGGGCCTCTTAGTTGTAGGTTAACCACCACGTTCATGTGAAACTTACAATCTCATATGAATAAAAATATACCAAAGAACTGAAATATGCATTCTTTAGGGATCTGAGAATTATATTTCATGAAATAAACGCTCATGTCAGTTATCATAGCCTCATGTCAGGAGAGGTGAAACAAAGTTCTTAGCAGCAGAATTCTGTGACAAATTGTGAATCTTCTGCCCCTTTCTTGTTATACGTACATACAAACTTACTGTTTTTTTTAGCCTGATACATTCATATATATAATATTCCATGACTGAAGATTAGAACTTCTTGCGTCATTGTCTAGGAAATTACTCTGACTAGTTCATGAAAAACAAAACTGATCCCCACTTCTGACAGATGGAACTCCAACAGCCTTAGTCAGCTTAATTGGGCATAAGCAGTACAGACGCTGTGCAAGAGACATTTATTATTTCACTCAGGTTAGTCTCTCATCCTCTTGCATTGTCTGCTTCAATTTAGTTTGTTAGGTTGTACGAATTCTTCAATGATTCCATCCTCTTCAAACCTACAAGCTGATTGTGAATTATTGTGATTGCAGTCTACTGTCTGCATAAAGCAACTTGCATACGCAATACTTGAATTATCGCTCATATCAATTTTTCCTGAGCTGCGGGATCTTGTTCGTGATATTCATGAGAAGGGTGTCGATCAAACTGTATAGTGAATAGATATACTTGTGTCCATCCTTTCTCTTTGTTGTTGCTGGTTATCTTCCCAATGATCACAAAGCTCAAAATACCGAGGTA
The DNA here is from genome assembly GCA_003254865.1 of Dryas drummondii. Taxonomy (NCBI): domain Eukaryota; kingdom Viridiplantae; phylum Streptophyta; class Magnoliopsida; order Rosales; family Rosaceae; genus Dryas; species Dryas drummondii. The sequence continues at coordinate 110,809 of QANW01009270.1, read as the reverse complement.
CTTATCAAGATAAGCAGGACTTGAAGAGTGCATGATTCAGTTTTTTTGGGGTTGCTTGTGGTATTCGTTTTATAGATAAATAGGAACCATGAATTTGAAATTCAAGAAATTCTTTTGGGAATGTGAGAAAGAGGTCTGTGTCTCACTGTCTCTCACATTTCAACTGTACAAAAATGTAGATGTAGGGTGTGTACAGGCATCATCTTTTTTGTGTATATCTTCTGCGTGGGGAAGCCATGCCCTTTTGTCAGGGCATTTGTACAGTTGCGCAGACTCGAGAAATATGATCAGTAATTGTTGATGTCTGTCTTGGGTCTATTTTGGTCTCGATGTATCATTTCAATTAGTGGTGAATGTTTTTTCGCTTTTGACTTATTCAGATTTTTGGGGAACTCAGCTGTTTACATGTCTCAGTTGTTACTTGTTACACTTCCCTTTATCTCGATAAAAAGTTTTGAATAAAAAAGAAAAAATAGAAGAGGGTTTTTTTTTAATTTTTTTTTTTAATTATTACTAAAGAACTATTGTTCATGAGATTTTAGGTCTAAGACATCATCAAACAAAGGCATATTTAGATGTCATACATTATACCAAATTAGACCTATTGATAAATAGTAGCATCTAATAGTTGTACAAATATATTTAAGGGTAAATTATAATTATATATTTTAAATATACATCATTTTTCAACTTGGTTTCTTAAGTTCAAAAAGTTGCATTAAGGTACACTAACTACGAAATCGTGTCAATTAGGTATCTTCGTTAGTCTGACCGTCAAAAAAGTCGTTATCTGATGACGTGACACATTACTAAAAGGTTTATTTCAATTTAGTTTTTCAATTTTACCATGTTTTTCAAGTTCATATCTCAAGTTAAAAAAGTTGCAAATAAATAAATGTTTTTTCAGTTTTTATCTCAATTTCACCCTAACTTTTGACCCACTAAATCTTCACCAAAATCAATAGTCTTATACTCACTTTGAAGTTATGAATCTGCTCTTTATAACCATATAGACATAATTCAAAAAGGAGCTATGAAACGCGAGATAAGTAGTCACAAATTAGGTTACCAAAAATTACCAATTTGTTTGAAAAATTTAGTAGTTTCGGTTAGCTTACTTTGTGACCAATTATCTCGGGTTTCATAACTCCTTTTGCATGATTTTTATATGGTTGTAAAGAGGAGATTTATAACTTCAAAATGAGTATAAGATTGATAATTTTGGTGGAGATTTGATGGGTCAAAAGTTGAGGTGAAGTTGAGATAAAAACTGAAAAACATTTATTTATTTGCAAGTTTTTAAACTTGAGGTATGAACTTGAAAAACATGATAAAGTTGAGATACTAAATTGAAATGAAGCCTTTTAGTGGTGTGTCACGTCATCAGATAATGACCTTTTTGACAGCCAGACTAACAGAGGTATCTAACTGATACGATTTCGTAATTGAGGTACTTTAATATAACTTTTTAAACTTGAAATATCAAGTTGAAAAGTGGTGTATAGTTCAGAATATAATTATAATTAACCTTAAATTTAATATCACGTTAGTTAAAAAAAAATCTTAACACATACATGTCTTTAGAAAAGATAGGTTTAAATACACTAATTTCTTTGAATTTTGATCAGTTTTCACTTTTGGCCAAAATAAAACATTCGTAATTTGATGTAACCGTTCCTCATATATCTCACTCCTAAACTCTACATCTTAAACCCTAAGCCCTATACTTTCACACCATTTCGTCTTCTTACATCCCACTCCTATCTTCCTTTCTTTATTATCTAATAGTTAAGGTAAACAAGTTGCTTAAGATATGGATGATATGCCAACGTACATATTTATACAATAGCTAAAATTTATATATCTCTTGTTATACAATATGTGAGACAGACGCGTTTATTTTGTTCTTACTAAACACTTGAATTGAAATTTAAGGACTCAATTGTGACGTTTTAAACTTGAGGAGCTAGAAGGATAAATCGGTTTTAGTGTATAATTCTAAAAAGTAATTTTTTTAAAAATTCCATATCTGCCCAAAAAACACGTGTCAATCTCTCATTCCTTTGCAGCAGATTCCCGCCACTATTAACCTTCTCCATCTCAGACTCTCTCACACGCCCACAGACTGCCTCTTTCGTACACAAAGCCGTTTCATTTTCACAGTCGAGCGCTGACGATGGTGGAGCGTCGGAGAAAGCGAGGCCGACCCAACTCTAAAGAGAAAGCCGGTGAAGGAACCCCAGATAATGGAACTGCAGAGGTTTCAGGGTACGAGCAGTTCAGGGACCAAAGGATCAGAGAGAACAAGGAGAGGATGCAGAAGCTGGGCATTTTGGACCTTTCACTGAAGCTCAAGTCCAAAGCTGCCCCTCCGAAACGTCCCCAGGCCAAAACCCACCACCCATTTCCCATTTCTGGGTCCCCAAGGCGCTCTTCTAGGTAACCCACTGTCATTTTCCTTTATTTTTTATGACCTTGTTTGGGTTCCAGAAAAATGGAAAAGAAAAAGTAGGAAAGGGTACAAGGCATTTTCGAAAAGTGTGATTTTTTTTTTTTAAATGGGGGTTTTTTTTTTAGGTTGAAGACTGTGGCCCCAGTGATTTATGTGGAAAAAAGGCCTAAAGGGAAGAGAGAGTTCCCACAGAGTGTTGAGATTTATATAAAGGAGGGTTCAAAGCCAGAGATTTATACAGAAGAGCATGAGAAGCTGTTGGGGGATTGTGTGACAAACTGGACCCTTTCTGTGGATGGCTATGGGGAAGATGGGAAGCGCATATATGATGGGGTTAATGGAGAAACTTGCCACCAATGCAGGTAGGTCATGGCTCATGTGGGTTTCTTGCTTTTCTTATAAATATTGCATGTTATAAAGATGACTCACTTTGTTTGTCCTAATGAATGGATAAGTAGAATTATTATTTTAGATGTTTATTGGTGAAGGGAGCAATTTTGACATCCACATGTAATCCACATAGAAATCCTATATGGAAATTCTGTATAAATGAGCAATCCTATATGCCAATACCATGGTCAGCAATCCATTATGTCAATCCTATATGCCAATCCTATATGCATACATGGGATTGGCATATAGGATTGCCTGTAAAGGATTTCATGCGGATCACATGTGGATGCCATGCATATGAATGTGAGAATTATTCTTGGTAAAGGCATAAATCACTCATTCAACAATCACTTCTCTTGAACTCTGAAATTTTTTCATAGTTTATACTGATTAGTTGAACCAACTTAATTGACTATCTGGTAGTGATAATCTGAACAAAGAGATAAAAGTTTAACATGTCAAGTTAAGCATAGCATTTCAGATTTTAGAAACTATCTAACTGTCAGTATACAAGCTTAGCCAAGTCATGTTACATGGATTGACAGAGTTCTGTTAAGTGGCTAGTTTGACATTTGAATCAGTATCGGTAATGGATTCCCTGAGCACCAGAGTCCAGAAAGATTGCAGTTCGGATTCGAATAAGAATCGCAAACTGATGTAATTTTTTTTCCCGTTTTATCCAGTGCTTCTTCGGGGCCGTTCCAAAACATTTTCATAAAACTTATCTTATAGTTTCCATTGTTCTATCATTTTACTCCACAATTACTTTAGAACCATTTCAAGTTTGTTACCTTTTTTGGCTTTAAGCTTTCAGTTCATCAAATTACTTATATATAGATGAGAATGTAGTCTTAAAAGAAGTCTTGTCATTGCTATGCGAATTATGCTTCCTATTGAAATTTGCAATACATCAGATGCTCTTCCAATGGATTTGTTCCTTTCTATTCTTCTTCCTTGAGTCTGGCGGTGCATAGGTTGGTTCTTGCAGCAATCTTATTCATGGTTATATTATTCTTCTATATTCTTAAGTAATTTTTTTTTCTGAATCTAAATTTGACAAAAGATATTAGGGATCCGAGATGATTGAGGGAGATCATCCATATGATATATAACCCAACAGATGATGGTACCTTCTCAAGTGTATAGCAGAAGTGCTTAAATTTACTATTATACTGGGTTCATTATTTAAATATTACAATATATTCATCATGTTTTATTTGAAAATTGAGCTTACTTTTTACTTGTTACTTAAAGGTCTCCTTTCACTTGGTAAAGTATACTTGGAGATGACATGTTTCCTTGCAGGCAGAAAACTCTTGGCCAGCATACACATTGCAGCAAATGCGACTTGGTCCAAGGGCAGTTATGTGGAGATTGCTTATACATGAGGTAAATCTTTATAAATTACTTCCTGAAAAGTAACATTTTTTTAATGTTCAATTCTTACCTAAATCATGTGGATGAAAACTTGTACATGGTACCTTGAGGACAACTGACTAAAAGACCTCAGTTGTTGGTTGATGGTCATTAATGAATGAAAGATTGTACATGTAATGAAAGAAAGATTCTTATGCATGTCATTAATTTAGTTGTTATCCAAAGAACTAGTGTAGCAAACTTTATTGTCTTTTGTAATGAACGTTGATGGTCATAGCATTGAATTTTACTGACTTCCGCAGATATGGAGAGAATGTGATTGAAGCCAACCAAAATCCTGATTGGATTTGCCCTGTTTGTCGGGGCATCTGCAACTGCAGTCTCTGTCGTCAAGCAAATGGGTGGGAACCCACCGGTAACCTGTATAGAAAGGTTAACCCTATCACCCTTACGCATGCATGTATTTATGGACATTATATAATTTGATTTAATACTCTTCTCTTCCAGCATGGCCCCCACAATTTCTCAGTTGATACTCTTAGGTCCTTGCATGCACGCCTTAATGGGTTCCTATTATCTTTTCAAAAAAAAAAAAAAGGAGAAAAGCATGCATTACGACACACACTTTCACACATATTTATGCACACACACTTAAAGACGTACAAACATGCATTCATTCAATCCATGGTTTGGGCATTGTAGTTTTTGTATATAATAGAAAGACCAAGGCAACAATTAGCATGGGGAACCAATGGCTAAATTTTGTCCACTTATCAGGTCTTAAAACTGGGGTACAAGTCTGTGGCACATTATCTTATTCAAACCCATGGTTCCCAAATAAACTCAGAAACCTCAGTTGCAGAGGTTGTTGATTCGAATGATGTGGGTAACCGAGACGCTGCTTCTGCTGTTGATGGTGAGGCAAAGGAAAAGCCAAGGAGTACAAGGGTGAGCAGGAACTAAATATTTCTTGATTATAAATTGCCGGACATGAAGCCTGCTCTTAATACAAACTAGTCCTGGACCAACTGGTGAAAGGTTGGGAGACACCAAACACTTTTGAGCACAAATAGTCCTTTTTTGTTATCAGGACAACTAATATAGTGCAGCTATTATTTTTGTGGAGTTACTGAATTTGCAGAGGAAAAGTTTCCTCAAATTGTCTTCCTGTATACTTGGGAGCATCGGTAATATCTAGACTTTTGATAGATCATACATAGGATCAGCCAGGTTGGTGGTTTTGCAAATGAAAAGAAGTGATATTTCAGAACTTTTTCTTACTTGCTCTGTTTTTCTTCACTATCACCAATACTTGAAACCCGTACACAAGAAAGGTAAAAATCTTGTAATGCTGGATCTAGAATTGTGAAAGTCACCGGGAAAGGGAATTCACTTATGGTGGATCAAATGTTGTGGAGTGGTATGCAAATTAATATCAAAGATTAATGTTGCATCTGCAAGCACCTTAATGTTCATTAAATCCATTCTTATTTAAAAGGAGTTCATGTAAGAATGTTCCATAAAAGTATTTGCCAAAACTGCATTCCTTTTCTTAGACATGATGTGCCATGTTGACTTGTACAGGTTACAAACTTTTCCCTACTTGGTTTACTGGTTCAAGTAACAATATCTGTAAGAGTCATGCATATTCTATGCAGCGCAGACTCTTAAACAAGGATTAAGAAGTTTAAATACCATTCTCGTGTAATGCATAACTCTTCACTTGATGAAATTACAAAGTTCAGTATAGGCTACCAGTGAGAAGATTAATTCTTTCATTACAAGCACTCACATCATTAAACTGCATTACATTAGAGAAAAACTATAGCCTCTGGTGGTTTTTCATGAATGGTTGGGCATGATGTCGTGGCAGAACTATCTCACCCAAGTTTTTCTCATTACGATAACCATATCTGAGCTTATGAGCTTGGAAACCATTGCATAAGCATAATACCAGTTGCATGGTCACTGCAGAAGATTGGAGAAGAGGCCATGCAGTGAGAACCGTCGAAGATTTTTCACCTCATACCATGAATTGAGCACTTCAAGATGCTTGTCTGTTCCTGAGAATGTCAACTGTATGCTTAAATTGCAGTCAAAAGACCCACCACCGCTTTTGCACTTTGAGTTTGGGACTGCACAGTCTTCGTTGTTGAGGCAGACAGAATAATCCCCAGAGCATGCATTACACCCAAATTTCTTCCAGTACAAGTTTTGAAGAGTACCCCCCTGGAATTCAAGTACCTGTAGAATGAATGAAACACAAGTCCAATACAGAGAGAGAGAGAGAGAGAGAGAGAGAGAGAGAGAGAGAGAGAGAGAGAGAGTCATGTCTGATTAAATGGGTGTACCAAGGTGAAACTGGTTATGGTGTGTGAGTTATCTGCAACCAATATTGGGAGTGATCTTGCTGCATACTTGCGCCCAGCAAATGCTACCATGTACCCACCAGCCATAACCTGAGGAAATTCATGAGATCTCATCACTAACTCTTACTCAAAAAATTGTAAAAATAATCTGACTCAAGTGACAGGTATAATATCCATCATTGGTAAGAACCGAACTAGAATATAAAATTACCATTCACATTAGCAGCTATATAATTACAGTGGGTTTTGACATCTTTGAACAATTTCCCTTCTATGCTATATAGTGTAGATTAGAGTAATAAAATCTGTCAGAGAAGTGGCAGAATCAAGTTTTAGACCATTAAAATGAATGCAGGTATCACCCCAAAACAAAAATGTAGTTGCAAATTCAGAATTTGGTGTTCAAAAACTTCAAATGTGACAGAAACCAATTGGTAATTTTGTGAATGCAAATTAGAAACAAAGCAGTTTTGGATATACTACGTAACAATGTTACTTTTTTTTTTTTTTCTTTTTTTCCATAATTATGCTAAATCTCAACTTACTTACCCCATAATTTGGTGACTCTAGTATTATTACATTCAATTCTTCTAGAAACCGAAGTATCCGAATGACATAAAGAGCAAGATCTATATATCAATACTCCAAAAAAACCTATACATCATCCAACCACACTTGGCTAATTAAGTACACGAATTACATACCGGATTGAAGGTGCTACTGTTGATGGTAAGGAAAGAGATCTCATCAACTTTGGGCCTAAACACAGCAAGTTGGGCATTACTTCCACTTCCTGAGAGGGGAAGGCGCTTATCACAGGGTGAAAGTTGAGACTCATTGAAAAAGAATGACTCTTTTTTTGAAAATGCAAGGCCAAAAGTGAACCCATCCCATCTCTGGATTTTTGTATCCGAGCATGGATCATAAACATTGTTTGAATCAATTGCATCCACAGCAAACATATTCATCATCAACAACATGGCAATCGTCATCTTTTTCGCTGTTATTGTGCCCATCATGGACAGGTTGATCTTCACCTTCACCAATTAATCTGAATCAATAAGAAGAAAAATCAGTGACCACTTGCCAAGATACATTGGTTGCCAATATTCTAAACAAAGAAGTATGACTCTTCTGGCGATTAATACAATGCTCATAGCATGACAAAATAACTAATATAAAATATATAGAGAAAAACAAGAAAATTGGATTTGTCAACCACACAATAGCATTAATTTCAACAAAACCCAACAATTTTTTTTTTTCGAAAAAAGAAAAAAGAAAAAGCACCCTTTGTCAAAATTCATCAATAAACAATACATATAGGAAAGAAAAAATTGACATTCAAAAGAACCAAAACGTACCAAGATCCAAAATGGTGATGGATGTTCTTCCAAAGATCACAAAGTTCTCTGTTTCTGTACGTGAATTCTATGTAAATTACATCAATGGTTAATCAACTAAACGTGGAAAACAAACATCCATGCAAATGGGTTTATGAATTTCAAGAACCTCGGACTAACGATTAATTATTTTATTTTTGTTTTTTGTAAAAGATATTAAAAGTGATTTTATGATGGTGGCGTTTTGGTTTTGTGTTGTTTAATTGGAATTTTGTTCATCCGAGACGCGCCAAACGGTTATCCCGGCAGTCCAGTTGGATCTTGTCTAAGAAACGGTTATGGGAGTTGGTGCTGCTTACGTGGCAAATTTTCACACAAAAAAAAAAAAAGGTGAAATGAAGTAAAATAATAGGGAACGTTGAAAGACTTGGGAGTTCCATGATCAGATAAGTACATACATTTTAATTTTGGCAAATGACACTTTTGGTTCTTATATTTTACGAAATTTTCACTTTAGTATTGTACTTTTGCTTTTGGTGATTTTAATCCTGTACTTTTTGTATGATAGTAATTAAGTCCAAATAGTTGAGATCGTTTAAATTATTGTTGATGAAAAATTTGACCTAGAAGCACATGCTTCACACATGAGTGACATTTCGAATCTTTTAGTCCACCTAGATACCTATTTAAGCTCCTACTCACAATTTAACATATTTAGTTTGACATTAAAACTTCTTATTTTTCCTTATTGATTACATATAAGTGCGAGTATGAGCTTATATAGACATTCAAGTGAAGTAAGATCTCTGAAATGTCATTCATGTGCAATGCACGTCAAATTTTCCATTATTAATTTAAATGAGATTAACGATTTGGACTTAATTACTATCATATTGAAAGTACAGGATTAAAATTGCCAAAATTTCATGAAAGTACAGGTATCAAAAGTGTCATTGGCCTTTAATTTTTGTTGCAGATTAGTTATAACGAGATGCGGGAGATGCCAAATTCTGCTTGCCGTTTCTCTCTAAGCGCAGGGGTGCCATCGGATTTCTCATCCGAACAACGACGGAGGACAACCAAGGTTTTCTCGATTTGCCCTCGTCATAGTTGCCTTTGATTTTGGCAGCGTCTTGATCATCCACCACCCTAGTCAACTTCCTCTTGATTTCTTGAACATGATGGTGGTCTTCAATTGTATATCGGACCACCACAATCGCCAAATCGAAACTCTAAAGGTCGGCAGCTTCTCCTTTTTTGTCCAGCAAATTCAGTGGTGATTTTAGGCAATTAAGGGTATAAATTCAATCCTCTTAACCTCCTCTTGCTTTTGGGTGGATTGAATTTAGTCAATTTTGCAGGAATTGAAAATCACAGTTTGTTGATTTGGACTGAATTCTGAGTGACCATTTCTTCCTCTCCCCGGTCAAGGCCTATTATAAACCGTACCGAGCCGACACCTCCAGTATACCGACCACCAGTTTACCGAACTTCTGGTCTCAATCTCGGTAGTGGTGGAGGCTGACCGGGTGACTCGGTTCGGTATCCAGTTTGAGCTTCTCGGCTCGGTAACCGAACCAAACCCGTGTTTAACACTGTGAATTGCGTACTTGGGTGAGAGCATCATGAGTAAATGGGGCATTGAGAGTAGATAAGACTTTAATTTAAAAAATATATAGTATATTATATGAGTGTGTTCCATAAAGTCCTGGGATATATATTATTCAAATAAAAGATATGGGTACTCTTGCTGATTAACCCAAAAGAAGAACATAGTACATCGTCTCTTTCTAGCAGAGCTTCTCTCTCTAGAAATGGGGTTTTTTCGCGCCAAAATGGTGTTTGCTCGTGAGCTTGTCTCATTGCTTCTTTACGCTTCAGTTTCATCGTCTCCACTCCTCGATCTTCTTTCTCTTCTTCTCCCTTGATCTAGTTTGCTCGGATCTTCTTGTTGTTGCTCTTTGTCTCTGCTCTCCTCCATCTATTTCTCTTTCTCGGCAATTTTGCTCGTCGCGCACGGTTTCGCTTGCGATTTCAGATCGAGTATCTCCTGTTGGTTTTTCCTTGATCTGTTGTTGGTTTGCTGGTTTTTCTGGCCTGTTTGGCTTTGTTTTTCATGGTTCTTTGACTTGATTTAGTTTTTTGGTGGTGTTTGGCTATTTGGGTGGCTTGATCTGTTTGTGTTTTTTGCTACAATGGCTGATCTGGGGGATGATGTTGAAGGATTCCACCGTAGCGCTGGGACTGTGAATCTCGCTGCTGCTATTATAGCGGAGAAGATGCCGCCGAGAGGTACGGTCATCGAAATTTTATTAAGTGCATGGAAAGATTTTGGCGAAATTACTATGGTTTGTGTTAAGGATAGAATTTTCTCAATTACTTGTGGGGATAATGATGTTGCTAGTAAGATTTTGGATTATGGACCTTGGTCAGTTAAAGGCTATTGCATGAGTATCATTCCGTGGCCAGATCATTATGCTATTGGTGATTTGTGCTTCTCTGACGTCCCATTTTGGGTCCAAATTGCTGATTTACCTAGAGGAATGATGACTATGGAGGTTGCACATAAATTTGGTAAGAAACTCGGGATTGTGTTAGAAGTTGAAGATCCTAAGAAGTTCCCTAGGGGTTTGCTAAGGTTCAGAGTCAGTGTGGATGTATCTAAGCCTTTTGTTGATGGTCTCTGGGTTCCTCAAGAAGATGGGGAGCAAATTTGGATCCCTGTTAAGTATGAAAGACTGTCTGATTTTTGTTACAATTGTGGCAAGTTAGGCCACAGTCATTCTGAGTGTGCTGAAGAAATTTGGAATGATGTGCAGGGTAATATGCGTTTTGATTCCCAATTAAGGACTAGTACTGCTGTTAGTTTGAAGTTCTTGTTCAGAAAGAAATCTGCAAAGAATGGTTCTGACTTATGGAGTAGTCTAGGCCCTAAAAGGGTTGTGGAAACCCCTGTTGTGTCTGATAAGTTTTTGGATTTAAGTGAAGAATGGCATAAGGTGAAACCTAAAGATTGTGCTGCCAAGTTGGCTCATAAGAGTTGTGTTGTACAGGGTGCCATATCTGGTGAGAATCAGTCTTTAACTATTTTTCAAGAGACTCACAATGTGGTTACTACCACTACTCAATCTGTGAGAATGGAATCTGTGGTGCAAGTACATGACTCTTCACCATCTACTCTGCCAGTTATTAATGTTGAGGCTCCGTCTTATGGCCTGGGCTCTGGTACTTCTAATGTGTAGGTTTCTCAAAACTATATTATGGTTGCTAATGAGGTCAACCCTGTTTTGGTGCCTAATAAATCCAGTCTGAGGTTTGATGATGATATGCAAGAGACTCTTGGTACTGTGGTAGGTCTCACCAGGGTTTTTCAGACTTTGGGCTTAAAAAGGCTTTCTGAGGAGGATAACTCTCATCATTTCCCTAAAAGGGTGAGATATGATCATGGTCTTCTTAAGCTGCCTGCTCCTTCTAGTCCTAAGAAAGCTAAAATGGTTAAGAAAAGAGGGAGGCCAAGGAAGGTTAGCAAGGTTGGCTTGCTTGACGGTCCAAGCAGTGGTGTTTGCTTGGATTTGGTGGATGTAGTTGTAAAGGAAAATAAGGATTTATCTGAATTACTGCTGAACGGTTGTGGTGGCTGGCCAGAATCAGCCACAATTTCGCCATGAGGCTATTGAGTTGGAACTGTCAGGGTATTGGGACTGACCTGACAGTCCAATCTTTGAGGAAAGTCTCAAGGAAATATAGTCCTTCTCTAGTCTTTTTGATGGAGACTAGAGCCAAATCTAATAGATTAGAAGATCTGAGATTAACTATGAAGTTTACTGATAGTTTCTATGTAGATCCTATTGGCTTGTCTGGTGGGCTCGCTCTTTGGTGGAATAACGATGTTACTGTGACAGTTTTAAGCTCTTCAAGGAATTTAATTGATGCAAAAGTTTCTCTAAAGGGACAACCTGATTCCTGGCGGATTTCTTGTGTTTATGGCCCTCCAGTTGATGTGGATAAAGCTCCATTTTGGGAAAATTTTCTAGATTCAGTTAAGAACTTCCATGAGAATTGGCTTTGCATGGGGGATTTGAATGTTATGGCCTGGTCTTACGAGAAAGAAGGAGGGAATTTTCTTACTGCAAGGGAGTTGAGTTACTTGCAGAACTTTATAAAGGAGTCGAATGCCATGGACCTTGGTTACCATGGTCTGAGCTTTACTTGGGTAAACAACAGAGAGGGATCTTGGGTAAAGGAGAGACTGGATAGAGCTCTTGCTAATCCAGGTTGGTTATGCTCTCACCCTAGAGCTCAAGTCTTTATTTTGCCTTATGTTGGTTCAGATCATTCTCCTTTGTTGGTTGACACTGAGTATGAAGAGATCAAATCCCCTAAATTGTTCAAATTTGAGGCTATGTGGCTTTCCGAGGATGATTGCAAGAAAGTAGTTGCTGATTCTTGGCAATCTGAAGGTTTTTCTTCAACAGCTATACTTTGGAAGAAAAATTTGGATAAATGTGCAAGGAATTTGTCTAAATGGAGTAAAGAGGTTTTTCAGAATAATAATAAGCTAATAAATGAGCTTATGTGTGCGCTTACAGTGGAGCAAGGTAAATCTGTTAGTGAAATGAGTAAAGCTAGAATTTATGATATTACTTGTCAAATTAAGAAACTATGGGATAGGGAAGAAGTTTATTGGAAGCAAAGGTCTAGAGTCAATTGGTTGCAGCTTGGTGATAAGAATACTAAATTCTTCCATCTTTCAACAATTCAACGAAGGCAATTTAACAAGGTGTTGAGTTTAAAAGATGAGGAAGGGAATTGGTTAAATGATGAAGCGGATATACATGAAGGGTTCTTGAATTATTATAAGACTCTTTTTACAAGTGATGGTCCTAGGAGCTGGGAGTCTGCATTGGCTAGTGTCAAGACTGTGGTGACTGATGAAATGAATTCTTCCCTTTTGGCTCCAGTATCTTTGGAAGAAGTCAAGGATGCTGTCTTTGGCTTAGGGGCTTTAAAGGCTCCTGGGCCAGATGGTTTTTCTGGCATTTTTTATCAAAAATGTTGGTCTATTGTCAATGATGTGATTTCCAAAGCTGCTATGTCTTTTCATAGTAATGGTCAGATGTTAAGGGATTTGAATCACACCAGAGTTGTAGTTATTCCCAAAGTGCCAGCTCCTGAGACTTTTACTCAGTTCAGGCCTATTGGATGTTGCAATTTTTCCTATAAGATTCTCTCTAAGATTCTGGCTAATAGGTTGAAGCCCCTCCTCCCCTCTCTTATTACCCCTTTTCAAGGTGCTTTTGTCTCTCATAGACAGATTCAAGATAATATCATTATCGCTCATGAGGCATTCCATCATATTAGGCTTAAAAGGCAAGGTGTTTCGGGGAAATTGGGCTTGAAGGTGGATATGAACAAGGCTTATGATAGGGTGGAATGGGATTTTCTTGAGGTAGTGTTGCTAAAAATGGGATTTGCACCAAGGTGGGTTGCTTTGATCATGGAGTGTGTACGGACAGTTTCTTTATCAATTCATATTAATGGGAAGCCAGGCCCATCTTTTCTTCCTTCTAGAGGTTTGAGACAAGGAGACCCTCTTTCTCCTTATCTCTTTCTTTTTGTTGGGGATGTTCTTTCCAAAATGATCATTGATGCTAGTAGCAATGGATCTCTTAAGGGTATCAAGCTAAGTAGAAGTGGTCCTTTTTTGACTCACTTATTTTTTGCAGATGATTCTTTATTCTTTCTTAAAGCTTCATCTGCAAATTGTTTGGCTATGAAGCATATCTTGGAGGATTTTTGTCAAGCTTCTGGTCAAAGGGTGAATTTTGATAAATCCTCTTTGTTTTTTAGTCCAAATACTGCTGCTGAGGTTATTGGAGATATTTGTTCTATTTTGGGAATGTCCCCAGCCTCTAATCCGGGTAAATATCTTGGTTTACCAACAATGTAGGGTAGATCCAATAAAGCAACTGTGGCTTATGTTAGAGATTCCGTTCTTAAGAAGATTAAGGGATGGAAAAATTCTCATCTCTCAAATGCAGGCAAGGAAGTGTTGCTTAAAGCTGTGGCAAGCTCTATTCCTGCTTATCCAATGGCTGTTTTTAAATTCCCAAAGTGTGTTTGTGATGCTATTTCAGCTGCTATGGCAAGTTTTTGGTGGGGTCAAAAGCATGGTGAGAAGAAAATACATTGGGTGAATTGGGATAGATTAGGGAAGTCTAAGAGTGATGGTGGCTTGGGTTTCAGGAATTTAGAAGATTTCAATGTGGCTCTTTTGGCAAAACAAGCTTGGAGACTTGTAAATGAACCTGATTCATTATGGAGTAAGGTTCTTAAAGGTCTTTATTTTCCAAATTCTGATTTTTGGCATGCTCATAAGGGAGGGAAAGCTTCTTGGGCTTGGTCCAGTCTCTTGGAAGGTAGAGAGCTTTTGGCTTGTGGTACTAGATGGCAAGTGATGAATGGTCAATCTGTGAATATCTGGTTGGATACTTGGATCCCTGGTTTGTCCTCTCCTCTTTTGAACGGGTCTATTAAAGGAGCTTCTGATATCCCAACTGTGGTTTCTGAATTAATTCATTGGGAGACTAGAACTTGGGACTTCTCAAATGTTGCTTATTATCTTGATCAATCTATGATGCAGAAGATTGAGGAGTTACAGATTGGTTCTGGGAGACTTAGTGACAGATTGGTATGGCCTTTTCATAAATCTGGCATTTATTCTGTTAAATCTGGCTACCATTTTGGTCACTCTAACAGGTTAATTCATAATTTAGTCCCACAATTTAATTCTCATCAAACTAGTTCTGTTGTTTGGAAGTTGATTTGGAGAGCTACTACTTTGCCTAAAATCAAACACTTTATGTGGAGAGCTATCTCCAATGCTCTTGCCACTAATTGGTGCTTGTTTAAAAGGAAGATTGTTAGTCAATCTCTCTGTCCAATATGTGGTGAACATCCAGAGACCATTGAACATATTTTTCTTTTATGTCCTTGGGTCGATCCAGTGTGGTCTGAATGTTTGGGGTACAGAGTTGAGAAATCTCAAGTTTCTTTCTTTGATAGCTGGCTTCTTCAAGTGCTCAAGTCTGCAGGGCCAGATTCAAATTACCTTTTATCTTGTATTTGTTTTATTTGCTGGACCATTTGGAAGAGTAGATGTAAAGCTGTTTTCCAAGGCATTAGTCCAGATCCTTTTCTTGTTTGCAGACAAGCTAAAAAGGCTATTGGGGAATTTCTACAGTCTCAATCTACTTCTGGTGTGGTTCATCCTTCTAGACCTTCCTCTCTTGTTGATATCTCTGTATGGAACCCTCCTGTTGCTCCCAAAGTTAAGGTTAATGTGGATGGTGCTTGGGATCAGCAATCTCATGAGGGAGGTATTGGGGTGGTGATTAGAGACAATAATGGTAATCTACTTGCTGGAGAAGCTAAAAGGTGTGTTGCTTCATCAGTGGATTTGGTTGAGGCTATGGCTTTTAATGCAGGTCTTCTTTGTGCCAAGGAAAATGGTTTTAATGAGATTGAGGTTGAATCTGATTCTCAAGTTGTGGTTTCAGCTGTTCAGAAGCTCTCAAAGCAGGTTCCTTGGGAGTTGTACCCTTTGCTTAATGAAATTTGGAGCCACTCTGCAGATTTTTCATCTGTGACTTGGAATTGGGTGGGTCGAGAAGCCAACAAAGCCGCAGATGTGGTCTCTAGGCTTGCTTTACGGAGGATGTGCCCTTTGGACTGGGTCTCTGTACCCCCATCCTCTCTTTTGGGTGTGTTGGTAGCTGATGGGCTTCCTTTTGATTAGTTTTTTTGTTTGATCTTTGTTTCACCGCAGATTTGTTAGTATGTTGGTGTTGTCTTTTTTGTTTTGTACTGTTCTGTTGCTCTGTTTGTGTAATAGCCGCTGGTGTTTTTTTTTTCTTTGTAAACTTGTTCTTTGCCTTTGGGTTTGTTTATTGAATTGATGTTTTCTTGGCCAAAAAAAAAAAACCCAAAAGAAGAACATACATTACAAGAAATATTTGATTCACCATGTCTTGAAAGATAATCGTGGAAGTTCAAGTAATGATGAAGTAGGATCATCACCATCCCGGTCCCAAGCTGACCCGGTTCCTGTTGAAGTTGAAACAACATCCCAATGCTCAATACATTTATTTTCGACAAATTCCACCCCTTCATAATCTTTTTGAGCATTAGAAGTGTTTTTCGTGGACATTTGGATGGCCTCCAAGTCGACTGTTACCTCTCTCATTGTAGGGCGCTTCCTTCCGCTCAAATTCAAACACCTTTTTGCAAGTTTAGCAACTACCCTGATCTCTGTTTCAGAGCCCTCCTTCATAACTCCGGAATCAATAATGTCAAATAGACGATCTTCCTCCATCGAATTAATGAAATATGTGACAAGACTTCTGTATTCTTCTTCTTCTTCTCCTGTCGATCTTGTTACCGCACGAACTGGTTTTTGTCCAGTCAAGAGCTCAACAAGAACAACACCAAAGCTATACACATCACTTTTCTCCGTAAATTGGCTTGATTGGAAGTATTCAGGGTCCAAGTAACCAAATGTGCCATGTACAAGTGTGGTCAGGTGGGTTTGACCAATGACAATTGATCTTGAAGTTCCAAAGTCAGCAACTTTTGCTCTGTATTTTTCATCTAACAGTATGTTTGTAGACTTGATATCTCTGTGATAAATAGGAAAGGAAGCTGCAGAGTGTAAGTAGGACAGAGCTCCTGCAATTTCTGCGGCAATTCGTAAACGCATTTCCCATTTAAGTGTAAACTCTTCAATTTGGCCTTGGATATATTGAGAAAGGGTTCCATTTGGTATGAACTCATAAACCAAAAGAGGAACTTCTGTCTCTAAACAACAACCCAATATTTTAACCACATTTCTGTGGTTGATTTGTGAAAGAATCACAACCTCATTGATGAATTCTGAAAGTTGGCCTTCATGAACTATTCTAGACTTTTTTACAGCAACAATTTGTCCATTTGTCAACATTCCTTTGTAAACTGTACCTTGGCCTCCCTGGCCAAGAATTCTGTTGACATTGAAATTATCAGTAGACTTCTCTAACTCATTTGATTTGAACAACTTGATTTTTTCAACATTAACTTCACCTGACGATAATTGTTGTTCCAATAATAAACCACCATTTCGCTTGAAAAACTTTTTCTTGCGTTTATTGTCATTCATTTTCTTTAGGAGTCTGTATCCCAACCATGAACCAATAAGTAGTAATACTGGTCCAAGTCCCATTCCAAGGCCTGCACAATTCAATATGAAATGACAAATGAAGAAAATAACTTTGATTTTAAGTTGTCAGAGACTCAGAGGTTAACTAGTGACCTTAGTTTTTTTCATATTTAATAAACCAGTGAGCTTGTTCATCTTATAATTTGCATTAAATTGAACATCTTTCGCATTCAATCATAAGGCTCTTACATTTAAATAAATTCTGTAGCAGTTCTGTTTTATGGCCATACCTTTAAGGGCCCATTTGAGAGTAGTCATATTATATCGGGAGCAATGGTAACCCCCATAATCGTTCACACACTTGCTGCCGGCCAAGCATAGGTTAGGATGATATGCGCATTCATCAATATCTGAAATGTAATGTCAAAAAAAAAAAAAATGATAAAGATCATGCATCATAATTTGCATAACTTAACATTTATGATTATTAACTGTTGACTTTTAAAGTTGTGACGATTGACATAACAAAATGTATCGTGAATTTTCAAATGTAAAATGCTAGAGGTCATCCAAATGAAGCCCACCTCTATTTGAAAGATGATACACTTAGATGGTACTCCTAACATTGCCCTTTTCAAATATATGGATCTTAAATTAAGATGGTAGCTATAGCTAGAGAGTTTACCTTTGCAAGATCGGCGAAGATAGGGGTTTCCTTCAAAGCCATCAGGGCAGTAACAATAAAACGTTGCGGACATATGAAATGACGTAAAGGAATAAGTGGAAGATTGATCTACTTTGCAATAAGGTGTTGGATCATGCATGGAAGGCTTTCTTTCCATGAGAGAATCAAAGATTTCGGTTGAAGTACTGAATTGTAAACCCCATTCCAGCACCACAGGGACCTTGTCCATAGTCTGGACGGCTCTTGATGAAGTGTTCTGAATCCATTCTCGGTCCACCAGGAATGCATAGTTAGTCTTATTTTCATAGATTGTTGGAACGTGGATCGAGCAATCCACACTCGATGTATTTGCATGTAGTATGTGAGTAGAGATAGCTGTAAGATTTGGTGGGATGGTGGTCTGGCAACAGTTGATACCATTGCAGCTGCCATCATAGTTTGGCTTTCCCTGTTGAAAATCATTACAAATGGACCTACATCCACCAACGATATACCCACCATTATTCTGATCATAATCAACATCTTGGATATAATCATCATTTGAGCTGATCACAACGGCAAGGAAGCCGCAACTCACTGCAGTGAACACATTGTATCTCTGAGAGAAGACGAAAAAGCTTCCGGTCAAATTCGCCACTAATTTGCTACCTTGATCATTTGTGGCGTTGGCCTTGCACAAAAAAGTAACGGGGCTGTTAACCCGAAGCGTGCCATTGATAGAAATATCCAGCACCTCCAATTGGGCAAGCCTCAAGAAAGGCTTGTGCCCCGTAGTCTTGTTGCAGTCTATTTGAAACCATTCGTTTAAGTAACAATCCTTTTTTGGTCCAACCCCGAAAGGGTATGGGATGCTAACATCTCCGCAATGCGTTGTGCAATTCGGCATTGACATCGGTGCTACTGCTTCTGCTCCTGATGCTGGTGTAGCTGTAGCACTACTTGTGCGCCACAACAACACAAAAACTATGAATATCATATGTTGATCAACTAGCAATTGCATTGCATTGTAATGCATTCCTCTGCTTCTTCCTCTCTGAATAATGATTATCAAGCTTTCCATATATAAAGGAAAGAGATCGGTGAATTAGAGAATTAAAAAACGACATTTTATAACTTAGTGCTTGTCTTATCCTCTCCATACCATCGAAGAAAAGGGAACAAGTGGGTACGTAGGGTCCTTTCCTTTTGTAGTTTGTGTGAAAATTATACATATATTGGCCGTCATGATTAGGCTTGTTTCTCTTTTCTAGCTAAAAAGATAATGCAGTCGAGTAGCTACTTGACTTAATTAACTGAGTCAATGACCAAAGGAAAGCTCTAAATTAATTAAAGTCCCAATGACAATAACACTGAATTAATACCCCTTAACATTAAAAGTCCTGCATATTATTTTCTTTTGTAATTTGTGTGGAAAGTGTATATATTAACGTAGCTGCCATACTTGACTAATAATAATATTATACAAATAGTCAGTACTATAATGCCGCTTATTTATCTACTTATATGATTGATTTAAATTTAAATGAATATCTATATATATATATAGTAGATCTGTGGAATATTAGTCACAACTCACAAAAAGTTTTCCCGGTGTCTACATCACTTAATTTAATATAGTCGACTCATATCAGTGTGGCTAATTAAAGTCTTAAAGGTACCCCCATAAAAGAAATTTGGAGAAATAGAGTGTTTGTGGGTAAACCCACATGGAAAGGTTGTTACCTAGAAACAGGTTGGTCTTTCACTGTGCTCCTTGAATCAGTGGGTTTTGTGCTTGCTTTCCTTGGTTTCTACAGAGGTGTTGTCTTGTCCTTGGCTGCAAAGTTAATATAAGTAAATGGTAGAATATTAGATTATGTGAAGTAAATGCATGGTTTTTGGAGATTGCTAACATATTTGAATAAAATTGTAAAGTAACTAATTGAATACATGTTTAATGCACTGTTTGAAACTGAACTAAAGAAATTTATCTTATTAGAAGTTTAATAATATATATGAGCAATAGTTCAACTATTCAAGTTAGAACATCCATAGAAATAGATCGACCGAATTTGCATAAAATAACACAAAACAATCAAGTTAGTATCACCGACACTACCATACACGGCAGAGTTAGCGTTGACCGTGGCTGCCAATTTAGATTTTCACAATTAAGAACAATCCAAGTTACCAATTTTCACAAAATAATAGGGGAAATGAAGTAAAATAATAGGGAATGTTGAAAGACTATGTGGGAGTTCCATGATCAAATAAGTACCTACATTTTAATTTTTGTTGCGGATTAGTTATAATTTGAGCATTAGAACGCTTTATAAAGGTTCGGATCCTTGTGTAATTATTATTTATTTATTTATTTTCCAGGATCCTTGTGTAATTCTTGATTAGTATTAGAGGTGTGAAATGGGACCGCACGAGCACGAAATTACAGGTTAGATGGCACAAGCATTACACGTGTTGGGATCGATTGAATGTTTTAACCCATTAAGCACGGCACAAGCATGAAATTGGGCTGAATTATACACAACTCATTTAACCTTGTTTTTACATTTTTAAAGAACTTTTCAACAAGAAAATTCATTTTTTCAATCAAAAAAATATTAATATTTAGTTATAAGAAAGAAAAAATGACATAAAACAAGTTTTCTAACCCTAAAAAGATCAAAAGAAAATAGGCTTGTGGGCCGGCCTGTTTAAGGCATGACACAAGCATGAAAGAGCTATAGAATGTGGATCATGACCTAGGTTTTAATTATTTGGGCTGGTACAAACAGAACATGATTATTAAAATAATTGGAATATCTCTTAAGACTCATTTGACCTTAATATTGCAATATCTCCTTAAAATAATTATGATTTAGTCCCTAAATACAACCGGCCAAACGAAAAAGTAACCCTACATATATTATATTGTCACACCATTCAATACCATTATAAGCTAACATGCTATGTAGGATGGGAGAACAAAAGTTAATAAAATTGTAGGGTTGTAGGTAATAATGTAATATGTCTTTGTCACAGACCATTGTTTACTTCATAGAATCACACTACATTTACATAGCCAATGTGACGTGCAACATGCATGTCTTTGTAGGTTGAACACTTCAACATCATCTATTTACTTCTCCATTGCTATATTTAAGCAAAAAACCAATGACTGACCCAATGACCTTTAAACTTTGTCCAATTTAAGGAACTTGCCACTTTTAACTCTTCTGCATTCTGCAGAACACCAATAATAAAACATGATTGATCTCCATGGCATTAGTCTGCTTTTTAACTGCGTTTTCTTCTTGGACAACACTTCAGTCTCTTTTTCTGTCATTTCTCTCTTCTCCGCTTGCATCAATCTCAATTTTTTTTTTTTTTTTCTCAAGAATATCATCAATTTTTCTGCCACTTTCATCAAGCTACCAGTTCTCATTCTACAAATTCGATCGGGTGATCTATCTCTAACCCTCTACTTAGTCCCTCTTATATTTGGATTCTGCAAACTTAATTTCGTTTATTCTTTCTTTCAATCTCAGAACTATAAAATACAATCTTAGCTGCTTGGAAGTGAATTGGTTAATTTGATGGAGTGTTTTGTTTTCTCCATGGCATTATATATTATATGTTTTATGAACTGGGTTTTCTTCTGGGTTGATTTAGTTCCTTGTTTTTGGCTTCGTGTTACTTATTAGGCTTTGTTAGGCTTTGTCTTTGGTACATTTGGGGGCCAAAGGCATATTTGCTTGCACTATTGATTAGTAAGAGTTTTAAGTCCGAATCTCTAGCATGAAACACACATATTACCTACAGAGGCACATATGTTAGAGGCATATGCTTTGCACACATGTATTTTTATATAACTATAAGTAAGAACATATAGCACGATGATGATGATGACTAAAAGAAGAGAACGTTAAGTAACTATTAATGTATAAAAATTAAAAAAATCTATTGTATTCAGTTGCGTTTTAGGCTTTTAGCTAATGAAATGAGAGATATTTTTGTTTCTGAAAGTTTTCATTTTTCTTTTCTTAGTTACCAAACAGATCTTTGTTTGAATGTCTACACTGAGCTCATTTTCTGTCACAAAAAAATTGATCTTTATGTTTTTTATTTTTATGTTTCTTCTTCATCCCAGCAGCCTTCACATCCAGAGCCTTCCCCTTAAGCTTCAGCTTCCCGCCAACAACATTCTTACTGACATTGACAGAGGAGATCGAAAATGGTGAGAAAAATACCCAACAATGGTATCAAGAAGAAGAGGCCTTCTTTCTTCAAGATTATTCTTGCTGATTACAGCACTGGTCAAATGGTAATTAACTCCAACTACTGCTGTGTGTCTGTGTCTTTGATCAATTTCCTGCATTTCTTGAATATTGTTGTTCGTTACTCTCCAACTATATTTATACTTAAGTTCTCCATCAATTGCATAATTCTGAAATTTTTGTTTCTCTTGTCTTTTTGTTTGTTTCTTAAAGCGAATCCCACCAAGTTTCTTGAAGAATATAAGGAACGTTCTGTCTGAGAGGGCAACTTTGAAATTGAAGCATTCTTCAGATTGTTCATGGACTGTTAAAGTCATAGAAACAACAGGAGGTGTATATTTCAGGGATGGCTGGCAGGAGTTTTTGAAGGACAACTCTTTAGGTGACAAGGACCTCTTAGTGTTCAAATATGATGGGAAAATGCATTTCAGGATACGGATTTTTGGCAAAAATGCGTGTGAGAGAGTCGAATTTCCCGACACCAGAAGAACACATCAAAATTCCACCACTGCTAACTCTAAAAGGCCTCCTGGTAGACCAAAGAAGTCTTGCAAAGATAATTCAGGTATCTCCTGAACACATTTATGGACATATATATTACTCATGGAACCCATAACTCATTCACATGTATATAAATTAACTACTCTTGGTATATGTTCTTTTTGTATGTGAAGCTGCAGGTAAAAACCTCCCAAGTCGTAAATCTGTTGAATTCATAGAGACTAAAGAAGAGGAAGAAGATTACCAAGACAACACAGCTGAGGATGGGGAAGCTGCTGAATCTTTCAAAACCAAGTTCCCTCATTTTGCAAGCAAAATTAACAGACATTATTGTGTGGTAAGCAAGCTAACCAACCCTTTACTTAGTTGTTTCCATTTTTTTCTTTTAGTGGAGTTTTAGGTCATCATTTTTGTGACAAGAATATAGGCAACATGGTGTACTGGGTGTATGAGTGACTGGTTTTGCCAAGTTGCTTTTGGAATCTGTTTCGTCATCTTGAAGTTTTCAAATACATGTATGATTGTGTAAATGATCTTAGGACTACATGTTAGATTATGCATAGCCCCTGCAGGGTCAGATAAAAGAATTGGATGCTCAGATTGCAACACCTTTTCGTATTTTGGTATACTATGTTGATTCTGAAATGAGACATAGGCATTCATGCAGCATAGGATTCCAAACTATGTATTCGATCAATATTTACTCATATCTTCTCTGCCCATTTCTATGCAACTATTCAACTAGTGCAGATGAAATTGCCAAAACTATAAAACCTTCAAAACAGAGCAATTTAGTGAACTTTGATGTTTATGTAAATTTAGTGAACGAAATTCTTGTGAGTGCTATGTGAATTTCTTGCTGTGTTTGGTGTTGTCTGAACTTTTGGGGTTCACTCTCTCTCTCTCTCTCTGACATTTCATATTTACAACTGATATATTGGATGTGATCACTCATGCAGTCAGTCCCCACAGCCTTCTCTAGGAAGCATCTTTCTCCAGGCAAATTCAAGGCTTCCCTGAAAGATTCAAAGGGAACAAAAACATGGGAAGTGAGTGTTGTGCCTACCTGTGGAACACACCAGATTTGCAAAGGGTGGGTTGCTTTCGCACGTGTCAACCAAGTCGAGCTTGATGATGTCTGCATATTTGAGCTTGTGAGCAGAAACAAAATGGTGGTTCACATTTTTAGGAAGTGAGTTTGAAGCTGTTAATTAACATGGTAGTTTAAGTTAATTGTGAGCATGAAGGTTTTCTTGCTAAGTAGACATACTAGTACTGTACTGGTGGCTTGTATTGGTTGTATGGTATATTTACTGTTTAGTATTATGAAAGATTAAGAATTTGGATATTGGGATGTATGGAATTTTTAGTTTTAGATAGTCAAAAATGAATTAAGTCCCCATTTTTATTTACATTTGTATATCTTTAATGTTACACACCATATGCTATAATAAGTTATTGACATGTTGACAGACTATTATCAAAATGAGAACCATAACTTAGAAGTATTAAGAGCTGCAATTAAACTTACAACATATTCTATAATAAATCTCATCAACTTTGGGCATAAACACAGCAAGTTGGGCATTACTTCTCTGCAATTAAACCCTTCTAGATTTTGTATCTGAGCATGGATCATAAACATTGTTTGTATCAATTGCATCTGCAACAAACATACTCATTATCAACAGCAAGGATCTTGATCATCGTCTTTTTCACCATTGTTATTGTCCCCATCATGGACAGGTCTTCACCTTCACCAATTAGTCTGAATCAATGACTATGAGTAGAGAATTCAGTTACCACTTGCAAATAAACATTGGTTGCCAATTGTAAACAAAGAAGTAAAACACTTCTGAGTTCTAGCCATCAATACAATGCTCATAACATAAAGTGGCGGAGCCAGAATAATTTCATAATGGGGGCGTAAATCTACCAAATATTTATTACAATACTTCCATATATTCAGTTTTAAATTCAGCGTTAGAAGGCTCTACGTATTTATCCAGGTGCTTGTGTAATTGTCGGTTAATTATAATATAATAACAATCAAATTTTGGAAATAGAAGATTGCTTTCTTTTTTTTTTTTTTCTTCATACTTGTATGTATTAATTTCTTATATTAATATAGTAATCTTTCACAATTAACTGTAACATAGACTTATATATCTATTATTTTAATGTAATTGTTGACTGTAACTGGTCAACAATTACATTGTAGATGTTAGAGCTGATTATGGTGTTTTCTTGAATTAAGGAATTCACCCTATAATTGAGGAAATCAGAAGTTTCTGAGATGATTGAGCTGATTGCTTGAACTAGGGATTGAGCCTTAACTAACGATATCAGAAAGGATACTACAGCTGTTATATGTAATTATGGCATTCATTTGTAAATACTCAATCTTAGGAAGTTTATAGCTATAGTTTTGGAGAAGTAAATATTCATTGTAATATAATGGTCCAGTATATAAGGATAGCATTATGCTAAGGAAAGGGACAGAAAATATTTTCTGAAAAATCATTTTGACAGTAGAGTGATGACTTATGAGTGTTCAAACATAAGTAGAGAGTGACAAAAAATTTGGTAAAACTGCAGGGTTGTACATATGGCACTTAATTCTTTACTTCACATTACACATGTGATGTACAAGTAAAATTTTCATATAATGGGTACACACATTTACTATTTAAGTTTCTCTTATTACGTGCTAAGGAACGTGATGAGAGAGATAGACACATAAAGTGTATACACTTGAAGGTAAGTTTTTTTCTCGTGATGTACACATAGACTTGAATCCAGCTCAATGTAACTGATGGATGCAATAATGTAGCTATTAGAGACACTGCCATAAGTGTCTTAGGTGCTAAATTTCTAACGTGTGCTGTTCTACCATACAAGGCAGTGCACTGAACGGGTACATAGTGTATCATAAGGTAGATTCATAGTTTTTTCCTTGAGGTGTGGGAAAAAGTGTTTTAAGTAAAAGGACCATGCATTCTTTTTTTTGGTCAACAAAGCACTATGTATTTACTTTTACATTGCTAAGTGTATGCAAAAGCCGAAAAGGAATAATAATGTATGCTGCTCATTATAACGGTCTTTTTCCTTTTGTTTGTTCTCCTACTTCAGTGTGCAGAACACCAATAATACATGGTTCAAGCCACCATCAAATGGAGAAAAAAAATTGATCTTTATGTTTTTTCTTTTGCTTTTACTTCATCATCCCAGCAGCCTTCAGATCTAGAGCCTTTCCCTTAAGCTTCAGCTTCCCACCAACAAGTCAACAACATTCTTATTGGCATTGACAGAGTAGAAAATGGTGAGAAAAATACCCAACAATGGTATCAAGAAGAAGATGCCTTCCTTCTTCAAGATTATTCTTGCTGATTACAGCACTGATCATTTGGTAAATTAACTCCAACTACTGCTGTGTGCCTGTCTTAGATTTGAGATTTCTTTAATTTCCTGAATACTGTTGTTTGTTACTCTGCAACTATTTGATTTATAATACTTTTTGGGTTCTTACTGTTATAAGCATATCTACTTAAGTTCTCCATCATTTGTGTAATTCTGAAATTTAGTTTCTCCATTCTTTTTGTTTATTTTCTTAAAGCAAATCCCACCAAGTTTCTTGAAGCATATAAGGAATGAACTGTGTGAGAGAGCAACTTTGAAACTGAAGGCTTCTTCAGGTTGTTCATGGAATGTTAAAGTAATAGAAACAACAAGAGGTGTATATTTGGGGGATGGCTGGCAGGAGTTTTTAAAAGACAACTCTTTAGGTGACAAAGAATTTTTAGTGTTCAGATATGATGGGAAAATGCATTTCAAAATACAGATTTTTAACAAAAATGGGTGTGAGAGAGTCGATTTTCCAAGCACCAAAACACATCAAAATCCCACCTCTGCTAACACTAAAAGGACTCATGGTAGACCAAGAAAATCCCATGTGATCAGTACCAAGCATTGTCATCCATCATCTACGTCTTGCACAGATAATTCAGGTATCTGCAGAACACATTCATGTACGTATATAACACATAATTCAAGTACTTTTGCTATGTTTTATTTTTGTATGTGAAGCTGCAGGTAAAAATCTGCGAAGTTGTGAATCTGGTGAAGTCATGGAGAGTAAAGAAGAGGAAGAAGATTACCAAGACAACACAGCTGAGGATTGGGAAGCTGCTAAATCTTTCAAATCCAAATTCCCTCATTTTACACGCGTTATTAGAGAACTTTATTCTGTGGTAAGCAAGCTAACCCTTTACTTTACTTGTTTTCATTTTTTCCTTAGTGTCATTTTAGGCCATCATTTTTGACTCCTGCCTAATAAGCCCCATCCTGCTTAATGCCATCAATTTGTACCTATTAGATTAATATATATGCCCTTACCATATGGAAAAGTAGAACAAAAATCTTGTTAGTGTTTATGTGAATTTCTTGCTGTGTTTGGTGTTGTTTGTACTTTGAAGAACCAAAATTTTGGGGTTCAGTCTCTCTCTCACATTGCATATCAACAACTGATATATTGGTGCAGCCAGTCTCCACATCCTTCTCTAGGGAGCATCTTTTTCCAGGAAAATTCAAGGCTTCCCTGCAAAATTCTAAGGAAAATAAAACATGGGAAGTGAGTGTTGTGCCTACCTGTGGAACACACCAGCTTTGTAAAGGGTGGATTGCTTTCGCACGTGCCAACCAAGTCAAGCTCAATGATGTCTGTATATTTGAGCTTGTGGGTAGAAACAAAATGGTGGTTCACATTCTTAGGATGTGAGTTTGAATTAGCAGCTGTTAACATTTAATTTAGGTTGTGAGCTTTAAGGTGTTCTAGCTAGCTGATCATTAGACATACTAGTATTGTACATGGCTTGTATTACTTCTCATATTGTATTGGACTGGTTGGTAATGTATTTATTAAGAAGTTGGATATTGGTGCAAGATTATGTATTGAGTTTTTATTTTTAAATAGTCAAAAGGTAATTAGTTCATTATCTATTTACATCTATACATCTTTAGTGTCACACAAAATATGCAATGATAAATATATTCTTGACAAAATCAATAAAGGTCTTCACCTACTCTGCATACGTAGCATAAAAAGCAGTTAAGACCCTGCCTATCTAATGCCATCAATTTTTACCTATTAGATTAATACATATACCTCTACCATATGGAAAAGTAGCACAAAAATCTTGTGTGTTTATGTGATGTGTTTGATGTTGTTTGAACTTTTGGGGTTCAATCTCTCTCTCTCTCTCTCTCTCTCTCTCTCACACACACACACATAGACATTTCATATTTACATATTATATTGGATATGATCGATGCAGGCACTCCCCTCACACTTCTCTAAGGAGCATTTTTCTCCAGGAAAATTCAAGGCTTCCCTGAAAAATTCAAAGGGAAGAATATGGGAAGTGAATGCTGTGCCTTCCAGTGGAACACACAAGTTTTGTAAAGGGTGGGTTGATTTTGCACGTGCTAACCAAGTCAAGCTCCATGATGTCTGCATATTTGAGCTTGTGAGTAGAAACAAAATGGTGGTTCACAGTTTTAGGAAGTGAGTTTGAATTAGCAGCTGTTAACATTGCAATTTAACTTGTGAGGTTTAAGGTTTTCTAGCTACCATTCATTAGACATACTAGTATTGCACTGCCTTGTATTACTTCTCATATTGTATTGGGTGGTATTGTATTTATTAAGAAGTTGGATATTGGTGCAAGATTATGAATTGAGTTTTTATATTCAATTAGTCAAAAGTTAATTAGTTCATTGCTTATTTGCTTATTTTGGTGAACACTAATACATGCATCCTAGACTTGATAGAAACAGAAAGTACTTTTGAGTTTAACAAAATGTTCCATAGCAAAGTAATTCTCAGCTACTGGCACTTTTTTCATGTTGGAAATCCTTTAATTAAATTCCTCAGGACCACCTAGTGCTTCAGTGCCTATCACAATCCATATTTACTATGCTCATTCATTTGAGATAAACCTGAAAGAGGCATTATCTAATAGTCCTAGGCAGTGCAGTGAGCCTAATTTTGAGCCATTATTTTATTATCTTAATTATTACACTGCACCAAGGTACGTAATCAATTATGATTCATGAAATAGGGACTGCATAATTGCACCAATCTTTAAACTTGTACAGAAATGTCCAGATCAGTTTTTAAGTTATTTTGGACATTAAAACTTTCACTTTTTCATTTCTTTTTTTTTTCACTTTTCAAGTTTCTCACAGAAGTAGTATGATTTTTTTTCAAAGTGAAGAAGACTGCATACAGCATGGTCAATTTGTCACTTTTCCCACAAGAAATTTTTTCTCTTTTAGCTAATATTATTTGACCTCTCCAGACAGAAATTTTTTATGGGTGCAACAAGTCATACAAAATTAGTGTAACTTATGATAATATAGCTGGTGTGGACAATGCCAATATGTGTCTTGGGTGCTAAATTTCTAACGTGTGCGGTTCTACCATACAAGTGTACAATAGAGAAGATTCATAGCTTTTTTCCTTAACGTGTGGCCAAATGTGTTGTGACTTGTGAGTTAAACACCATGGATTTACTTTTTTTGGTGAGACATGTATTTAATTTACTTTTACATTGCTAAGTGTATGCAAAAATTATAAACAATAATAATGTATGCTGCTCATTATAAATTTATAATTGTGTTTTTCCATTTCTTTACCTTCATCGAAAACCCAATTATCTTAAAAAAAAAAACAAAAACAAAAACAAAAACAACCCAATGACCTTGTACAGTAGTGAAAACTGAAAAGAAATGTGTAAAGGAATTATGTAAGGAATTTACCACTTCACCCCTATTGCATTCTGCACCAATAGTACATGGAGTCTGCACAATAGTACATGCAGCCTGCAGTCTGCGCTCTACTTTCAGCTCTTGCTTGACTACTATGGAGCCTCCCCTGTTAACTAAGTTTCTTAAAATCTGTTTAGAGTGGTTAGGAGTTGGTTAATCTGGTTAATACCCAACAATTCAGTCTCTCTCTCTTCTCTCCTTTTGTATCAATCTCAGTTTTTTTTTTTTTCTCAAGAATATTATCATGGTATCAGAGCTAGAGCTACCACAAGGGTAATACCAATCAAACCACGCCTTCTCTGACACTTTCATCAAGCTTCCAGTTCTCTTCATTCTGCAAATTCCATCTGGTTTATCTCTAACCTCTACTTACCCCTCTTATATTATGATTCTGCAAGCTTAATTTCGTTGGTTCTTTCTTTCAATCTCAGAACTATAGAATACAATCTCAGCTGCTTGGAAGTGACTTCTCTAACTTGATGAGTATTTTGTTTTATCCATGGCATCATATATTTTGCTTTTTGAACTGGGTTTTCTTCTGGGTTGCTGTAGTTCCTTGTTCTTTCCTTCCTGTTACATATTAGGCTTTGTTTAGGCTTTTCCTTTTGCACATTTGGGGACCCAAAGGCCCAAAAGAGAAAAATTTGTTAGGCTTTTTTAGTTTCATGTTAGTTTGGTAGTTTTTTTGTGTTCTGGGTTTGGGTTCCCCCTTTTTATCTTTCTCTGTTTTCTGCTCAATAGATTTCCTTTTTAATGCCAATAATGCTGACTGTACAGAGCTTCACTATTGATTTTAACAGAGGAGAAAAATGGTGAGAAAAATACCCAGCAATGATATCAAGGAGAAGATGCCTTACTTCTTGAAATTTATTAATGCTGATAACTCCACTGATCATTTGGTAATTAACTTTAACTATTTCTGTGTCTTTGATTTCCTGCATTTTCTTGACTACTGTCGTTTTCAATCTGCAACTATTTGGTTTAGAAATTTTCTTGAATACTGTCGTTGCACATTTCTGAAATTTTAACTCCCATTCTCTTTGTTTCTTAAAGCGAATCCCATCAAGTTTCTTGAAGCATATATGGAATGAACTGTCTGAGAGGGCAACTCTGAAATTGAAGGCTTTTTCAGGCTTTTCATGGAATGTTGAAGTAATAAAAACAGCAAGAGGTGTATATTTAGGGGATGGCTGGCAGGAGTTTTTAAAACACAACTCTTTAGGTGACTATGAGTTTTTAGTATTCAGATATGATGGAAAAATGCATTTCACCATACAGATTTTTGGAAGAAATGGGTGTGAGAGAGTTGAATTTCCCAACACCAGAACACATCAAAATCCCACCTTTGCTAACACTAAAAGGCCTCGTGAATCCCCTGTCATCACTAAGCGCCTTCGTCCATCATCGAGTTCTAGTAAAGATAATTCAGGTATCTACAGAACACATTGATGTACATATATATTACTAGTGGAACCCATAACTCACGTACACATATATTACTCTTGCTCTGTTTTATTTTTGTATGTGAAGTTGCAGGTAAGAATCTCCCAAGTTGTAAATCTGATATATTCAAAGATGTTAAAGAAGAGGAAGAAGATCCCACCTTTTCTAACACCAAAAGGCCTTGTGGTAGACCGAGAATACACCCTGTGATCAGTACTAAGCAGCACCCTCCTCCATCATCGGAGTCTTGCAAAGATAATTCAGGTATCTGCAGAACACATTGATGTACAATTGTACATATATATTACTAGTGGAACCTATAATTATGTACGCATTTATTACTCTTGCTATGTTTTATTTTTGTATGTGAAGCTGAAGGTAAAAATCTCCCAAGTTGTGAATCTGATAAACTCAAAGAGGTTAAAGAAGAGGAAGAAGATTGCCAAGACCACGCAGCTGAGGATTGGGAAACTGCTGAATCTTTCAAATCCAAATATCCTCATTTTAAAAGCATTATTAGAAGACCTTATTGTGTGGTAAGCAAACTTACCCTTTACTATAGTTGTTTTCATTTTTTCTTTAGTGTAATTTTAGGCAAACAAACAACATCTTATGATCTTAAGATTGAGAAACTTTATGTATTATGTTCAAGACAAAGTTAAGCCCGTGCCTATCTAATGCCATCTATTTGTACTTACCTATTAGATTAATATATATACATGCACTACCATGTGGAAAAGCAGAACAAATTTGTGAGTGTTTATGCGAATTTCTTGCTATGTTTGGTGTTTTCTGAACTTTTGGGGTTCAATCTCTCCCTCTCCCACACACACACACACACACACACAGACATTTCATATTTACAATTGATATATAGGATGTGATCACTCATGCAGGTAATCCCCACACCCTTCTCTAGGGAGCATCTCTCTCCAGGCAAATTCAAGGCTTCCCTGAAAAATTCAAAGGGAAAAACATGGGAAGTGAGTTTTGTGCCTTCCCGGGCAACACACCAGCTTTGTAAAGGGTGGGTTGCTTTTGCACGTGCTAACCAAGTCAAGCTCCATGATGTCTGCATATTCGAGCTTGTTAGTAGAAACACAATGGTGGTTCACATTTTTAGGAAGTGTAAATCTGATAAACTCGAAGAGGTTAAAGTGGAGGAAGAAGATCCCACCTTTGCTAACACCACAAGGCCTCGTGGTAGACCGAGAAAATCCCCTGTGATCAGTACTAAGCTGCACCTTCGTCCACCATTGAAGTCTTGCAAAGATAATTCAGGTATCTGCAGAACACATTGATGTACATATATTATATATTACTAGTGGAACCCATAATTCATGGACACATATATATTACATTTGCTATGTTTTATTTTTGTATGTGAAGCTGCAGGTAGAAATCTCCCAAGTTGTGAATCTGATAAACTCAAAGAGGTTAAAGAAGAGGAAGAAGATTACCAAGACAATACAGCTGAGGATTGGGAAACTGCTGAATCTTTAAAATCCAAATTTCCTCATTTTCAAAGTGTTATTAAAAGCCATTATTCTGTGGTAAGCAAACTAACCCTTTACTTTAATTAATTGTTTTCATTTTCTCTTTTACTATAATTTTAGGCCATCATTTTTGTGACTCCTACCTAATAAGCCGCAATCGGACAACATCTTATGATCTTAAGAGTGAGGAACTTTATGCATTATGTTCTAGACACAATTAATCCCCTTCCTATCTAATGCCATCAATTTGTAACTATTAGATTAATGTGTATATTCATGGCCAAAAAAAATGTGTATATATATATGCCTATATCTACCATATGGAAAAGTTGAACAAATTTGTGAGTTTTTATGTGAATTTCTTGCTGTGTTTAGAGTTTTTCAGGACTTTTGGGGTTCAATCTCTCTCTCTCTCTCTCTCTCTCTCTCTCTCTCTCTCTCTCTCTCTCTCTCTCTCACACACACACATTTCATATTTACAATTGATATATTGGATGTGATCACTCATGTAGGCGATCCCCACACCCTTCTCTAGGGAGCATCTTCCTCTGGGAAAATTCAAGGTTTACCTGAAAAATTCAAAGGGGAACACATGGGAAGTGAGTGCTGTGCCTTCCAATGCAACATACAAGTTTTGTAAAGGGTGGGTTGATTTTACACGTGCTAACAAAGTCAAGCTCGATGATGTCTGCATTTTTGAGCTTGTGAGTAAAAACAAAATGGTGGTTCACATTTGTAGGAATTGAGGTTGAATTTTAGCTGTTGACATGGTAGTTTAAGTTGTACGTTAGCTTTAAGGTTTTCTAGCTGATCATTAAACATACTAGTATAGTACCGGCTTGTATTACTTCTCATATTGTATTGGACTGGTTTGTATTATACTTATTAAGAAGTTGGATATCGGTGTAAGATTATGAATTGAGTTTTTATTTTAAATGAGTGAAAAGTTAATTAGTACGTTTATTGCTTAATTGCCTATTTTGGCGAACACTAATATATACATCCTGAACTCTTTTTTTGGCCAGGATACATCCAGAACTTGATAGAAATAGAAAGTACTTCTAACTTTAACAAAAATATTCTATAATAAATTAAGTAATTCTCAGCTATTGTCACTTTGAGATAATAAACTCAAAGAGACATTATCTAATAGTCTAGGTAGTGACTAGTGAGCCTAATTGTGAGCCATTATTTAATTATCTTATTACACTGCACCAATTAAGGTGATCAATTATGATTCATGAAATAGCCACTGCATTATTGCACCCAACTTTTTTTCTTTTTGTCGATAATTGCACCATTTTTTTTTAAGTTACTTTGGACATTAAAGCTTTCACTTTTTCATGTTTGTTTTAATTAGCTTTTTTTTTTTTTTCTTGACATTTCAAGTTTTTCACAGAAGTAGTATGACTTTTGTTTTTTCTCAAAGCAATGGCTATCAAAGTGAAGGAGACTGCATTTAGCATGGTCAATTGTCACTTTTCCTACAAAGGAAAACTGTCATCCCCATGCAAGCTATTAGCCTATTAGAATCACCTCAATGAGTTACAATTCTAAAGCCCTTTATTTATGTATACAATAAGCAACACTAAATTTGACCTAAAAACAAACAACATTATTATATTTGAAATTTGAAGATGTAACTATTGGAACATTTCCGTCAAGACCATCATTCTCACTCACTTTTTCTTTCCAACTAAGCATATTATAGTAACAAAAATTACCACAAACAAGCTAATGCAACGTAAAAAAAAAAAAATAAGTGTTAACCCCATAAAGATAGCTGGAATTCACCATAAAGTTGAGTAATATAGAATAATAATCTTAAACAAGTTTAAAATTATTTTAAATACTACCACAAAATCCTAACTTTACTAGGAAGCCAAATTAAAAAAAGAAAAAAAAGAAAAGGAAAATAACAGAAAATCGGAAATTTCATACAAACTTAACGATGGAATTTGGCCTAAAAATCTTAAAATGCTGTTTTATTGACTCGTCTCGTTGTTCCATTCAAATGGATATGCAGATCGTCTAAAGCAAACATGGGACCCGATCCTTCAGAAAACTAGAATAGCAAACTGTTATGCCAATTTGTTTTACATCACAAGCAGACAAGGAAACTGAGTCAGCCTCTGTGACAGGGTTATAGGCTTATAGCAAACCCAACCTATGTAAATACTAAATATCAATGATGGTACAAAATCTATCAAACCCATTTTTGAAAAAGACTTCTCCAACACTAAATAAATTTTAGGAAAAATAAAATTCAGCCTATTTGGATAATTTAGGATGTGCATTTTTTCTTCCAAGTTTTATCAAAGTTCAAGGAGTCAAGTATATACATTGTGTTGTCTCCTCATCTTGCAACGCCAATGCATCATGCAACCCTGATTCGACACGTGTGCATTGGTCAAATAAAGCTTGGGCCATTCTGACCAATAAAAGAAGAAGAACATTGGTGGGTCAGTTTTGTCTTTTTCTTCTAGCTTCTTTACATGGTGTACAGTAGTGTTAAAATGAATTATTTAAGGAATTTACTTTAACCCTGCTGCAGTCTGGAGAACACCAATAGTACATGCATGCAAATCTGTACTCTTTACTTTTACTTTGAGCTCAATTGTAACTAACTTTTTAAAAATCTGTCAAGGGTGTTTAGGAGTTGGTTAGTCTCGTTTACATCCTTGTAATGATCCTTGTATATAAGGACTGGACAACAATTCAGTCCTCTTTCTCTCTTTTCTCTCTTTTCTCTCTTGCATCAACCTCAGTTTTTTTTCTCAAGAATATTAACATTGTTCTCTTCATTCTGCCAATTCAATCTGGTTCTATCTCTAACCCTCTACTCCCTCTTATATTTTGATTCTGCAAACTTAATTTCGTTGATTCTTTCTTTCAATCTCATAACTATAGAATACAATCTCAGCATGCTTGGAAGTAATTTGATGAGTGTTTTGTTTTCCATGCGTGGCATTATATAGTATTCTTTTGAAACTGTGTTTTCTTCTGGGTTGATTTAGTTCCATGTTCTTTGCTTCCTGTTACTTATTAGGCTTTCTCTTTGGGACATTTGGGGGCCAAATGCCCAAAACATACAACTTTGTTAGGCTTTTTCAGTTTCATGTTAGTTTGGTACTTTGTTTGTGTTCTGGGTTTGGTTTTGGCTTTTTGGCTTTTTCTGCTAAGTAAATTTCCATTTTCTAATAATACTGATTTGCTTGACTACTGGAGTGTTCTATTTTCTTCATGGCATTGCATGATTTTTAACTGGATTGTAGTTCCTTGTTGTTTGCTTCATGTTACTTATTAGGCTTTGTTAGGCTTTTCCAATTCCATGTTTGTTTGTGTTCTGGGTTGTGGTTTCCCCTTCGTTTCAGGATTGCTTGATGCTTCTGTACTTTCCACCAGCTGAGAGCTCATTTTCTGTGAAAAAAAGAAAAAAAAATTGATCTTTATGTTTTTTCTTTTGCTTTTACTTCATCATCCCAGCAGCCTTCAGATCTAGAGCCTTTCCCTTAAGCTTCAGCTTCCCACCAACAACATTCTTATTGACATATATTGACAGAGGAGAAATGGTGAGAAAATTATCCAACAATGGTATCAAGAGGAAGAGGCCTTCCTTCTTCAAGATTATTCTTGCTGATTACAACACTGATCATTTGGTAAATTAACTCCAACTACTGTTGTGTGCCTGTGTCTTAGATTTGAGATTTCTTTAATTTCCTGAATACTGTTGTTTGTTACAGTGCAACTATTTGATTTATAATATTTTTTGGGTTCCAACGGTTGTAAGCATATCTACTTAAGTTCTCCGTCATTTGTTTAATTCTGAAATTTAAGTTTCTCCATTCTTCTTGTTTATTTTCTTAAAGCGAATCCCACCAAGTTTCTTGAAGCATATAAGGAATGAACTGTCTGAGAGGGCAACTTTGAAAGTGAAGGTTTCTTCAGATTGTTCATGGAACGTTAAAGTAGTAGAAACAACAAGAGGTGTATATTTGGGGGATGGCTGGCAGGAGTTTTTAAAAGACAACTCTTTAGGCGACAATGAGTTTTTAGTGTTCAGATATGATGGGAAAATGTGTTTCAGCGTACAGATTTTTAACAAAAATGGGTGTGAGAGAGTTGATTTTCCTGACATCAAAACACATCAAAATCCCACCTTTGCTAACACTAAAAGGACTCCTGGTAGACCAAGAACATCCCCTGTGATCAGTAATAAGCGTCTCCGTCCATCTTCGAAGTTTAGCAAAGGTTATTCAGGTATCTGCAGAACACATCCATGTACATATACATTACTCATGGAACCCAAAACTCATGTACTTATATATTACACTTACCTATGTTTCATTTTTGTATCTGAAGCTGCAGATAAAAATCTCCCAAGTTGTGAAGAGGAAGAAGATTACCAAGATAGCACAGCTGATCAGGATTGGGAAACTGCTGAATCTTTCAAATCTAAATTTCCCCATTTTAAAAGCGTTATTAAACAACCTTATATTGTGGTAAGCAAGCTAACCCATTACTTTAGTTGTTTTCATTTTTTCATTGGTGTAATTTTTGGCCATCATTTTTGTGACTCCTGCCTAATAAGCTGCAAACAAACAGCATCTTATGATCTTAAGAGTGAGTTATTATGCATTATGTTCTAGACACAGTTAAGCCCCTGCCTATTTAATGCCATCAATTTGTACCTATTAGATTGATATATATACATATATATGGAAACATAGAACTAAATATTCTGGTGAGTGTTTTATGTAAATTTCTTGGTGTGTTTAGTGTTATTTGAAGTTTTGGATCTCTCTCTCTCTCTCTCTCTCTCTCTCTCTCTCTCTCTCTCTCTCTCTCTCTCACACACACACACACACATTTCATATTAACAATTGATATTGGATGTCACTCATGCAGCCAGTACCCACAGCCTTCTCTAGGGAGCATCTTTCTCCAAGCAAATTCAAGGCTTCCCTGAAAAATTTAGAGGGAAACACATGGAAAGTGACTGCTGTGCCTAACCTTAGAACACATTTTCTTTGTAAAGGGTGGGCTCCTTTTGCACAGGCTAACCAAGTCAAGCTCGGTGATGTCTGCATATTTGAGCTTGTGAGTAGAAACAAAATGGTGGTTCACATTTTTAGGAAGTGAGTTTGAATTAGCAGCTGTTAACATGGTCATTTAAGTTGTGAGCTTTAAGGTTTTCTAGGTAGCTGATCATCAGGCATACTAGTATTGCACTGGCTTGTATTATTACTTCTCATATTGTATTGGACTGGTTGGTATTGTATATATTAAGAAATTGGGTATTGGTGATTAATTGGATTCTTTGCCTATTTTGGTCAACACTAATACTTCTAAGTTCAACACAATATTCCATCAGTAAAGTAATTCTCAGCTATTATCACTTTTCTCTGGTGGAAAACCTTAATTAGGACCACATAGTACTTCCATTGCCTATCACAATCCATATTTATTTATGCTCATTCATTTGAGATAATAACCTCAAAGAGGCATTATCAAATTGTCTAGGTAGAGTACTTTAGTAGAGTGATTCGAGTCTAGAGGTTTAATATTGAGTGAGCCTAATTGTGAGCCACATATTGATCAATGATATATCTTATAATTCTTATTACACTGCTCCAAGGTAATCAAGTATGATTCATGAAAATAGCCACTGCATAATTGCACCAACTTTTGAATTGTATACAAATATCCATATATTAAATCCAGTACTGTTTTAAGCTACTCCTACTTTGGAGTTTTTGAACCTTTCACTCTTTCATATATGTTTTTTTTCTCCTTTTTATTTTCCCTTTTCAAGTTTTTCACAGAAGCAGTATTACTCTTTTGCTTACAGAGTCAGTATTGACTACCAAACTGAAGGACACCGCATGCAGCATGGTCAAATTTGTCACTTTCTCACAAAGGAAAGTTTCATTGTCATGCAATTAAGCGCTATCAGAATCCTAAAACCCTTTATTTATTATGTATGCAATAAGCATTCAATGAAACTGAGTCAGCCCCTGTGACAGGGTTCTAGCAAACCAGCCTACCAGGTGTAAACACCATGCTGCAAAACTCTATCAGACCCATTAATTATTGAAAAAGACTACTCCAACACTAAATAAATTTTTAGGAAAAATAGAATTTAGCCGTTGACATAGTGTTCTTAAATCATTGCCTACCTGAGTTAGGTCATAAATTCATAATATCTCTTTACCACAATGAATTTACTTGTTAGAAAGTTCCAGGGCCCTTCCAATAAGGGATCCCTCATTTAGTGTTAAATGAGGGATCACCTTGTGGGGCCCACACGGGTCGTTGTGTATTAATCCAAACCGTTCATTTTTTACATCTCTATTGATAGATCATCCCTGTAAAAAATCAGCCAAATCGGAAATCGTTTACCCGTTCGTTTAAGCGGTTAAAGTTTAAAACAAATGGACGAACAACAAATTCCTCTATAAACACCTAAACTTTGATCACTTAATCGAACGGGCAAACGATTTTCGATTTGGTTGATTTTTTGCAGGGTTGATCTATCAATGGAGATGTAAAAAATGGACGGTTCGGATTAACACAGAACGACCCGTGTGGGCCCCACAAGGTGATCCCTCATTTAACACTAAATGAGGGATCCCTTATTGGAAGGGCCCTCTAGAAAGTTCAAGTTATATATATATATATATATATAGGATTTGTAGCTCCAGTGGTTCCAATTCTGAGGTCTTCTGTTCAAATAATCCCTCTCCTTAGTTTTTTTGAAAAAAGTTCAAAGTTATGCACTAATGCGTTTTATTTATTAAAAAAGAAAGTTAATGCCTTTATTTCACGATGTGTGTGGCCCACTGGGCATTTGGGCTTTAGCCCGAACAAAAGGTTGAATTGGACTTTTTTTTTAGCCCAAACCCGACTCACACGCCATCCATTTGATCCTTTTACGACTATACATGGGACAGGATCACCACCTTTTACGGCTTTACCCCATTCTCTTGTGCTCCCTTTTTTCTTTGTCAAGCAAAGAATATCAATGAAAAGACTTATATAATATCACCAAAAAAGAAAAGACTTATATAAGAAATCTTAATCTTCTAAAATCCAAGTCCTAAACTTTCATAAATCATACGCTAATAAATCACAATAATATCTAAGGTTTGATGACTTTAGTACCAAATTATAATATTTTTTATTTTAATTAATAAAACGTTTATATCATTTTTCTTTATATACTAAATTTCAGTTTAGATGCCAACATTAAAAAATATAGTTATACCGAACTGTCACTGTCTAACAGTCATAACTTTTTTACTGATTTATTATTTTTTCAGTATTTGCAAGGCTTAAACTTTAATGTTTAGTTTCTGAGTTATAGAACTTTATCCCGCAAGCCTAAATCAAAAGTATTAAATCTTTATAAATTTTGAATTTTTATGAATTTGAAACCGTTACAATTACTGTTCGGTAGTCACAACTATATAGCAAATCAATTTGTGACATAATCCAAAATGTCTTACTTTAGGTTAGTTCCTAAACTAAAAAAAAATTAGTGTCATGCTGTTTTGCTAAAAAACTATTGATATTGGGTATTTAATCATAATTTTCTATAATATCTAATAAATTCTAATTTTTTTAAAAAAAAGTATAGTTAATTAATCTATTGCGATTTGAGAATGTGACCTATTAAAACATATTTATGAAAAAACTTATTCAATTATAAGTGTAATTAAACAAGTATGGAATATTTTCACATATTATTCGCATACTTTAAAAAAAAATTTATATTATAGCCAAATTTTTCACTATACTTTTAAAGCAAATATTTCGAATAATACACGTATATATTTTATACGTATTTTTGCCATCCTGTATATTACTAATTATGCCTTTTAACACTAACTTTCAAGGACACATGAAAAAATAATGGAAGTATTTTTTATGGATCAATCAGAGATAAGTTCAAATAAGATACACCATGCACAAATAGACAAATTCCCCAAAAATTAGACAATCAAGTCCACTTATGACAAAGTTAGTCACACACACACACTCACACGGTAACCATTAGTCGGAGACATCTGAATTCAAGATAATTAATTATGTTATTATGACATACACATCACTTTTTGTCATATATTATTTGTAAAATGCTAATACGCTAGTACAAAAAGCAAAGCTCATACACACAAGTCTAATAGAAAATAGTCAAATTCTCTCTCACTTTATATGTGTCACTGTGAGACACTTAACTTCAGTTCTAGTAGTGTCATTGATTAAAAATGGACCGTAAAAAACCCCACTCGCGTGGATAAAAAAAATTTAAAGTTTTGAGTTTATTTATCAATTTAAAGTCTGCAAAAGAGTGTTTTTCTTAACATATTATATTTTTTCATAAAAATGAAAACAATAATTTCCGTAAGCACTATATGATAATTTTTTTTTATCACAAATAATCCTTCAATTTTGACCAAAATATTAATTTAGTCCTTAAAGTGCATTTTCACTAAATGTGATTTTTCATATTTACTATCGCACATCAATGTTGCATTTTCTTTCAATTATGTTTAAATTGCCAAAAAAAAAAATGATCACGTATACTGCACAAAATTTTTTTTTTATAAGTAAAAATGACTTAACACACTTAGAAAGGATGTGCTAAGAATGAGTTGAGGATAAAATTTTTTTTTTTTATTTTTTTATCTTTTTTAAGGGTAAACTTAAAATTAAAAAATTTATCGAATTTTTTTGGATAGTTATGAGAAGTGTGAAGACCATTATGGCCATGAGAAAAGGTCACGTGCACTGCACATGACATTTTTTTTTACGAAAATTTGAACGAAGTATATCAAAAAGACTATTGATGTGTGGTAGTAAAAATATAGGATCACGAGGACTTGGGGTAGGCCAGTTGGCCAAGCAGTTGTGCTGCCCCCCCCCCCCCCCTGGGCCTCTTTCCTTGGCCCCCCTTTGTAACAAAAAAAAAAAAAAGATAGAGGATCATATTGAGTGAAAAATGCATTTTAAAAACTAAATTAATATTTAGGTGAAAATTAAAATACCATTTGTGATAAAAATGGTATATATAAAATTAAAAAAAAAAAGAAAAAAAAAAAAAGAGAGAAAATGCGTAAACGATGAGCATGTCAATAGTTGTTAGGAACCCGACCCGTAACAAAGCGGGCGAGACAGGTGATGGACATGGACATGGACCCAGCTTCGACTCGGACTCGTTCAAGTTTCAACCTTTAGGTCAAGTAGAGGTATTTGCATTGTCCCCTTTTAAGGTTTTTTTTAGAACCCAGTGTTTGACTCCCAAAACCAGTTAGAGTCTGTGTGTGTGTAAGCCAAAGCCTGTTAGATCTGAAAGCTTAGGCCACACAGACACACAAGCAAAGCAGTGCCTTCCTCTCCCAGCACACAATTTCAATGCTTTAGCTATTCTCTTCGCCCTACAAACCCCAACCCAAAACCCCAAAAAAAAAAAAAAAAAAA
>QANW01009270.1:0-68928 GCA_003254865.1 Dryas drummondii | reverse complement strand
TACCCTCTTTCTCTCTCTCTGTTTCTTTTTTTTTTTTTTTTTTTTTTGGGTGGGTTTTAATGGGTTTTTGTTTAATTGTTTAATTGTTTGCTGATTATAGTTTGTTTGGTTCTTGTTTTCCTTTGGTTACTGAGAAAATTGGGCGAGAAAAACCCAGATGGCAAATTATAAATATTTCTTTTCTTTTTGCAGGACTATCAAAGTTTCGTTTCTTTTAAGAAAAAGACCCTTAAGTTGCCACTTTTTTTTTTTTTTTGTGTGTGGGTAGGTCGAAACCTAATAGGTGAAACTTTGGTCTGGTTGTTTGCAGAGATCAGGGCTAAAGAAAAAGAAGATAGGGTAGACATTTTCTTTTAATTTTGATGATAGGATGCTAATAGAAAGTTAGTATTTTGTTGGTTACAGGGACAATGGCTAATTGTTTTCCTTTTCTTTTTTTTTTTCTTTTTTTTTTTTTTGAATTTGTAGTTTTTATCATGTTCATGTTATTTCTAAGGTTCAGAATATAATCAGAACTCAGCTCAGTAAAATAATTGTGTATAGCTCAATTGGGCTGTTAAATTTATCTCTTACAAGACCCAAAGATGAGTTTACATCAGATTTTTATTTTGTTTTTCTCCGTTTGGTTTGATAGAAAGTTATCCTGAAATTGAAAATCTTCTGGCACCAAATGCTGATATATGATAGATGGTCTGCTTCTTGGTAGGAATTTTCATCAAGGTAGAGGAGGTCTTGAAAATAGAATTGTTAACTAGGAAAAGAATTTTTCAAAATTTCACATCTATTTTGGTAGGCTTGAGTTTTCTTCATCTATTTTCATTAATGTTTGGTTATTCATTGAAATGAAAGAGCTAATGCTCTTCTACCTGTCAAACTTGTCTTATTGCAAAGAAAAGTTTCAATTTTTACTTTTGAAACTTTGAACCCAATATGTTGAAGTTTTACTAGTTTTTTGTTTTTCTTTTGTAATTTTTTATGAATAATCAGCAAATAAATACGGTTTAATTGTATTTTACATGTGTAATTCATATACTCAAGTCCCTGCTTGGTGGTACTAATCTTACTCCATTTTTAGTCTCTCTTGTGTGACTGTTTAGAAGCATATCAAAAAGTGAGATGGTTAATGGTCACCTGAAAGATTTCGGTTTACTTAAACAACATGAGATTTATTTCATGCAAATAACATAGGTTTTGTTCATATAATTTTCTAATGTTTTGCTTTGCATGTAAGGACATCAATGGTTTCAAGATCACTTTCTTGAGTTTGGACAAAATTTAGTTCCTAGGAGATATATGATGGATTCGACTTTTCACCTTTTTTCTTTTCACATAACTAACTTGAACCTTGATGCATACTCTATCATTGTAATTTCCCCACATTTTGCTACTTGGAACAAATCATTTTTACTTGTGAAATTATATTTGTACCACTCTGAATAATTCTAATTTATTCCTTCAATGGTCTCATTTAAGGTGATATATCTGCTGCACTGTTCATGTTATATTATGCAAATTTACACTGATATAGCATATTATAAATTGCCAAAGAAATTATACAAGAGTTCACCTACAATTTTATATGATGAGCATTTTGTTCAGCAAAAAAGCCTAACTTGATTTGTGTAATTGTAGAGGATCCCAGAAAATTTTGTCAAGAGATTCAGAGACGAGCTTTCTACCATTGCTACACTCACTGTTCCTGATGGTCATGTATGGCGTGTAGGATTAAAAAAGGCTGACAACAAGTTTTGGTTTCACGATGGTTGGCAGGAATTCATTGAACGTTATTCAATCCGTGTTGGGTGCTTTTTAACATTCAGATATGAAGGGAATTCATCTTTCTCCGTTCATATATTTAATTTGACTGCTGCTGAGATTAACTACCAACCTAATGCTCTCAATAGTACTGGGGGGT
Organism: Dryas drummondii; assembly: GCA_003254865.1. NCBI lineage: Eukaryota > Viridiplantae > Streptophyta > Magnoliopsida > Rosales > Rosaceae > Dryas > Dryas drummondii. The sequence goes on along the minus strand of QANW01009270.1, from coordinate 67,013 downwards.
CTGTTTTTGGCAACCAACATCAACTATTTGAAGAAATGGAAGATGATGACTGTGGTGAGATCTTGGGTTCCTCCCCTACATCCATTGTTACTGATTCTTTAAGAGACAAGCTCTTTGGTGACTGTGCAAATCAACTGACTCCTGGAAAAAATTATAATCCTCCAGCTCTGCAGAATTTGTTTAATGGTTCCAAGCTTAAGAATTGCATGAACTGGACTGATGCAGGGAACGTGCATCCACCAAAGGGTGCTGGTCTACAAGCAGGTAACCAATCTACTAGAGAAATAGGTGTTCAATTTAATGTAACGGAGCTTAAAAAGACTGTGGATGAAGTCAAATTGCGTAGTCCAGGTGAGGATATACGGAGCGTAAAGAAGACTATGAGGAAAAAGCGAAAACTTGATCCCAGTAAGTTCTTTTAACTCGTATTGTTTTTTGTATTCTGTTGATGCAAAATTTGAAGCTCATTATTAATTCTATATATATGCAGACATGCAGGAGTCTTCTGCTCAACATGAACAGGAAGTAGAAATCCGCTTTAGATTTTATGAAAGTGCATCTGCAAGGAAGAGAACTGTGACAGCAGAAGAAAGAGAAAGGGCTATTAATGCAGCTAAAACGTTTGAGCCGGTTAATCCTTTCTGCAGGGTTGTCCTTCGACCATCCTATCTTTATAGGGGTTGTATAATGGTGAGTCGTTCAGTTTGATGTGCTATACATTGCTTTCTGATTTGAGATTGTTACATCTTGCCTTAAAATTTATCTTTTTGCCTATGCAGTATCTGCCATCCTGCTTTGCTGAAAAGAATTTAAATGGGGTTTCAGGATTCATCAAACTTCAATCCTCTGATGCTAAACAGTGGCCAGTCCGATGCCTTTATAGAGGCGGTAGAGCAAAATTAAGCCAGGGATGGTATGAGTTTACATTGGAGAACAATTTGGGAGAGGGAGATGTTTGTGTGTTTGAGTTGCTGAAGATGAAGGAGATTGTTCTGAAAGTTACTGTATTCCGTGTCATTGAAGATGCAGGATTTGTGAACCAACCTGCACAGCAAAATGTCAGCCAAGCTAAACCGATTAGAAATTAGTGGCTACTTGGATGTCTAAACTGTATCAAATAACTCTTTCCTTTTTGGGTAGTGATCTGATTTGTTCATGTGAAACTTAGATCTATTTAGTACTCAAACTTTTCAGGATAACTTAGTGGAACTTTTTCATTGTTTAGGAGTTTCAATACAAATTTTTGTTTCTTGACTAGCACTGTAAATAGATTGTGCAATACTATGATCCTAATTGGCTCCATTTTCTTTTTTGGGGTGTTATTTTGGTTTGATGCATTTGTTAATGCTTAACCGTCCTGCTTCATGCTCACTTGCATGTTTGCAGCTTTAGAGAGAGGCTTTCTGAAAACTAAAAAAGGCTTGTAAACTTAAAAGTCCTCTGTTTTTGCTTCATAATACTGTTGAGCTCTTAATCTTGTGAGAGCAAACATTGGATTAAGGTGCTGAATTGTAGATTCTGTTTGATTTTGCCAGTTCTAAACTTTGACCATAATTACACAGCTCTTATTCTTTTACATGTCTTGTTTTTCATGACAGAATGCTGAATGCACTGCTCCTTTTGCAAGAAGTAATTATTAAAATCTCTCATCCTTTTATTAGTATACTGTATATAAACCAAGAATGACTCAGTCTTTCTCCCTTATTTATTTTCACTTAAGAATTTAAGATGGAGCTATTTGTCTACATCTGCAGAACACATTTTAACTTATCAGTTGTATTCAACAAATGGTATTTAATTCTCTCTTGGAATGGAGTTTTAGGACGGTTTGAACCATAATTGGCATGCAAAATCAAAATTAAGGTTTCTTAAGCCAAGTCGACAAAAGGAGTTAGAAATATGGTCACAAAATTCCAGAATTTCTTCAAACACCATCTTTTTATTTATCTTTACAATTTTCTAATCAGACTCATAATGGGTGGTTTTCACTTTACAACCTCACTATCCTCATTGACCAGGAAAAAACAAAGCTTCACTATTCTCAATGACCAAAAGAAAAGGCCTCACTATATTCTACTTTCGGTTCAGTTTTATTTTGTGGCAACTTTTTGGTGTGTCATTTGCTGTGTAATTACTTTAATTATTATAGTTATTAAAATTAACACATCAACTATGGCATCATATGATCATCTGGTCTAAAAATGTGGTTCTTGGCTTAAGAAGTTCTCCAACCAGAAAGCTGTCCTCTTCTACCAGTTGATGCTTATCCTCTATTATCAAACACAGAAGGCTGGTAGAAAGTTACATTCTCTGTGAAATAATTTCTATTTAAGAACCCATTGTTTTATTTGGTTGCAGAAAATTAAGTTGTGGAAAAGGGAAAGGTCTCATTGTAGCTGAGTCAGCTCAAGATGATTTTTTGTACAAGTAGTTGTTTGTCTTTTACTGCATGCATTTTAATATTTTTCTATTTTGGGTTTTGGTTTTATCTCAAGTGGGAGAAAGGGTGTGAGGTTGGGCCAGAGTTGGCATGGTTACAGCCTGCAGGTCCACACTTTGGCAAGGACTCCAGGAAAAAACAAAATGGGTGAAGATTTGTTTGGATCGTGGGAAATTGGGAAGAGAAATGTGAGTTAAACCGGCCTGTGTGTTACTCCACCTCAAAAAACATGAAAATTTCAATTTTGCTTATGTTTTCAAATTGTCAATCAAAACTATGAATTCAAAACTGAAGTTTACCTGATAAATAATTTCCAAGTCTAAGATGACGTATCATATTATTTGACAAAACTCAAGAGAAATATTATCCTTCATTATGCATTGAATAAAATATAGAAGTAGTTTAATAGTATTTATTTTAATAACATGGAAAATGGTACCTAATACTTGGTTTGGTAGCTTTGGAAAGTTTTTAAAATACAAAACTAGAAGTTTTATAGTGTTTTGGGTCCAAAAGTTGTGCTCTTTAAAAAGGTAGTAGGCTAGTCTGGACATAAAGATACTTCACATGCAAGTCCTCTTTAAACTTTGGAGTTTGTTTGAAAAAGACATGTTGGTCCCAAAGAAAAATTAAAACTATAAAATTATTTGTGCTATATTTATTTATTGATCATATATATCATAAACATAAGGTCACTTACATAAACTAATTTTATTTTTTCAAGAAATGTAATCAACAATGTAATTGGTAAATAGAATAAAACCCTCAAAATGAAAAATCTATGTGCTCTTTTGGGCTAAGTTCATTGGAAGATTGAAAGGTTGGTATGGCTGATTTACTTTTGTGTTCTTTTCTTTCTTTTTATTTTGAATGTGTCTGTTGTACTTTGATGTGGTTTGGTTTGTGGGCCCTTGGATGCGTAATGGGTCCTCCTTTTCTTTGCTTTGCCGGCCTGAATGATTTCTTTTATTTCTCTTTGGGCTCAGAAGTTCTTCTTTTTTACTTCCCTTTCTTTGAGAGTGCTTCTCTCTTTTGGGATGTATTTTTGTGTACTTGCCTTTGTTTAGGTTTATGGATGGATTCCCTGAACACATTGCAAGAGGGTGACTGTGACATTTTGTAAATATCCAACCAAAGGTTTATACTATCCCTGCTCATATAATTTCAAAGGGTCACCAACATTTAATAATTTCCCACCTTCAGAAAAAAATATATACATAGATATATATATATATCTATCAGACTATCAGAGCAACTCAGTTGCCTTCTACACACAAATTAAGATGCATTTCTTGTTGCTTGGGCAGCAAATGCAAAAGAGTAGCTTGTGCCTATGCATTTATGAGGGTCATGCACCCAAACTGAGCAAGGGGTGCCCTAAATTTGTTGGGTGGAATAGTTTAGATGAAGGGCATGTTTTGTGTATTTGATCTAACCAAGATGGAGGGTATTGAATTGACCTATTTTGCTGCAACTTACCATTATGTCAAGTTGTTGAAGCTGGTGAACCAAACCAACATTCAAAAAATAAACCATATATTTTCTATTCATTAGCTTTTCAGTCAAGCTTCATCAACCATGATTGTGGAAGAAATAATTTAAATGGACTGATTACTCATACAAAAATTAGTCCTCCTGGCTCCTGCCCAAGTCCATGAAAATGCATTATAATATTGGAAAAATGAAAATTATGCGTGAGTTGGTTTTGGGTCAGTGGGTTGTGGGAGCTGAATATGGACCCAACTTGTTATTGTGATCCTTTAGATGAAACATACCTACCCTGTTACCCATTTTTCTGTTTTACTTGGTAAAAAAAAAAAAAAAGAAAAAACGGGTGGGTCTTTGNCCTTTAGATGAAACATACCTACCCTGTTACCCATTTTTCTGTTTTACTTGGTAAAAAAAAAAAAAAAAACAGAAAAGATGGGTTGGTACTTGGTAAAAAAAAAGATGGGTTGGTACTTGGTAAAGGTTTCCTGATGCTTGCCCTCAAAGAATTTATTACTTTTTGGATAAACTTTGATGAAAGGGCATCTGTTTTTTCAATTCCTATTGACTGATTGACTCTAATTTCCATTGAACTAGAGTAATTTCATTTTTGGTAGCTGCAAAAAGTCCCAAATAAGTTTCTTAGAAAACCTCCATTCATGGCAAGAAACTAGTAAAGTGACATGCTCCTCTTCTGGGAATTCAGTTAGTTTATTTGATGATTGGTTGCTGAGCATGTACACAAGGAAAAAAGGAAAGAAAGGTTTGGAAAGTTGAATTAAAAAAAAGCGCCGTTGCCGGGGATCGAACCCGGGTCACCCGCGTGACAGGCGGGAATACTTACCACTATACTACAACGACCTTGCTGTTAAATCGTTCTACGTTTTTCTATATACCTAATAAGAAATTTGCTTTAGCTTTATATTATTGAATTTTGTCTTTGACCATTTTGACAATGTAGTGGGTTGGAAATATTGTTTACATGAAGCAGTTAAATTGATTTTCAAGTTCTTATAGCCATAATTGTCATTGTACAGAAGTATATACACATGGAAATATATATTAGCCCCACAGTAGAAATGTATTTTTATAAATAAATTTTAGTCTCTCACACTATTAAAAGGTGCCCAATTTATAAATTGTATAGAAGCTTCTTTGGGTTGATGAAAAACTTGAAGTGTTTATTTGTTTATTTAATTTTTTTTTTTAATCTAGAAGTCTTTGTCATGAAACTAATTTTGATTTTTTTCTCTTTCCAATTTAGTTTGGTGCATGTAGTTTTCAGCTTGGGTGATGGAGGAGGTTTAGAGGACATTGTTGGACAGTGCTGACTTTGGATCTTATGGGGATGGCCCAATGGTTAAATTATTCTGATTTGTAGGTCATGGACTCATGGTTTTGGCGCATATTGTTTAGGCCTGCGGTTTTGGCCCATATTATTCGAACATAAATTCATGTGGAAAGCTTGGAAATGGAAAAGTTTTAAAAATTAAAAAATGACGATGCAGATTATTGGCTTTGATTATTTTGCTTTTTGTTAGACTTATCATTTATTGTGCTATGGCGGAAAATTATTGTATGTGATGGTTACATACTTTTATCTCACAATATATTGTGTGTGAAATCCATTTTTTTACGATATAAAAGAGGTCATATGAAAACTCTTCCTACTACACCATCTCAACAGAAAGAGGATGTACATTGTAGGTAGCATAATACATACCACCAGAAAATCATCACTGTATATGCAACATACCCCACTGACAATAAACTTTCCCTGATCCAATTACCAGATTAAACAGCAAGGGTTTATATGCTTAGTCAATCTTTATTGTCAAGCCCAGGTTCAAGTTTTTTTCTTGGCCAGCATTTAAAGTTGGACAATTTTGCTCTAGGAAATAAGCCAATCCAATCTGCTTATCAACCAACCATCCTCCTCCAACCTTATCCATATTCCTCTTTTATCCCTTCCCATACACAATCTCATTGGTTTCCCACCATCTCGATCTCTACTTGCACAAACCTGAAAATTCAACCACCACCACACAAAGGTGACAACATTATTCCTTCACTACACAAAAAGGGTTCCTTATACTTCTCATTTCCTTCTATATTTTCAGTTGATCTTGTCTAAATCTTTGCACTCTTTTTTTGCTTTCCAGAAGATTAACAATGGCAACAGCCTCAGCAACAGTGACTCCAGCAATGTTCACCAGTACCACAATTGCCAAATCTAAAAGGAGAGCCAACAATGTGCAGTACATAGCAGGGCTCAACTCCTTTGCTGGACTCAAGGCTCACAACAGTGTGGCCTCTCTTGGCCTCCCACAGTGCACTGAGCAGTCCTTTGCAAAGATTGTGAGCTCCTTGAGAGCCCCATCACAGGGCAAAGGCAGAGGTGGAGGTGCACTCTCATCTACCTGCAATGCTGTTGGTGAGATTTTCAAGATTGCAGCAATCATGAATGGGCTTACTCTTGTTGGAGTTGCAGTGGGATTCGTTCTTCTCCGAATTGAAGCATCCGTGGAGGAAGCTGAGTGAGAATTTCAGATACTTTTGGTTGGTTTTATGCTATTTATCAAGATTCTGTATCTCTCTATTTAATTCTTCATTTGATGTAGCAATGGTTTATATTTTTCTGTTTTTTTTCTGGTGCATTGAATTTTGGATATCTATGCCAAACTAGCAATAGGCATCCAGTCTAAAATGTAATAAGCATATAATCTAATTTTTGGTTTAGTCAACATGATAAAAGGTCATAAGAATGACATTTTAATTGGTGCCAAGAGTTTGATAACTACCACTGTGAGTATATTTCCAATGGTTGAGTAAACAAGTTCAAAATATAGGATCTGAATCAAGTTTTTCATTCTTGTATATACTTGCATCTTATTGTGATCCTGCTTTACCTACAATGTAAGTAAGCTCTGAAATAATTGGAAACGCAATATAAAAGAAATAAAAAAAAAGTGTTTCAGAGTGTCAGAATATAAAGAGACTGACTTAAATATTTGAAATCGGTATGCAATTGGTATCTGACCAAAAAAAGTATGCAATTGGTAGGATGCAAAATATGCTTGGTAGAACTGTAGAAGGCATTGCATCCTTAACCCTGAAATGTTCCCTTTGAATAGTTTTGTAGTAATTCAAGAGTTTGAGGCTGAACATTTTCATCATAGGTGGGGGTGTTTTCTGAACTACCCCAACTTTTAGGTTCATTTTCTTCCCTTCCATGCTTTCTCCCTCGGTCTCCGTTCGTCTTAGTTACTAATACTGTTGCCAACTTCTCCTTATTACTGTGAGTGCTTCATATTCTGCCTTGGTTTTCTTTCCCAGTAGCATTTTCACAACCCCATCAGTATCACCTTGAGCTTTTGTTTTTCATCCCGTTATCCCCTTGGGTACCTATATCTTCCTCCTTCAACCTCTTAGGACAGCCCACTTCTCCATGTCCAAATCTCTTACAAGAATCACATTTTATTGGTTTTTTTCCCTGTTTTATCTTATATTTGATCCATTGCTGCGCAAAGAATAAGCACCATCAAGAAGGATTTCTTTATGCTTCAACCTCATTGTACAACCTTGCATGGATAGCCTATATATCCCTGGTTGCTGTCAGTTTATCAATTAACTGAGCAATCAAGGAGACCACAGATGCAGCTTTACCTTGTCTAGAGGAAACCAAATACTGAATATTTTCCCTTTCTCTTTATTTTTATGAAAATACAAATTAAGGGTCCAATGTTTTAACATGGAAGATTTCTTACCAAAGGACAAAGCTCCCTCATAGCACTTTTTGCTTGGCTTCAGGGCTACCAGTGATATAACCTGAAGTCCTTCAGTTTAGAAGTCCATTCTTGTTTAGCCTTTTCCGTTCTTTCAAACAAGGATGTCCAGCCATGTCTACCCTCAACTCCAAGACTAAAGATATAAGAATCACTTGATACATACCTTGATCATCATGGAAAGTAGTTGCCTTTCTGGCATCACCTTTTTCTTGTAGACAGGTTTAGACCAATTATTACTTGTTCTAAAATTTCCATGTCCAAGCATGACAATGCCCCTGCATTGACTTGATTTCTAAATATTTATTGCCATAGCAGCAACTTTTACACAATTATTTTGGAGGACTGAGAATTTCATTAGGGAATAAACAAAAAGAACCTGGCAACCAACAAAGAGAAAGTAGCAAAGCCTACTAAAATCCAAGCATCAGTTTTATGAAATAACAGAGGGAAAATTCACACATTTATGGCATATCCTTTTGGATAAGGCATGCTTCACCACAATTCGTGCACACCACAGAAAGTAGCCTGGAAGTTTTATATTGCTTTTTCTAGTCAGATGATAATTTTATGCATTCAATCTTTTAGTGGCATTAGTTGGTCAGATTAGGAAAATTTTAATGGTTTAACCATTTGAGACTTGAGAGTGACCCTGATCTATCCTTGCATAATGGCTTTGTAATAACAGACAAAAGTAAAGAAAGGCCAAAAGTACACTCAATCCAAGTCATTATAGACTTAAATATTAGATTTTCATATAGTATATCTCAACATTTTGCTGATATACCAATAAGGTTTCACTGTCTAGCTAGAGACAAAATTAAGCCTCAATTAATTAAACCCATTTTTTATTACAATAAATGAAAAATGTCGCGGCAACAAAACAAAATGATTTCTCTTTGAAAATGGCAATTGCACACCTCCTTGCAGTAGTCTTGCATGTAGGTACTTGCACATGCACAACCAGAGTTCATGAGGGTTCAATTTCAATGTTACTAATTTCAATTTTGTTCATAAGTAAGAAAAGCTTAGATTTTTTAGGATATAGCATATGATATAGTGGAAAATATTAAAGAGGTGTGTTTCTCTTATCAAAGCTCAAAGAAATTTAAAACACTCCCAAATCTTAATGCATTATTGATGACAGAACTCAAGTGTCATATGTCCTTGAAAGGACATGGACTTGCCCTGTAAACTACTTAAACTTCTATGGATGAGCTTCCTTGAAATCATTTATGGCTATAGGGACATCTGCTCCTCTACTGTGGAGTTGCTCATACTCTATTGACAGGTCCCTTGGAATGCATTTGCCAGCAAATTTCAGGCATGTACATCCTGTGAATACCAAAATTCCAGAGATTATCCAACTAAATTGCAAGTTGGCCAATGCTCTTGCCCTAAAATCAGCCTCACTGGTCTCACAAGTTACTGCTCCAAACATGTTATCACTACTACCCTCCACTAAATGGACAACGCAACCCTTTGGTACAAACCAAGGAGACCAGAGCATGAATCCCATGTTCATAAACCAGCAACCTTGAAATACAACTGAAATAGAGAGAACAAGTGCTGCAGGAAGACTGGTTTGGAAACAAGTTGCTGCCAAAGCTGCAATGGCAGAAACAAACACTATGAGCTGCAATAACCAATGGTAATGGCCTTCAAGCCCAACATGGTCAGTAGAGTGGAAGTGGAGTAGGAAAAGCTCTTGACAAAAGACAGAGGCTGCAAGCGTTCCAACAACCCCAGATAGGATCTGAAAAGAATGAATCAACTCGGCGCAAAGTGTAAACCCAGAAAATATGACAAGGTGGAGGAACATGGTTGCATGCTCCAAGTTGTGGAGCTTGAAAGTGAAGCGAAGAAAAGGGAAGTCTAGAACTTGCATGAAAATTGCAGATATAGAGAAAGATAATATGAAAATGAGCTCCAAGTGTTTAAGTTTGGAAAGAGGGCCATTGAATGGGTACCAAAACCTTACTGTAAAGTTTCTAGGGCCTTTGAGAAAATAGGATCTGATAGTGTTGATGGTGTGCCATAAACCAAGGAGGGTGAGTGCAAAGCCAGGTACTATGTGCCCAACAAAGGTGCCCATTGAAAGCTTGTCTCCCCAGATCAGGGTTTTTTGTGCATGATCTGTGGAAGATAGAGCTTAATTCACAATCTCCAGATATACCTTAAATACATGAAGCCATTGCAGTGGCAGTGAATACCAAAAGCAGCATAAGTACATTATGGTAATTTTTCAAAACATTTGGTGCATGATGCATGTGTTTCCACAAACAAAATTTCACAAAACGACACTCAGCTATGTGTGACACTCCAAAAGTTTGAAGAAAATGGATATCCAAAATGGAAGTGCCACCTCCATGAAGATTATGGTGTTGCATCAAGACCATTTATTGAAGTATGTAGTTAATCCTTCCCCAACTCCTCAACATTATGAGGACCACAGGATTAACCAATATGCAAGTAGTGGAGAGTGAAGTGTTTTCACTTTTCAAGATATTAAGTGTGGCAAATAAGATGTTCCCACTTATTCAAGATATTTTATTGTCCAGTGGACCTCATTCAACTAAAGAATTGTATGACAACGGTAAAAGTTGTATGATTCCTGGTATATTACCTTGCCACAAAATGGGTGTACCAAAGGGATCCGGATTCTCTACTAATCTTTTTGGTGTTGATTTTGTGTTTATATCAAAAACTAGTAATCATATTTCCAATATAAATTTTAATTACCAAACCAAAAAGATCAGGAGAGGATCCTATTCCGTATGGAATATGGTTGTCTTCTAAGTTCCACTCGCACTATGAAAGGTTGAAATTCTCAGCACCTGAAAAAGAAAATAGTTTGAGGCTTGGGAGTAGTGCAGATGAAGAAGTCTCATGAGAAGAAGACTAAAAATATTGAGTTCATTATTTCTTTACTATTGTATACTAGTTCTTTTGTTATTGCAAATGTTAGAATTCCTCTGTTGGAATTGTGATAATTGATATCATTGAAATAGATTAGTTGCAGTTAATGCCAAAATTACATGTACAGTACCAGTATGACAATTTCCTGCTATAATTAACTTTACAACATTACATTACTCTGTTTATGGAGAATGCATGATCCATCATCGTTTATGATCAAACAAAACTCAAGCATACTGTATGTACATGGAATAGCTCAGTGCCACTGCCAAAAAATAACTAAAGAACTAAGGGCATGTTTACTAAAGAGAAAATGTAATAATTTTACAGTAAAGTGTTCTTCGTGAACCCATTGAGTTTATTCTGAATCTACAACATAAAAACTGAAAAAGATACATATGTGAGCTACGTCAAGGAGCTCATCTTCAAGAAGTAACCAAAAGAATCTTCTAAAACCAGAATTTTGGTTTGAGAACACCCCTTTCTCTTTAAAAGTATAAAAAACATGGAAGGCAACTTCATGAATCATCCTTTCTCAAAAATTCATCAACATTCCCAATCCCCTCAATCAGAGAGTAATATGTGCTGTCGTCAGGTCTGATCCCTCTGCTCACCATTTCTTTAAGGAGCCCTTCAGCAACATCGCCTGCTTGGTTTTTGCATAGGCCTTGTATAAGGGCATTGTAAGTTAAAAGGGTAGGATTGAAACCTATACTCAACATCTCATCCCGAACTTTTAAGGCATCGTTCGTATCACCTCTTCTACTATAACCACTAATGAGGGTGTTGTAACTAATGTGATCAGGTTTAATTCCCCTTCTTTTCATCTCATTAAGAAGTTCGCGAGCTTCCTCAACTCTCCCTGCCCTGCAGCGCCCTTGCATTAGGGTATTGTAAGTCACTTCATCCGGACGGACCTTCATCTTATCCATCTCCCCCAAAAGTGAAAATGCACGCTCCATATTCCTGTTAGCACAGTGACCATCAATCAAGGCATTAAACATCACAAGATCCGGCTGAATACCTGTACGCAGTGCCTTCTCAAACAAGTCATCCGCTTCTTTCATTCGTTTCCTCTTACTCAAAACATAAATAAGTGATGTATAAGTAACCTTCGTAGGCTCTATCCCTTTACTCAACATTTCATCATGAAGACTAAAGGCTTTCTTTGTATGCCCAGATCTGCAAAAGCCATTAATGAGAATATTATATGTAATGCCATCAGGAACCATTCCCTTATCTTCCATTTCCTTGATCATACCATCAGCTTCAGTCATCCTAACTTCCATAAACAATGCATGAATCAACAAATTGTAAGTTGACACAGTCGGCATTATACCCTTCTTCACCATCTCATCTCTATAACCGAAAGCCTTGTCCAAATCACCTTTATTGCAATAACCATCAATTAAGGTGTTATAAGTCACAGCAGTTGGAAGCAGCCCAGTTTCCAGCATTCTATCAAAAAGCCCAGATGCTTCCTCAAGTCTTCGTTCCTTGCACATTCCGCTAATAAGAGAACCATAAGTGTAGGAATCCGGCTCAATGCCTTTACCTTTCATAGCATCAAAGATCATATGAGCCTTTCCAACTCTCCCTCTCGAACAAAACCCGTGAATTATGGTATTGTAAGTAACAACATTAGGCTTAATGCCCAAACTCTCCATAAACCCAAGAAACTCCTTCGCCTTGCCCAACTTCCCTTCTTTACACAACACATTAATCATTATGTTGAACGTGTAAACACTTGACTTGACCCTCAACCTAAACATCTCAGCATACAAAACCCATGCAGCCTGTGTTCGATTCAACTTCAAGAACAAGCTCAACATGTCATTACAAGTCACAGTCTTAGGCATAACACCTTTGTCCTTCATCATGTAAAAGCACTGAAAAGCCTCATCAGCCCTCTTCATTTCACAACAAGTCCTCACCAACATATCAAAAATGATGGTGCTTTTCAAACCCAAACGCTCTCGCGAAAGCGCAAGCGAATCAAAAACCTCTCTGAGAGTAGCAATGCCACTACCAACGACTTGCTTCAAGAGTTGTAATGTGGGTTTTGGGGAGGGTTGGCGGGCGACAATGGCGACGGCGAGGCAAAGGGTTTTGACATCGAGGCGATGAAACTCGATGTGGGATATGAATTCGAGGACAAGTTGAGGGCTTTTGTGGAGGTCAAGGAGGGCGTCTGAGATTAGAGAGGGGGAGAGGTTTGGTGAAAGGTGTTTGATGAAATGCCACTGAGAAGATTGGATGGAGTTGAGGAGAGACTGGTGGGTGACTGGTGGAGGGTTTGTGGGGGTGTCTGGATGAGTGAGTGAAGAGAAAGGTGAGGAAGAGGGAGATGGGTTTGTAGAGATAATGGGTCTGAGCTTGTGGGGTTTGAGGGTCTGAGGGTTGAAGAGTTTGTGTGGTTTCATCGTTGACAGAGAGAGAGCTTGTGATTTTGGGTAGGGGAGAGTCAGAGGGCGCGCAAGGGATTTGTGATTCTAAACCAACGAAGGTTTTAACTTTAAACCTTTCAAAAGAGGTCCTTTGAGAGTTTGTCAAAAGAAAAAACTAATTTACATTTTTAGTCCACGTAATCTGGTGGGCTTTCACTTAAGTCCCTATAGTATAAAATGTTACAATTGTACTTGTACATCTAAATTTTTAATGAGAAAGACTTAAGGCTATGTGGATTTGCGAAATGGGTTCTTTAAAATGTCATTCTTATGCTCAAGAGATGAGAAGTTTAACGTGGATTTGGAGTTTGGAAATCGGTATTAGATTTCATTTCCATGTTTCGTAAACACTCTTGAGGTCATTAAGGGTGCATTATCTTTTACATAAGAATGAAATACCAATGAAGGAGAAAATTTGAAACCCTTTGGCCATTAGGTTTATTCAATTTCTTGAAAAAGTATTTATTATGAGTTTTTATTACCAAATCAGCCCGATAAACTAAAAATATCATTTTTATCATTTAAGCATTATTAATTTTTAAATATAATAAATGAATAGATAATTTTATTTTTTAACTGAGAAAATTGCCATTGTCGAACAGTGACAATTAGTGAGTCATTTTTATACTATAACACGGGTGGATATGACTTTATAAGCTTGAATTGTGTGTTTTTTGTTGGTTTCATTAGTTTTTGATATGTTTATGTAATAAAATATATAAGATATATTAACAAGTATCATTTTTATATAGATATAAAAATAGTTACTGTTGCATAGTGATAATTGTCGAGCGTTCGATGAGTTCTATCTCGCGCCCAGTTCATTAAAGTGGACTGGGTTTAGATTTTATGTAGCAATGGAGTAGGTTATCAACCTTATTTGTGAACTAGACTTTAAAAAAAAAAACCCATAAATGAATGTATTATCAAATAACACATTTTAATTCTTTGTTGCACAAATCAAACATTGGAATAGTAATAATTTTCTAGCTGTCATTGGAACTTTGACCCCTATTACTTTGTCCCAGTCTGGTATATTATTTGACATTATGTGACTTCCATCAAATAACACGAACACACTTTGGATATATCCATGGTCAATTTAGTCCATGATAAGTTTTTTTCCTTTCGCTAAAGATTGTTCGACATAAGTCATGTTATATACCAAATTGAAAATTTGGGTATAAAAATTGGGATAAATAGAAATTTGAGTACTTAATTGAGGCAATGTCTAAAGTTCAGGTACCAAAATAAAAAAATGCCTTTTCAATTGATGTTTAATTGCTTATGGCTAGATTGTATCCCATTAGTATTAACATTGAGAGGGCTTTAAACTAAGAAATTGGGCTTGAAGATGTCTAGTTCTTAAAACACAAGAAAACCCACTACTAAGGCTATTTGGTATACTGGAAAACAAAAAATTGCAGGATCATTATCAAATGACTTTCATAGAGTGATTAAATTCATTTTTTCTACTTGAAATCTCTGAAGCATTTGAATGGTTAGCGAATTCCAATTTAGAGAATCTTTGTAGTCTCTGTAATTTTCAGGAGAAGACAAAGTTTTTACAAGTGACACATATGCTCAAAACATTAGTATTCTCTATAACATATATTGAAATTTTCTTTTTCCAAAATTTGCAGGGGCCATGGCCCCTCTTCCTCTTACTCCCTTCTATGTTCTATGTTCTATGTTCTGCCCCTGAGGCCATCTGCAAGAAAAAAACATTAAAAGAAGCATTAGAATGGTTTACAAGCCATACAAACAATAGTATTTAAGAAAAGATGAATGAAAACCCATGAGCAGTGCACCAATGACCAAATTTATAAGTTTCTATTTCGATAAATAATGACTTCAAATTTTATTTTCATCCATGTCAGCTTCAATTCTCCTATCAAACTAAATGCTGCATCACAGCCTAGAAAAAGAAGAGGGGGGGGGGGGGGGTAAGTGAGGGGCTAGTTGCAGGGCTGCTGCTGTTGTTTCTCAAGATGCTTTACACGTATAATAGTTTTTACTCTTCACTGATCTCAAAAAGAATATCATGTTAACCACCTTTTATTTTTGGGTGAATGACTTGGGGAAACAGAGTACTGCAATGAAAAGAAAGCCGAAAGTGTCCCCGAGCCCACAGAGCAAAAAACATGTGGGAAAAGTATTTCATTGACATGAATTGTTGTGAACTACTCCAAATTAATGACTTTTTTTTTTTTGGTGTTTTTGTAACAAGGGGGGCTAAAGGCCAAAGAGGAGAACAAACTGCTTCCAAGCCTAGTGACCCCAACCAGGTCAGCAAACAGAACATCCTAGCCTTGAGTGGGAGAGGCAGAAAACAAAGTGCAGCCTACTTCCAGTGAGAGCCCAAGTCCAGCTATGCTATTAGCTACTGTTTATCTTTCCCTATGAACATGAAAAGGACAACAAGACCAACCCTTTCCAATTAGAGTTTTACAACCATAATAAGGCTTTCCAGACGGTGACAATCTCCAGTACTTTTCTGCAGCAACTCTGAAGCTACTATTGAATCAATTTAAACCATGATTTTGGAGCATCACTCTTCCCTTCTCCCAAGAAAAATTCAACTCCAAGTAAAGAGTCCAAAACTCAGCTAATTCCTAACTTAGCAGCAAATGGAAACTTCCAAATACCATTGCAGTTCCTTAGGACACCACCAGCCAATCCACCCTGACAAACTAATGATTGCACCATCCACATTAAGTTGCCAGACTTGAAAGTGCAAACACTTCAGGCATCATACTCTCTTAAACAAAATATACTGTCTAAAATGGTATATTTGAGTTTCCATTCAAGAGAAAATAGACTAAGAAAATTTGGAAAAACATAAAAAGAGCATAATTCGAGTCGCATATCAATTCAAGTGTTATAAGGCTCTAAGCTATACCAATTCAATTAGTGTTATCAATTCAAGTGTTGTACTCTCTGTTTTCTATTCATAAAAGTATGTTTCATATAAAAAAAAAAAAGTATAGCTTAGATGCCCATTGAAGACCATCTGAAAACTCATGTAAACAACACCAAATCGTTCTATAATTAATTCTATTAAGCACCACAGAAAACCCAAAATCTCTCTATTTATTATTTTCTAACAAAAGTATACCCAACAAACTTTAAGAATGAGCAACAGTTAGCATGGGAGACAAGAACCCAAATTAGCAAACATCTCATTTCGATTTTAATCAACGTATTGAACAACAGTAAATCAATCGCTGAATCTGATATACATATAAAAGAAAAAAAAAAAACTAAATTAGACAATGATTGTATCAAAATTAACCTGAAATTTTAAGTAACGGTAATGGGTTGCTGCTTGGAGGGCTCGAGCGGCTTGTTGCTCATCTTATCCATGAAATCTTCGACGTTGTAAACGACAGTGATGTAGAGGGAGCAGCTAGGGCACCGAGCGATCTCTTCGCCCAGTTTCAGGTCGTCCTTAGTGATTTGGAACAAGTCTCCGCACGGGCATGGGTACGTGTACGCCTGGAGCTCCTCGTTCCACTCCATATCTTCGATCTCCACGTCGTCATACGACATCGTGTTCGAGCTAGCTTCTGCGCTTCAGTGAGAGTCTCTGAGTTTGGGATTAGGGTTTCGTTAAATTTTTTAATGATGCATAGAAAAGCCCTAATTTGAAATATCCAAAACCCTAGAGATCGAAAAGTTGATAAACTCACCTTGAGAGATCAGCCGTTGATTCAGTCCAAAAAAAAAAAAGAATAGCCGTTCATTCAGTCCAAAGAAAAAACAGCCGTTGATATCACGCTCACATTTCTGACCGAGCAATTGAAAAAAACGGCCATTGATCCGAACCGATCAGTTCGGTTATTTTTTTGCCTTGTCGGTTTTAGTTAGCGGAAAGGACCGAACCGCCACCATCAGTGGTCAGAAGTGACATGGAAAACTCTCTTAGCAAAACACCAAAATGCCGAACCGCCCCACCAAATACTGTCAACTGACTCTCACTAACACCAAAACTTTGGTAATTGACCCATGTTAGTTCGGCGCCGATTTGCTTCTGTGCCTTCCGCCCCTCCCTACGGTTCAATCATTGGTTTCGTGGAATTGATTTGGCAACCCACCCCTAGTTGATATGCCTAATCTGAAGGCTTTGATTTTTTTTTTTTTTTTTCCAAATTAGAGAGGTTTTGAATTTTTTGAATTTTTTGAATTTTTTGAATTCTTTGAATTTTTTTTCAAAATAAGATGAGTTTGGCAATATTTTGAGCTTGATATATGTCTTAATCTCAACATTCGCTTTTTTTATTACATTGAAGAGAATTTGGACCTAGGCTAATTCTAACCCTTATTCTCACTCACCCTTACCACTTGTGAGCTAACCTCAAAAACTTATTTATAAGAAAAAAAGAAAAGAGAAAAAGGGAAAGAAAGAAACATATAGAGAGGGAGGTCATTAACAGTGGACATGAGTTAGGTTGGTTAGCTAGGTTGAGCGAGGTAGTAGTTTGCTTTTTACGTTTTCTTAAAAAAGTTTTATTAAGGGGTATAAATGAAATTTTTAAAAAGGGTAGTGAAGATAGTTTAGGGTAGTAAATGATTGTAAAGTCTATTTATATAAATTAACTTACCTAATGTTTTGAAATGTTAAAAAGGTTCACTTAATAAGCAATAAACCCATTTTTTAAAAAAGAGACGCTCAAATTGACAACAACAAAAAAAGCTAAGTGCATATAAAGTGTTGTATAGTGTCGATAGCAACTGTTCAACAAGAACATTGTAGCGATAGTTATGTTTAATAATAACTCTACAATGATAATCACTGTTAATAATATCGTTGTAAAACATGAAAAAAAAAAAAAAAAAAAGGTGGTGTGCGCTAAGCTCCGTGTCCAGCGTGTTATCCACGGTTTTTAAAAGTTGCTTAAATTATCATTATATTTTTCATTTTGGGCTATTAAAAAAAAAAATTCCCTATTTTTGGTTACATTATAAGTCACTGAACCATTGATTTATTCAAGATGGAAAAAGAGCCATTGATTTATTCTAAAAATATGAATGCTAACTTCCTAAGGCATCTAGATTCTAGACTATGTATTTTTTCTATTGTGCAATTATTCTCTCAATATCATTATCCGTAACTTAATGCAATGCATTATCATTCGAAGCTTGATATATTACTATTCATACCTTGATGTATTAGAAAACAAACTTACTTATTACAAGTGTATGCATAAAGTACCGGTCGGAGTAAGTTTTTAACTGCTTTTCGCCCAACGGAGAAAACATGAAAAGAACTTTTGCTATTTGAATTTCGTCAATTTGCCGGAAAATAAAAAAAGAAAAGGACTTGAGAAAACACAGAGCAGAAGACAATCAGAGGCCAGAGAAAGAGGGCAGAGTAAAGTAGTAAACAACCATAAACAGCGCGCGAAAGAGAGAGAGAGAGAGAGAGAGAGAGAGAGAGAGAGAGAGAGAGAGAGAGAGAGAGAGATGCCACAGCAGCAACAGCAGCAGCAGCAGCATGATGCAAGGACTCCACCACCAACAGCAGCAACTCGCGGCTCTTCTCTCCGTCGCGCTCCCCAAGGACGATTCCGCCTCCGCCTCCACCGCCGCCTCTAACTCGGATGACGACGACTCAGCCCGACTCGCCGCCATCAACTCGCTCCACCGCGGCATTCTCTACCCTCCCAACTCGCTCCTCGTCACCCACTCCGCCTCTTTCCTCGTCCAGGGCTTCTCTCAGCTTCTCTCCGACAAGTAACTAAAGCCTTTTCAATTTCAGTTTCACTCTCTCTTTCTTAAAATTAGTATTCGATTTTTATTACTATTTTTTGTTTAATTATCTATTAACTTAAAATTTGCGTGGAACTTTGCACTGTAAAGTGGTTTTAGTGTAGACAAGTCCTGCTGGTTGAGTTTGGCTGTGTTTGGTTGCTGAGAAAGTGTAGGATAATTAGAAAGGCTTTGAATTGAAAAATTGTTTGAAAAATGACCTTTTCTGGTTGAAATTATATATGTATCTCTCTGGAAATTGCATTGTAGATCGTATGCCGTGAGGCAAGGGGCGGCTGTAGCATATGGGGCTCTTTGTGCTGTGGTTTGTTCAATCCCTATAACTTCGAATGGAAGACAAAACCATGTTATGCTTGGAAGCTTGGTTGACCGGTTCATTGGTTGGGCGTTGCCATTGCTTAGCAAAGCCAGTGCTGGAGATGGGAAAATGGAATTGGCGGTGGATAGCTTACGGGAGTTCCTTAATGTTGGGGATGTTGGCGGGATTGAGAGATATGCCTTGTCAATTCTCAAAGCGTGCCAAGTACTTCTTGAGGATGAGAGAACCTCCTTGAGTTTGTTACATCGGCTTCTGGGTGTTTTAACTTTGATTTCATTGAAGTTTTCTAGATGCTTTCAGCCTCATTTTCTTGACATTGTTGATCTGCTTCTTGGGTGGGCATTGGTACCAGACCTTGCTGAGTCGGATAGACGAATTATAATGGATAGTTTCTTGCAATTTCAGAAACATTGGGTGGGGAATTTGCAGTTTTCTCTTGGATTGCTGTCAAAGTTTCTGGGTGACATGGATGTTTTGCTTCAGGATGTAAGTCATGGAACCCCACAACAATCCCGAAGGTTGCTTGCTTTACTTTCTTGTTTTTCAACAGTTTTGCAGTCCACTGCTTCTGGGTTGCTGGAAATGAATTTACTTGAACAAATCACTGAAGCCCTTAACAGAATGGTTCCTCGGTTGTTGGGATGTTTATCTATGGTTGGAAGGAAATTCGGGTGGTTGGAATGGATTGGGGATTTATGGAAGTGTTTGACTCTCGTGGCGGAAATATTTTGTGAAAGATTTTCCACCTTTTATGCACTTGCAGTTGATATTTTATTTCGAAGTTTGGAAGTGGACAATACTACCCAACCAATGGAAACTGGAAGAATTACCTCCTTTCAAGTTCATGGAGTTCTAAAAACTAATCTCCAATTATTATCTCTGCAAAAGTTTGGGCTTCTCCCATTATCTGTACAGAAAATTCTGCAATTTGATGCTCCAATATCTCAGCTCCGTTTGCATCCTAATCACTTAGTAACAAGCAGTGCTGCTGCCACTTATATTTTCTTGCTTCAACACGGGAATAATGAAGTTGTTGAACAAGCAGTGACTTCGTTAATAGAGGAGCTGGAGTTGTTGAAGGGCTTGCTAGAGAAGGCCATGGGTCATGGAGATGGGGTTATTGCATGTTCTAAATCCTATTCAAAACTTGAATTGTTTGCCTTGATTAAATTTGACTTGAAAGTTTTGTTGACATGTGTCTTCTCGGGTGGGGTTAATAGTTTGATTGGTCAGCCAGACATTGCAACCCTATATCTTATGAGGTCAGAAAAATTGGTGAATTTTATCGTTGAGAAATTTAATCCTTTTGTCTTACCTATTATGGCATATGTGGATTTGCAAGTCAATGTTATCAAGACATTGGACAGGCTAACAACAGTTAAATTCTTAAGAAAGTGCTCTATAACATATCAGAGCAGTGGGAAATCATCAATGGATGTTACTGCTGATAAATTACTTTCCAGTGAGTATTTGTCGAATGAACATTCAGTTGTGGTTGTTGAGAATCTGAGGAAGTACAGTGTGTTCTTTGTGAAAGCTCTCCATGTTTCTTCTCCTCTTGCAGTTAAAGTAATCGCGCTAGATTGGGTTCAAAGAATCTGTGAGAATGCAATTGCTTTTAATGAGAAATCAGACTCAGAAACTCATTTCTATGAAGTGTATGGTAATGTTAGGATTATTGGGAATATGCTTTTCTCAATTTTGGATGCTGCATCTGACAGGGAACCAAAAGTGAGGTCACATGTTGCATTAGTATTGGAACTGTTACTGCAGGCAAGGCTTGTACATCCTCTTTACTTTTATTGCATAGCTGAAGTGGTCCTAGGAAAACTTGGTGATCCAGATATTGAGATAAAAAATGCATTCGTCAGGCTGCTTGCTATTGTTGTGCCTACTACATTGTATGCATGTGGGTTTCATGATTATGGGACATCTACTTCATCTGGGGCTGGTGTTCTTCGGTTAGGCGACAGTTCTAACTTGCACTGGAAGCAAGTATTTGCCTTGAAGCAGCTCCCTCAGCAGCTTCACTCGCAACAACTTGTTACCATATTGAGTTACATATCCCAAAGGTGGAAGGTGCCTATTTCTTCTTGGATCCAACGGCTTATTCATAGTTGTCGGAGTTCTAAAGACTTTGTTTCAAGTCAACTTGAGGAAACAGGAAACTTTGGTGCCAATGGTGTATGGTTGGACATCAAAGTGGATGAAGATTTTCTTGAAAAACATTGCTCAGTTAATAATCTGGCTGGTGCCTGGTGGGCTGTACATGAAGCTGCTAGATATTGTATTGCCATGCGCCTTCGGACTAACCTTGGTGGGCCAACTCAGACCTTTGCAGCATTAGAGCGAATGCTTTTGGACGTAGCACACCTGCTACAGCTTGACAGTGAGCAAAATGATGGGAACTTAAGTATGATAGGGCCTTCTGGTGCTCATTTGTTACCAATGAGGTTACTCTTTGATTTCGTTGAGGCCCTAAAGAAAAATGTATATAATGCATATGAGGGCTCAGCTGTTTTACCATCTGCTACGCGCTCAAGTTCCTTATTCTTTCGAGCTAACAAGAAAGTTTGTGAGGAGTGGTTTTCTCGTATATGTGAGCCAATGATGAATGCTGGATTAGCACTACAATGCCATGATGCTACAATTCATTATTGTGCTCTGCGTTTACAGGAGCTCCGGAATCTCGTAGGTTCAGCTTTGAATGACAAGTCTAGGGCACAAGCAACCGAGAACCTCCATAATATCAGGGGTAGATTTTCTGCAGACATCTTGAGGGTTTTACGGCACATGGCATTGGCTCTGTGTAAGATTCATGAATCAGAGGCTTTAATTGGCCTGGAAAAGTGGGTTTCAATGACACTCTCTCCCTTTCTTGTGGAGGAAAACCAGTCCCTCAGTAACAATAGGATGTTGGGGCCCTTTACATGGGTCAATGGGCTTGTATATCAGGCAGAAGGTAAATATGAAAAGGCTGCTGCACACTTCATTCACTTGCTGCAGACTGAGGAGTCACTTAGTTCCTTGGGTTCTGATGGTGTACAGTTTGTTATTGCACGCATCATTGAGTGTTATACTTCAGTTTGTGATTGGAAATCTTTAGAATCCTGGTTATTAGAGTTGCAAACACTTCGTGCTAAGCATGCTGGGAAGAGTTATTGTGGTGCTCTAACGACAACGGGCAATGAAATTAATTCAATTCATGCCTTGGCACAGTATGATGAGGGTGAATTTCAGGCAGCATGGGCATGCCTTGGTTTGACACCTAAAAGTAGCAGTGAGCTCACACTTGATCCGAAATTAGCCTTGCAAAGAAGTGAGCAGATGCTTTTACAGGCAATGCTTCTTCAAAATGAAGGAATGGAAGATAAGTTGCCACATGAGTTACAGAAGGCCAGGTCAATGCTGGAGGAAACGCTGTCTGTTCTGCCGCTTGATGGATTAGAAGAGGCAGCAGCTCATGCTACCCAGTTGCACTGCATCTTTGCGTTTGAAGAATTTTACAAGATTAATGGTAGCCAAGATAAACCCAGGCAACTTCAATCAATATTAAGTTCATATGTCCAATTTATGCAGCCACAAATAGGTAGAGTCCATCAAGACTGTAACCCTTGGTTGAAAGTTCTTCGAGTTTATCGAACTATTTCCCCAATCTCTCCAGATACTGTAAAGTTCTGTATGAATTTGTTGAATTTGGCCCGCAAACAACAAAACCTACTATTGGCAAACCGTCTAAACAACTATCTCAAAGATCACATATTAAGTTGCCCTGGGGAAAAACACGATGATTTGCTCATCTTGAATTTGCAGTATGAGGGCATCCTGCTAATGCATGCTGAAAACAAGTTTGAAGATGCTTTAACGAACCTTTGGTCTTTTGTGCGTCCTTGCATGATTTCTTCACCATCTGTAGTTTCTGATGCCGAAAATAGTATTCTGAAGGCCAAGGCATGCTTGAAACTCTCAAATTGGCTTAAACAAAACTATTCTGATTCGAGGCTAAATGACATTGTTCATAAGATGCGGTCAGATTTTGATATGGCTGATTCCTCTTCTCCTGGCAGAGGTGGACCCCTATTTGGCAATGAGATCTTAAGCTCTAAACCACCTTTGGGTCCTATTATTGAGGAAATTGTCGGTACAGCTACAAAATTGTCTACTCATCTCTGCCCCACTATGGGCAAATCCTGGATTTCTTACGCCTCTTGGTGTTTTAGTCAGGCCAGAGACTCTCTGTTAACCCCACATGAAAATACCCTTCGCTCATGCTCGTTTTCTTCCATCCTTATTCCTGAAGTTATACCAGAAAGATTCAAGCTAACTGACGATGAGATCATGAAAGTGGAATCTTTGATTTTAGAGCTCTTCCAGAATAGGGATGATGGGGGTTTTAAAGCTGAAAAGGGAGAGTGGAACTTTTCTCTTGATTCTGCTACAACAAAAAATGACAAACCTGTGATGGCTTTGGTGCAGCAAGTAGTGAATATTATTGAAGCTGTTTCTGGTGCACCTGGTGCAGAAGACTCTAGTGATGATTGCCTTTCTGCTACTCTAGCTTCTCAGTTGAAGATCTGCTTTCTTCGTGCAAATTTTGGCCTAAACGAAACTGACATATTTTCTGTGGTCAATGATTTAGTAGTTGTTTGGTGGTCTTTGAGGAGGAGAAGAGTGTCCCTCTTTGGACATGCAGCTCATGGTTTTATACAGTATCTTTCATATTCATCTTCCAAGATTTGCAATAGTTGCTTGGCCGACTCTGATCCTGAGCCTCTGAAGCAAAAAACTGGCAGCTATATACTGAGGGCTACATTGTATATCCTACATATTCTTCTCAATTATGGAGCAGAGTTGAAAGATATACTTGAGCCTGCTCTTTCAACAGTTCCTTTGTCACCATGGCAGGTGAGCTGCTGTTCCTTGGTTTATTTCCTGCATGCTAATTTTCCGTGAGGCTGATTTGATTTTGTTCTGATTACAATCTTCACTTCTAGGAAGTAACACCCCAATTGTTTGCTCGGTTAAGTTCTCATCCCGAGCAAGTGGTCCGGAAGCAGTTGGAGGGCTTACTGATGATGCTGGCCAAGCAATCTCCTTGGTCCATTGTCTACCCAACACTAGTTGATGTGAATGCTTATGAAGAGAAGCCTTCGGAGGAGCTTCAGCACATACTTGGTTGTTTGGTAACAAAATTTCTTTCATCAATTTGCCTCACACCATTGTGCATTTAGTGCAAATGTGCAACCTAATATTTCTGATATATAAAATTCTATTTACCCATAGTATTCACATTTTACTTGAAATTGTGGAGGTTAAGGTCATCATTAGGATTAGGAATAATGAAAGGCACACTTCTATGATAACTTTGTGTTTTGTATTAATAACAAACTACTAACTGGTATATGCCAATGCTTTTTAATACACTAAATTTACTATAATTTATATATATATATATATAAATTGCGTTGGTTATATCTTGCAAATGGTGTTAACTGTTAACTATCCTAAATTTATTCATCTGAGATTCCAAATCATCACTTTCTTGTTCAACACAGAATTTAAGATGTTTTAAACTTAATCATGTTACATGCAGAGTGAACTATACCCAAGATTGATTCAGGATGTTCAGCTTGTGATAAATGAGCTGGGAAACGTTACTGTTCTTTGGGAGGAGCTATGGCTCAGCACACTTCAAGATCTTCACACAGGTATGTTTGACTTCGCTTAAATGAGGCTTTGTTGTTTATAATGCCATTTATGTGAACATGCTTTGGTTTTTAGGTGATGCATACAATTTTGTGGGAAGGTGAATCTTCTCTTGTCAAACTTACGTAACTTGGATATGAAATTATATGTCAGAGACTAATGTGCAGGCCTTAATAAAAAATGAGCTGCCTACCTGCATGTTTGGACCTCAATTTGTGTGCACCAGACATAACCATTGGTGTACCATATTCGAACTCACCCATTTGTTTTCTTCCATTTTTCCTTCAGATGTGATGAGGCGTATAAATGTGCTGAAAGAGGAAGCTGCACGAATTGCAGAAAATGTTACTCTTAGCCAGAGTGAGAAGAACAAGATAAATGCTGCTAAATACTCAGCTATGATGGCTCCTATTGTTGTGGCCTTGGAACGTCGTCTAGCTTCCACATCTCGGAAACCTGAAACACCTCATGAAGTATGGTTCCATGAGGAGTATAAAGATAGGTTGAAATCAGCCATAATAGCCTTCAAGACTCCTCCGGCATCCGCTGCAGCACTTGGAGATGCATGGCGTCCATTTGATAACATTGCTGCATCCTTAGCATCTTATCAGAGGAAGTCATCAATTTCTTTAAGGGAAGTCGCACCACAACTGGCTCTACTATCATCGTCTGATGTTCCAATGCCTGGTCTTGAGAAGCAAGAGACAGTCTCTGAATCCGACAGTGGTCTCAGTGCGGATCTCCAGGGAATTGTCACCATTGCTTCTTTCTCTGAGGAAGTGGCAATCATATCAACCAAGACTAAACCTAAGAAACTTGTTATTGTTGGTTCAGATGGTGAAAAGTACACATATCTCTTGAAAGGCAGGGAAGATCTCCGCCTTGATGCCAGAATCATGCAGCTCTTGCAAGCTATAAATGGTTTTTTGCATTCATCTCTTGCAACTCATAGTCAGTTTCTTGGTATTCGCTATTATTCTGTGACTCCAATTAGTGGTCGGGCTGGTCTTATCCAGTGGGTGGGCAATGTAATTAGTATATACAGTGTCTTTAAGTCTTGGCAAAACCGCATCCAACTAGCGCAGCTCTCAGCAGTGGGTGGTGGTGATTTGAAAAGTTCTGTCCCTGCAGCTGTTCCTCGACCTAGTGATATGTTCTATGGTAAAATCATACCAGCACTCAAAGAGAAAGGTATAAGGAGAGTAATATCACGAAGAGACTGGCCTCATGAGGTGAAGCGTAAAGTTCTTCTTGATCTTATGAAGGAGACTCCTAGACAGCTTCTTTATCAAGAACTTTGGTGTGCTAGTGAAGGATTCAAGGCCTTCAGCTTGAAGCAGAAGAGGTAACTAAGAATCCCAGAAAAGCTCCTACTTTACTTTTTCCTTTGTTAATAACCTCCATTGCATTAGTTTATGTTGTTAACAAAGCTTCAATAACCTTGAAACAAAAATAAATATGATTTTTTATAAAATAAATTATAGTTGCTATAATCGGGTTAACATATGACGATCAGTTTCATTTTTCCTGTCAGTAGAATATAGTATTTTTGCATTCCAATCTATTGTTATAGTTGACTGTTAGTTTTGTTGAGCAATCAGATAATCTTATTTCATAAATAAAGCAAACAAAATGTCATAATACATTAGCGTTTAATGTGCACTTCACTCTGTAGGTTTTCTGGAAGTGTTGCTGCCATGAGCATGGTGGGCCACATTCTTGGCCTCGGGGATAGGCACTTGGATAATATTCTAATGGATTTCTGTAGCGGTGATATAGTACATATCGATTACAATGTTTGTTTTGATAAAGGGCAAAGACTAAAGATTCCAGAAATTGTTCCCTTCCGCCTTACGCAAACCATTGAAGCAGCATTAGGGATGACTGGGGTAGAAGGTACCTTTAGGTCAAACTGTGAAGCAGTTATTGGTGTTTTGAGGAAGAACAAAGACATATTATTGATGTTACTAGAAGTTTTTGCTTGGGACCCTCTAGTTGAATGGACACGGGGAGATTTTCATGATGATGCTGCAATTGGAGGTGAAGAAAGGAAGGGCATGGAGTTGGCTGTCAGTCTGAGTTTATTTGCATCTCGTGTGCAGGAAATTCGTGTTCCCTTACAGGTATGTATTCATTGGGAAAACCAAAGCTTGTATATGCCTTCTGTATGGGGAAAATGTGGTTTGTTGTTAGGCACTGACTTATACTCTTTAAGTTTAATCCTGATGGCTGGAACCCATCTCGAACATTCCTGGAATTTATACCTAGCACATTGCATGTGGTTGTCATGATTTTTATTGTTATATCTGCAAATTGTCTTGAAGTTCTAGTCTTTGTGTTGGCAATCTATGCCTTTGTATCAGACAAATTTATGTGTTTTCAGTCTTCCGTCCATAAATCTATGTGTGTATATACATATATGTTTATATTTATATGCATAGATTGGGAGCCTTTTTGATGATGTGAATGATGCTTTGATGCCCTTTAATTGTGACCAGGAACATCATGATCTTTTATTGGCTACGCTACCGGCTGTTGAATCTGCTCTTGAGGTATGAGGGGGTAACTGCATTTTATTTTATTTATTATTTTTTATGCTGCTGACTTTTTTTTTTTTACTTTTGGGAAATGTTGTACTAGAGGTTCGCTGATGTTTTAAACCAATATGAACTTACATCTGCACTCTTTTATCGAGCTGATCAAGAGAGATCTAACCTAATTTTGCACGAGACATCTGCAAAGTCAATTGTTGCTGAAGCAACTAGCAATTCAGAGAAAACTCGTGCATCGTTTGAAATTCAGGCTCGAGAATTTGCTCAGGTGAAGGCCTTGGTTGCTGAGAAATCTCAAGAGGCAGCAACCTGGATGGAACAACATGGGAGGATCCTTGATGCCTTAAGAAGCAATTTACTTCAAGATATAAATGCCTTTGTAAAGCTGAGTAGTATGCAAGAAACCTTGTCTCTTACATCCGCCGTTCTGGTGGCTGGGGTTCCACTGACTATTGTTCCTGAGCCTACACAAGCTCAATGCTATGATATAGATAGGGAAGTCTCTCAACTAGTATCTGAATTTGATGATGGACTCTCTTCTGCGATAACTGCACTTCAAGTATATTCTTTGGCTTTGCAAAGAATTCTTCCATTAAATTACATTACAACGAGTGCAGTTCATGGCTGGGCACAGGTTCTGCAGCTATCCGTGAGTGCTCTTTCCTCTGATATTCTCTCTCTTGCTAGAAGACAGGGTACTGAACTTATTGCCAGAGTACATGGGGATAATTTTGAATCTAGCAAAGCC
Source organism: Dryas drummondii (assembly GCA_003254865.1). NCBI lineage: Eukaryota > Viridiplantae > Streptophyta > Magnoliopsida > Rosales > Rosaceae > Dryas > Dryas drummondii. The sequence continues at coordinate 38,837 of QANW01009270.1, read as the reverse complement.
AGTCATGATGACCTGTGTCTTAAAGTGGAGAAGTATGCCCTAGAGATAGAGAAGCTCGAAGAGGAGTGTGCTGAGCTAGTGAACTCTATTGGCTCAGGGACCGAATCAAAGGCTAAGGATCGGCTTTTGTCTGCTTTTATGAAATACATGCAATCTGCCGGTCTTGCAAAGAAAGAAGATGGCATTCCTTCTATTCAGTTTGGGCAATCTAAATTTGATGGGAATGGGACAAAGGATTCTAGATTGCGAGGGGAGCTGAATGAGAAAAGGGAGAAAGTGTTGTTTGTTTTGAATACAGCAGCCAGTTATCTGTATAATGAGGTCAAGCATAAGGTGCTTGACATATTCAGTAACTCAAATGAACAAAGAAATGCAAACACTCAGTTGCACTATGGATTTGAAACTATTTTCTGTGGGTTTGAAGAGCAAGTAGAGAAGTGTATACTTTTAGCAGGGTTCGTTAATGAACTACAGCAATTGATTGGTAGAGATGTACCCAGTAGTGACACAGATAAAGACCATCCAGGATATTATTCTGATAGAAATTGGGCTTCCATTTTTAAAACCATTTTACTTTCTTGCAAGAGCTTGATTGGGCAAATGACTGAAGCTGTTCTTCCAGATGTAATAAGATCTGCGGTTTCGCTGAATTCAGAAGTTATGGATGCATTTGGATTAATCTCACAAATTCGCGGTTCTATTGATACGGTACTTGAGCAATTCATAGAGGTAGAGATGGAGAAGGCATCTTTAGTTGAATTGGAACAGAACTACTTTGTTAAGGTTGGCCTCATTACTGAGCAGCAGTTGGCTCTTGAAGAAGCTGCTATGAAAGGTAGGGATCATCTCTCATGGGAAGAGGCAGAGGAGCTTGCCTCCCAAGAAGAAGTTTGTAGGGCACAGCTGGACCAACTCCATCAAACTTGGAACCAAAGGGATTTGCGAACTTCCTCTCTCATAAAGAGAGAATCTGATATAAAGAATGCCTTGACTGCTTCTGCTCACCATTTTCAGTCTCTAGTTGGTGTCAAAGAGGAAAGAGAGCTGCATGTCTCGAAAAGCAAAGTGCTATTGGCCATGCTAGTTAAGCCCTTTTCTGATTTGGAGTCAATTGATAAAGTGTTGTCTTCATTTGGAGGTTCTTTTACTTCTCACTCAAATGAGATTCCTAATTTAGCAGATTTGATGAGTTCAGGGTACCCAATATCTGAATATGTTTGGAAGTTTGGCAGCCTATTGAATCATCATTCTTTCTTTGTTTGGAAAATAGGTGTTATTGATTCATTTCTTGACTCATGCATAAATGATGTAGCTTCATCTGTGGATCAAACTTTAGGGTTTGACCAGCTCTTCAATGTTATTAAGAGAAAGCTTGAAATGCAACTTCAAGAACAGCTTGGTCGTTACCTGAAAGAACGAGTTGGTCCTAGTTTATTGACTTGCATAGATAAAGAAAATGAGTGTTTGAAGCAACTGACAGAGGTTACAAAGGAAGTTGCTCTTGATCAGGTGAAAAAAGACATCGGGGCTTTGAAAAGGGTTCAACTAATGCTTGAGGAATTCTGCAATGCACATGAAACTGCCAGAGCAGCAAGGGCAGCTGCTTCTCAAATGAAGAGGCAGGTCAATGAGCTCAGAGAGGCTCTTTGCAAGACTGGCCTAGAGATTGTTCAGATGGAATGGATGCATGATGCTACTTTGACTCCTTCACATAGTAGCAGGGTCATGTTTCAGAAATTTCTTTCTGGTGATGATAGTTTAAATCCTATTGCCTTAAACCTTAGCAGGCCTAATATGCTGGAAAGTTTACAATCTGCTGTGTCAAAGATAGCCAGGTCTATGGAGTCGCTGCAAGCTTGTGAGCGAACTTCTCTTACAGCTGAAGGGCAGCTTGAGAGGGCAATGGGGTGGGCCTGTGGTGGCCCTAACTCCAGTGCAAGTGGAAATAGTTCAAGCAAGACCTCTGGAATTCCCCCTGAATTCCATGACCATCTAATGAGGCGACGACAACTACTATGGCAAGCTAGAGAAAAGGCATCAGATATTATAAAAATTTGTATGTCTATATTGGAGTTTGAAGCATCGCGAGATGGTATTTTCCGGTCTCCAGGAGAGATCTCTCCGTTCAGGACTGGCGGTGACGGCAGAACATGGCAGCAAGCTTACTTCAATGCACTAAAAAGATTGGATATTACTTACCATTCTTTTGCTCGTGAGTTTGTTAATGTTATCAGTGATCAACTTGTTTTTGGTACGTATTTCACGTCCATATGATCATATATGCGTGGTTTTTTGTTTCTTGTATTAGGCACTGAACAAGAATGGAAGCTTGCACAAAGCACCATGGAAACTCTTTCCAGTGGATTGTCTTCTGCCACCAACGAACTTTGTATTGCCTCTCTCAAAGCAAAGTCAGCTTCAGGTCACGCCTTTTCTTTTACATACACTAATGAATACATCTTACGCTTGCATATACCAGTAAAAATATTATTAAAAAAAATACAGAGATAAATGCATAGGTACAGAGACATGTAGATTATTATAATTCTAGCATCTACATACTCAGCACGCACACACACACTCGTCAGTGCTGTATGTATATATATTTATAAGTTACGTGAGACATGCTGGTCTTTGTCATTTACAGCTGATTTACAAAGCACTGTTCTTGCAATGAGGGATTGTGCATGTGAAGCCAGTGTTTCACTAAGGGCATATGCTCGTGTTTCAAATCGTCATTCTGCTTTGACTTCTGAATGTGGTTCCATGCTCGAGGAGGTATGGTTACAACATGGATGCTAATTGATTATCCTTCGGAGCATAATTACTAATTTTACTGTGATTGGTACTTTTGTATACTGTGATGAAAAAGTGATTTTTTTTTTTACTCTGAGTTATATATGATTTATATTGCAATGATCGAGATGTGCTAATGTGAGTGCTTGTTTGATTGGATGTGTGAGTGTATTGGATTGAGATAGTTGAGCTTAATGAATGAAATCATATAGTTTTTGCTTCTGTAAGAAAATGCTAAATGATCTGAAGTTCTACAAAACATGTTTTCACAAAATGATAAGGTTTTTGAGATGGTGTGCGCACGACTTTCTACTACCTTTGAGCACTTGTTCCATGTAGCCCAACATTGGTGCATTGTCACCATTAAGATTTGTCGGTTTACTGCTATTTCCAAGAACTTATGCCGCTATTAGGAGGCTTGCCAACAATGATTGTCAAGCTTTACTAAACAATACATGCTAACACTCTTGTGCAAAAGTGTACAGATGACACAAGTAACAAGGCCCTAATACCATGTTTTTTATCACAACTCCCAAGTTTGAGCTATTAGGATTAAGGGTGCACAGAGTTCGGGTTGCTCTGTTTTTAATGACTTTTTTCATTCCATCCAATATTATAAGTTTGATAATCTTAAAAATCAGTTCAATCTAAATAGTGATAAAAACCTATCAATTCAATATTAAATGCATGTATGTGTTATAGGGTCCCTTGAAATCCTTTGAATTTGGCGTTTAATTCTGAATTCATTCCAATAAAATTGGCAAGGTTTTAAATTTTAGCATTGTTCTAATTGCTAGTCATCCATTCAGTAGAAACAATTTATGATTTTATAGAAAGCATGAAACATAATGATAGTTTCCTTTTACTTTTTCTATAATACTTTCTTGTCCTGATTTAATCATACCTATTCTAGAAAGTGGGATAACATCATGAGGTAAATAGTAGTCATCCGTGGTGCTTGTTTTTTCTCCGCTAACACTGACTTTCCTTATGAAACCTATTAACCAAAAATAAATAATAATAAGTATACTATACATAGTAAATAGATAAAAATACCCATCAATTAGGAGTTAGGACGTTTGTACTATATGGAAGTTGTTTCTTTTAGCAATCTAATTATCCCTAACCCTAGGCATAAAAGGTGATGGATAGATTGCCTATAAACGTTATGATAGATTACTTGAAACACCATTACTCATTCCTGGTATGTGCCCTTCTGTCATTTGAACTTGTTTTCCTTTCCTTTTTTTCTGCAATTAGGATTTTCGAGGGCTCCTATCACCTGTGACTTAATTTTCCTTTTTATATATTAATTTTCTTTTTGTGGCGGATGGTTTCTTTATTTGGCTAATACTTCAACTTTCAATAGGTCCTTGCAATAACTGAAGATCTACATGATGTTCATAGTCTAGGAAAAGAGGCTGCTGCAGTACACTGTTCTCTTGTGGAAGATCTTTCAAAGGTTTTCCCTGTCTCAAAATTAATGTTTCTATTCACTGATTGTAGTTTTATTTATCCCAGAGTTGTGTACTTGTGTATGAAAAGTATCATTTACTAAGTATGCTCATAACCATATTTGATGTTTGTTTACAACTTGGGCAGGCAAATGCAATTCTTCTTCCACTGGAAACAGTATTGTCCAAGGATGTAGCTGCTATGACTGATGCTATGGCTAAGGAAAGAGACAAGATGGAAATATCTCCCATTCATGGACAAGCCATATACCAGTCTTATTCTTTAAAAATTAGGGAGGCTTGTCAGACCTTAGATCCCTTGGTGCCCTCACTTACTTCATCCGTGAAGGGGCTCTATTCTATGTTGACCAGGCTTGCAAGAACTGCAAGTCTCCATGCTGGGAATCTTCATAAAGTCAGTCACAGTCTTGAAATAAATCATTTTTGTTTTTTAACCACAGCATGCTAACTAAATGAATCTTCCTCTCTCATCTTTGATAATAGGCTCTTGAAGGACTAGGTGAAAGCCAGGAAGTAGAATCACCAGTAATTGATGTACCGAGGCCAGATCTTGCTGCTGATGTGACAGGATTTGATGACAAGGAGAGAGAGAACCTCTCCATGTCAAATGGTGAAAGCACCAAAGATTTTCTTGAAATTACTGACTTTCCATTGGAAGCTAAAGGATGGATATCTCCACCAGATAGCATCTGCAGTAGTAGTACTGAATCTGGCATAACCTTAGCTGAAGTGACTTTTCCAGGTAGCTTCAATGATCTGGAAGATATAGGACAACAGATTTTGCATGGGCCTAGTAGCAGAGAGGCTACAGATTATCAAAATACCGCCCCTTACTCTCAAAGTGATAGCCAAGAAATCTCAGATTCTGAGCAGTTTGAATCAAAGTACAACAACGTTGATAACATTCATATTGGTTCTTTCAAGTCAACACCCAGTGACCCAAATGTATATCCACAAGCAGTGGCATTACCAATTGATGAATCTATAACTGTCTGTCCTGACAATTCTTGTCCTTCAAACGAGAACACAGAGGAGAAGTCTGGGAGTAAAGATGAAATATCATCCTTAAACAAGATTAAAATTAAAGATGAAAATCATGATGTTACGTATGCTTGTAGTCGTGTTGGCAGGGGTGAGTATCATACCTATCTATAAAATTACCTACATGTACTGTTTTTCTCTTTAGTATTTATATCTACTGTTTCTTTTCTAGCCTTTCTTGTTTTTCTTTGTAATTTTTGTTTTTATTTACTAGGTAAAAATCCTTATGCAATGTCGGTCTTAAGGCGAGTTGAGATGAAACTAGATGGTCGAGATATAGCTGACAACAGGTAACTGCTTCCTCTGGAGCTCTGTATTAGGTTAGGTTGTTGGTGATAATTGGTATTGACAGTGGACTTTTTGTGTATCAGAGAAATTAGTATTTCAGAACAAGTGGATTATCTACTTAAGCAAGCCACCAGTGTGGACAATCTCTGCAACATGTATGAAGGTTGGACACCGTGGATTTGAAATTGTGAAGGTGGTGCCTTTAACTACATCCAATGGTCTATGTTATATGGACTGAAAAACTGTGTCAGGCATGTTGGGGTAAATTCATTCAGTTCGCCATCATAACCAGACACAATTGAGGATGGAACCTTTTACCTCCTGGGCAATGGCACCAATTGCCTCAGGAACCCCAGATTTCTTTTGGCTTCAAATCTCCTGGTTCCTGTCATTAAATGAGCCAGGGTGATTTTCTGTATGAAATCGGCTACGATTGTCTAATAGCTGCATTAGTTGGTGATATCCAAACATGCTCTATTAGGCCTGTGCCTTCCCTATGACGGCCAGCTCTTTTTTAGGCGGAGGACATACTTGAAACTGTTCAATTGTTTATCTCCCTTTAACATGTGGTGCCTTGTTGAGATTTATGCATGTCATATGCAAACCAGTCTTGATAGAGTCTTGAAGCTGAGCTCAGTTTCCCAACAGTTCAAGGGCTTGCTTTGCTGCCTCCGTTGATATAATGCCCTTATAAAGATGTGGCAAATCCACACACTGTTATGATATTATCCATACTGGAATACTGTTGGAGGGTTTGAAAAAGGTCCTTCCATACCACGTATTTCTTTCAAGAGGATTTTTGATTCTTAACAGCTTGCTGGCATGGCGTATGACATTTTTACATCTCAGTATCTCCAGAAGCAGTCTGCAAAAAGCCAACATGGGTTCTGTATCTCCAAACTGCATACCAATGTGAGTACACTAATTAATCTCTGTCCTGTTTCATATTCGATTGCATTTTATATTTCCAGTATTGCTCTTTGCCTTTAAGGGTAATATATGTTCATCCAGTTGTCCAGTCCTTTTGTCACTTACAGATTGAGGTTGCCTACCTCATTTGGTAGGCAATCAGTTCACTTTTGCACAGGTTGTGTTTCAGAAAGGGCAGGATCCTACCTCTGCAGGAATACAAACCTACAAGACAACCTGTAATGCTTAATTTAGTTAAAATTTAGATATGGCCCTTGTGGACCACCATTTTTTTTTTTGGGGTCTCAGAACCTTATTGTTTGATACTGGAAACCTTGACATTTTTCCCAATTCAAACTTTTTTTTCTTTGGTTTTCTGGTTTGTCGGTGGAGGATGATAGTGACCTAGAATGACAATTGAAAGTTGAAACTCACTGACAGTAGCATTCTTAATGAAGATGGATAAGACTACTAAGCCCTGTTCAATATTAGCGTCCTCTGTGATAAAACCTGATCCACATTTTGGAAGAGTCCTATTGATAACCCCAAATTGCTCATTATATTCCCCTTTGAATTTCTCTTAAAGTTCCTGTTTTGCCCTTAATAAAAAACTGAAACTGAAAAAAAAAAAAAAAAACAAAAACAAAATCAAGAACTCTTGCAGCTCACCACCCATACATCTAACAGCACCACCCACTCACCCTTCCTCACNCTCTCTCTCTCTCTCTCTCTCTCTCTCTCTCTCTCTCTCTCTCTCTCTCTCTCTCTCTCTCTCTCTCTCTCTCTCTCTCTCTCTCTTTTATTCCCTTTCCTTTCCCCTCTTTCTATTTCTTCGCAGATCGCAACCCCCCTGTTGGACTCAAATGGAGGCCTGCCCCTTCTTAAACTGGCGTTGTTGGAGTCTGTAAATCTGAAATTCTTGCAGTGTTCGATGAACCATGACGAACACTCTTCATAGAGTTTCGTAGAAAACTACCGAACGCTCTTCATGGGTTCCTTCAACTAGAAGTTGGTTTTTGGAGCATTAAGCACTAAACCATCAAACACTACGAAAAGTGTTTAGTAGGCAATCATCGAATACTATGATTAGTGTTCAACCTCGGCCTACCATACATTTGCACAATTTGCACATACGTGAGGCTATACAGACCACCTTTAGTTGCTGAGTTGACTATCCTAATATATTTTTTTCAACTTTTTTTTTTTTTTCTATTTTACCTTTTATTGTAAAAACATGATAAAATCACTTAGATCTATTCGGTGGTCATCTACCGAAACATCCACCAATGTTCGACAGATAAGTGTCGAATAATTACAAATATTTCGACAGATAACTGTTTAATGCCTTTTTCATTTTCATTCGGTAGTTATCCACCGAATAATTCACCAATATTCAGCAGATAACTGTCGAATGACCAGACGAACAAAATTAAAATTTTTTGTTTTAAGGGTAAAGTTGAAATTTTAAAATATGGTGATTAACTCAACAATTTAGAGTGGTGGGAATAGAACTAGCCTTTGCATATTTACAAACTCTGGTAAAATGCATAAATTTGGCATAAACTCCATATAATCATAACAAAAGCACAACCCAAACTTTGAAATGATGAAAATAATAACAAAAATAAACCAAATATGAGGGAATACTAAAGGGAAAAAGAGAGAGGACGATAGAGAGAGAATGTGGGAGGGGTTGCGGTTGCCTTTAAATTGGGAGGAGTGACTGTCGATAGTCGGCGTGGGAGGGGGAGCCGGCGGTGAGGGGTGGGGTTGGGTTTGGGAATGTAGGGAAGATTATGAGAAGTTTTGTTTAAGGGAAATTGAATTTTAAAATTTGCAAACAACGGGATGGTATGGAGTTTAAACTGGAGTTGGGGGTATGAATATTGTTTTTTATGTGCTTTTTTTCATTTGACTTTTAATTTTAACCGCATATTATACATTCAAGGGTGTATGAGCAAATGAATAGTGAATTTGTGAACACTTTAGATGTGTGTGGGATCAAATGTGAAATATTTTATAATATACGGTTATGATTGAAACAAGCTAAAACAAATAAAATAGAGACTCCACAACGGCCAAGCAGAAAAGAAACAAAGCAAAACCTTATCAGATGCATAGGACAAGGAAAGGCCCAATGTTTTGATTCCCATATATTCCCTTTTAAAATTGCAATACCACTAGCTTGCTGTGGTTTTGGAACTTTCTTGAGGTGAGAGACGAACAAGTTGACTGAAAACCGACCAATGTGGCTACTTGTTTATCAAAAAGCACACAGATACAAGCATGTGCTGTGTGCATGCTTTCTTATATATAGACCCTACCAAGTCCCCATCTTCCAAAATATCAAAACCTCCAAATCCTCAAAATATCTCACTTCATATTTTCAGAAGCACTTGAAGTTGGAAGATTCTTCTTTCTTTGCTCTCTACACAATTTTGTCATTTTATTGGTGAGGAAGATTTCTAGTCATGTCTGCACTGGTGGGTTTGTGGTGCAATGAGATGAACAAGAGGACTCAAAAGGGTCAAACCCTTTCCTCTAGTGGTTCGGCCTCAACTCATGTTGGGTCTAGCCAAGAGGTACAAGCAAAAGGAGGGATGAGCTCAACTGAGTTAACTCCTGTTTTTGGCCGAGTCGTGTGTGTCAACTCGCTTTCAACACTCTGTTCTGAGGCTTCAGTTTCCATGCTTGTTGAGTGGTTTAGCCCTTGAAGAATGTCACTTTGTCATCTTTCTTTTTTCTTTTCTAGATTTTGAAGTTTCCAATCAAAAGTCTTGAGCTTTTAACACTGAAACTATGGCTTAAGCCCCCCCCCCCCAGAGAAAGATGTAATGGCAAAGTTGTATCACTTGTATGTGCGCTTGTGATGCTTGTACGTATAGTTTTCAACCAATAAATAAAATGCTTGTATAGTGTGTGCCACCCAAGATTGCTATTCACTCAAAATCTACTTCAGTTGCATATATTCATAATGTGCATCACAATATATATAAAAATTTGAGTTGAGGCTACTAAGGTCAAGAATCAGGATAACTACCTATGTCATTGATATTCAAATACCATATGGACATATATATGGTAATGGCACACGACACAACCCCAAGAGCCTTTTTTTTTTTGGGGGGCAGGGTGTCTCACTTATGACAGTCTAACAAAAAAGAAAAAAGAAACATATTATCTCAGAGGCAGGTGACTGACAAAGCTTTCATGAATTAGGTGTTTGTGGACCAAATTTATTTATTTTTAATTACTAAAAGAACAAAGTGTTAATAAAGATTGTATAGGATTCTACTGAATAAATATCTAAGAAAAATATCTTGTCAAAAGGCACATGGAGAACTTGCATGCATACTAGAATTGTAGGAAAAAGTTTTAACGAAGCAGTCGTTAATTACTTACACATGCGGAATACCGCTCAATGTTTTGATGTTATTTACTTTAAAAAATTATAAATTTTATTTAAAATAAAAACACATTAATATTTCAATTGAGATTGCACCGTATACATAACACAACTATATGCTAAAGAATCTCTTTAATTTTGGACCTTATTATTACTTGGTTTTGGACCACATGACACTTCTACGTACAGGTACACTTTCTTCTTTTTTGTTTTGCTAACCTTGTTTCACCCTAAGCCACAATTTTTTATTTCTTATAATTGAAATAAGAGTACAACCACATATTTCAATCTTCCAAGAATAATCAAACCCAAGAATCCCTTAAATCAAAATTAAGATGTCACTAAATTTTTAAGGTTAGTTCAAGTGGTGAGGTGATAAAGTGATGAGTTAGAATTATGATAAATTTAAAGTTGGATTCCCTTCATTATAATAATAAAAAAAATGTCAATTTCTTCCTATTAAAATGTGGTTATTTCCAAAGCTCAAAGGTAAATTACCATTACTTTCATGGTTAGCTAGGATCGAGACAACTTGTTGGGAGAAACATCTCACGTTGAAAATGTAACACTTTACATAATAGTTTATAAATGTTTAAATTACTTCTTTCAATATTAATTAATTTTGAAATGAATGCATAAATTCTCTTATAATATCATGCACAGTGGCTTAATTATAAAGTTTGGACTATTCTTTTTATTGTAAATTAATTTTAAAATAGATACTTAGATTTGTTCACATCTCTTATATATTTCCTAAAAAAAAAACCGCACTAACCACCTTTTTATGCAGACCTTGTGTTTCTATATTGAAAGAGAAAAATGCATATATGAGACAATACAATTTTCAATTCTATAAAGGATTTAGTAATAGCTTCAAAATTAGACACAAAAGAAATTTCAACTTTTAATAACATTATTTGGAATAGTCATAACAAGAATGCTGAAACCATTTACCAACAGCAATGCCAAGCCGCCCACAATTTCTCCACAATCTGAATTCTGAACATAAAAAAATAGTCCCCACACGTTAATTTCCTCTCTCTCCAAGGAATATACTAAAATTATATCCTGTGTGCGACCGTATATCCAAGGGGCTGTGGCCGTCACACATGCACACACTGATTTAATTTTTGTATGTATCCCATATTTTCTTCCAAACCACATAACTCACATGCAGTTGCAAGCAAATTTAAAACCACTGGCCAGAAAGACAGAGACATCCTCTTCTTCTTTCTTTCTCTTCTATATAAACCCAATAACCAATACACCAATACCCAACAGAGAAAGTTACACACCAACACATATATATCAAAGTTGCAATTAGATCATAGTTTGTGGCTTAATTTTCTTTAATTGTGTGACCAAGATATATACAAATATATATCATGTCTGCAGTGGTAGAGATATGGGTGAGCGAGCTTGCAAAGCTCAAAGACAAAGTGGAGGCCAAGAAGCAATTGTTGTTTTCCAAAGCCAAACAAGGAGATGATCATGGAGAAGTGGGTCAGACTCAGACTCAGAAGGACTCTTCTTCTTCTACGCTTTCAGAGGCCACAGTGTGTTTGCTTATGGACCGCTTTGTGCCTTGGTGATCAGCATATATAATTAAATTAACATGTTAATATTAAAATATAACATGTTTGATTAATTAATTAGTCTAGCTAGTAGTACCCTTGCGTATCATGTAATACTATTTACTTTGTTTTCTGATCCATAGTTTTGGGTTGGGATATATCTAACAGGATGATATGTTTTTTCTTTGCTCGATCTGATTCGTCCAACACAAACACTTCCATGAACTCCAAAATTAACCCACCCAAAAACAAAGTTATTTTTCACACAAAGTTCTGTAATTTATCTTTAGTAAATAGTTGTACAGAAAAGAACAAAAAAGCAGTCCTTCAAGACGAAAAATGATGGAATGGAAAAAAAAGGTTCATTCCAGGCCACTTTTATGCGCTGGCAAAGATGAGCTTTGACTGTAGTTTGGGGACTTGGATCCCCTGCCAGATTGTTTGGTCCGATGATGACATGGCATGGCAGGAGAAATGTTTAAGCTAGTATCACATTTTTCCTGCCACTAGTTGAGTGATCATATATTATAGAAAAGTAAAAAGAAAAGATCAAAGGTTCACAAATGTGGGCAAAAGATAGAAAAGGAGTTAACATATTGTTCCAGTAAAAGAAGAATGAATTAATATATAGTACTCTAGTTCTCTGTTCCTCTTATATGTGTGCATATATGCAATTAAGCTAATTGCTTGTGCTGTTTGACTTAGTTATCTATGCTGCACTATATTCCATTCCAAAGAATGTCATTCATTGATCGGTGTTCGTCGGCTCCTTTTATGTTTCTAGTTAGCTTTGATAAGCATAGTGACAAAGGTTTCAGTAGCTTCGTAGTCCACCTAGTAATGTCACCACACCAGGATGAAGACATGTCTATATCTATGGAGGTATTGAACCATGCATGAAGATACTAATAAAAGGTTCGGTACTGAACATATTGGTCCATCTGTAGTAATGAGAAATGATGATGATGACCACCACCACCACCACCACAACGAGCGTGATGATGATGATTATTATTATTATGATTATGATTATACTTATCATTAGACTTATCATTATGATTATACTTAAGAATTTGATGATGATTATGATTATAATGATGATGTGGGTGATGAAATGACATGGAAGATGATGAAGATCTTCAGCAGCAGCAGGAACCAACAAATCATACTCATGATTATGATTATACTATTGATATATTATGATGATGATTATGATTACAATATTGATGTGGGTGATGAAGATGACATGAAAGATGATGAAGATCTTCAGCAGCAGCAGGAACCAACAATTCCTAAAAAGCGGAAGGCCGATTGCATTCAACCAAATACCTGATCCCAAAAAAATTTATGCATGATTCTTGTGCGTCTTTCTCTACATACAGGCCAGTTTACACTATCTTTTTATTTTTATTAATTTTTTTCTGAGTGTTGAGGCTCTTATAATTACAAATTACTGACATTCGATCAGTCTCATGTGTAGAGTTCACTGACTAGTATTTTGTGTTGTTTGTGATGCAGGAACCAAGTTCAAAGTACTATGAATAAGTTCAGCCGAGTACAAATTAAGCATCACATGATCAAGAGTCTTTGTACTGTTTTGTGTAATAAATGCAATCTACACATGATTCATGAATGTCTTTTAGCATTTAAGTGTTTTGATTTGGATCTTTTTAATGATTCATATACCAATAGTTCTATAAAATGGCTACTTTGTTTTTGAAATGAAGTTTTAATGGTGAAAGAAATCAAAGCTAAATAATATTGCTCGTCTCTGGAGTACGAGTTAACTTTGAGTGATTCCAAGCCACCTTTCTATCGGAATGATTCTACCTTGGGTGCAATGCCAAGGCCAGAGTGAGTCCGGATCTGTCCTTTCTTCCTTTCTCTTACTATTATATATCCTACATCAGTTTGTTTTTGGGTTAATTCGATCAAATGCATGCCCAACAAATGTTTCGTATATAATACAACTCCAGTGGGTGGATATTGTACAGTCATATATATATAGGAGTGCAGCAGGATCTCTCTTTCGTTCTTATTATATTAGCTTTTCAGGTGGCTTCATCTTCCTTGAATAATTTGTGAACCTTTCTGAAATGCTACTTCCATTCCTACTTTCATAATTAAACTTCAAAGTTGAATCCAGAGTTGCATATTATAGATCATATGCTGGTAAACTTGATTGGAAATCCTCCATTTAGCAGTAAAGAGTGTATATACTCTGTGTGTCTCATCATGTGATAAGGTCACGTGTTGAGAGACATAGAAACATCAATGAGAGATCGACCTATACAATGGATGTATACACCCATGACAGGGAAGTTTCTTTCCATTTTGAGGTGTTATGATTCTTTATCAATCAGGTAACAAGGATCCTTGAAGAATCCTTGAGCAAATATTGTGTTTTTTTCTACACGCAAGCACATAGTGTTACTGTATTTAGCAACCTTAATTAGGCCATACCATATAATGGGAATCTAAAGACAACCGGAGGAAAAGTACTCTGAGCAGTTAATGCTAAGAGCAGCCACTGGATATGTAAACTTGACATAGGAAAAATTGATAATCCTGGAAAAAGGGAAAGAGTTTTACATCCATTGCTGCAAATATATTCATAGCCTGGGCCTCCTGCAGGAGTCACAATTGACTGTCAACCATTGCTACATGTTTCACAAACGGGTTGAAATTACCAACCATCAATACATTTGGGCATTTAGTTTTCTTCATTTCTAATCTTTTAGTGGGGAAAACCAAAAAGAAAATATTTCTCTTTTTTAGACAAATATACTTTCAGATCAGCCCATTGGAACATTCTGTTAGGAGGAAATTAGGAAAGATCAACTTTTTTTTTTTTTTCCTTCCAGTGCTAAATCTGCGGTGGCAACATTGACACAAGTTATGAGAAGTAACAAAAATAATGGTAGAAAAGAATGTGAACTCTATTTTATTTCTTATATATATGAGTGTTTTCCCATACATGTATATAAAACATTTGCACAACAGTAATGGGTGCAGACCTTACAAGGCAGTTTTGCTCAGACATTTAAGTTGAAGAACTTGGCTCAATGCTAGCAGAAGAGAACTCATTAATTAATCTGGGTACCTCTTCATCCGATTTTAGAATCTCACGAGCATATCTGAGAGCTTCATCTACAGTATCAGACTCTAACGCAGTAACTTGTGAAACAAACAACTTTCTATCTGTTAGAGAATGAAACAGTCTTTTGAACTTCACCGCAATATACTGGAAGGCTCGGTGAGCCAATGTGGGGCTATTACTGTTATTATTGCTACTGTTGGGATTATGGCTGGTCACCGGATTGAAGTCATGAAACCATTCGCATTGAGAGAGAGGGGCTTGGTCGATCTTTTCTTCAAGCAGATCAAACTTGTTGAGTATCAGGAGGAAGTCTTTCTTATCAAAGGCTGGATGAGTAACAATAGTTTCAAAGAGCTGCTTACTTGCCATCATCTTGTTTATGGAAACTCCATTACCATCTTCAGAGAACTCATCGTAGTCTGTCAATGCAACACAAAATAGGACCACATCAACATCTTCAAACATCTCCAAAAACTTGCAATTTCTTCCAAGGCTGCCGTGGTACACTCTAATGAGTTCGAACCTGCAATTGATAAGTGGTAGATGCAAGTGAATACTCAACAATGAAAAGCATGCCGATGCATGTTAAAACTTGCAAATATTTTGTTGCCCTATTTGGTCAAACATTTTAACCATTTCAAGCAAATTCTTTTACAGCCCCTGTAGGAGGTAAAATATGATATGTCCAATATTAGCCTGCTAAACTTTAAAACTTCAGTACCTAGGAAGAATACTTTTCTTTTTTTTTTTTTTTTTCTTGGTTAAAGATAAACAGAATACTTCAGTCACTGTTTTCAACAACTAAGAGACTGGACAAAAAAGGACCGTTCAATACTTTAAATTCAAGAACATATCTTGGAGCATGAAATTGCTATTTCCTGGATCTCAAGTACTTTATTGATCAATTAGCATCAAAACTATTATCCTTGTGTGTTTTCCTTTAGTGGCAAAGCATATCATCCTATTTCACTAATTATTGTCCAAGTATATGAAAAGTTTCATCCTTAACCATGAGTTACATAGTGTTGACTATTGATGACTAGTCCTGGTTAAAATTGACCAAAATTGCATAGCAATTCCTATCCATGGGGAAAAGCACACCAACAATAATTGTAATCAGCATCATTGACAGAGATTTGGCAAAAATCACACTTGATGATGAAAATTAAGGGATTTATTGCTGAAAGAGGAACACTAACCTTAGCAAAGGGTCATGCTGATAGTGAGGGTCCAGGGCGCTATTTTCTGCTGACCTGGGAAATAAAAATTCCATGCTAGAAAGGCTGTTGGATGAGTTGATTCCCTCAGCATACAAGATGTCCATGTCCGAAGGCTCGTAATCTGTCCTTGAAATCTCAACAGCCTGCACAGAAGACACATTTCAAATTGAATAACGTGTATATTATACAGATCACATATCATTCACATTCGACATTCATATCCAATTTTATCCACAAGATCAAATGAACATTATGTGCATATCAAATAATTGGAGATTTAAATGCTTAAGACCGAAAGAGAATAAAAAGAAAAGTTAAAAATAAGAGCTTGCACTTTGAGTATGTGTATTAGCTAAAGATAGAGAACAGGATCACAGAGCGTGATCTTACCCGATTAAGAAAATAAGTGGCTGGTCTGGGTAGCATTTCTAATTCATTCCTCCGATTGTAGGTGGCTTGAATAGCAGGATCCTTCCACAACTCCTCAACCCATGGTGCATATTCACGAGTAGCCGCTGGAAATATGGCTTCCAAATTACCCGAAACCATAACTTTAAGTAGCCAATCTGCAAAAGATTTCAATCTTGGGCCAATGCAATATGTTGTTTTATTGTCAAGCTGGCTTGTATTCCCTGTTGTCACAAAATAATTTCAGACAAGACTCCATAATGAATATACTGATGGCATAAATTTATAAAACACGTAAGCATCTTACTTGCTGTTAATCTGTTCTTTGTAAGCTAAACGATACGTAATCAAATAACAAAAGAATGCATCAACTTAACAGGAAATCAAAAGATCGGTAACCCACAAGGAGCACCAAACATATTAAAAAAAAAAAAAAAAAACAAGATGTTATTCCAATACAAATGATGCTGAGTTGTCCAAAAACAAGCCAATATATGAGTTTGGATGCCAACATTTGAACAGTACTAGCCCGGATAACAATAACACGAAAAATTGATGGAAGGATTTAGAAGCTCAATGGTCACAAATAAATTGGATGGACAATTCAAATTGCGGATAGAATCTCACAGCTGATGCAACAGTTTTTGTCCTGAATATTAGACATAAGACCAGGAAGATATAAATTGCGAAAAGACTATTCAGAAATTGTGAAATGAATCTCGCCTGATGTTAAAAAAGATATGAATTGTATAAATTTGTCCCAGCAAACAAGAGATTAACAAATATATATTAAATGGTTCACTAGAACAAAAAGGGAAAGTGATAGAAAATCAAACAATAAAAAATAAATTCTAACATCTCATCTATATTTATCTAAGAACTCATATAGGAAATAATTTTGAAGGTATATCATCAAAATTTAATTTATTTTAAAGTTTGAAGGAATAGGAAAACTAACTTTAGTACATGAAATGCCATAACACAATTGTTATAGTTTGATGGACAAAAGGTCAAATCATATAAACTTAATGGAGTCAAGAAAACAAGGTGAAATCTGTTTTCATTGTACCTGAAGAAGGACCAGGTTGATCTAGAAGCTGTCCTTTTCTCTTCTCAACCAAACTTTCTTCTTCAAACCATTCACGCCCCTCAAGCAGCATACCAAGATAACTGTACAGTCTGCTTTGGATCATGAACTTAATATTTTGTCGCTCATCTTCAGAGAAAGGAACATTATACAGAAACTTGGCCTAAAATAAATAAGTACTTAATGTCATAAAAAATCTAGGTATCAAGAAAAATTAATTTAGCGTATTCACTGGCATTATTACTAGGCTACTAGCACTGTTTTCTATTGAACAAAATACACAACCACGTGCTGAGAATTGTTTAAGCTAGTACCACATTTTTCCTGCCACTAGTTGAGTGATTATAATAGAAAAGTAACAAGAAAAGATCAAAGGTTCATATAACAAATGTGGCAGGGCAAAAGATAAAAAAGGGAGTTAGCATATTGTTCCAGTAAAAAAATAATGAATTATTATCTAGTGTAGTTCTCTGTTCCTCTTATATGTGTCCATATAGCAAGTAAGTTAATTTGTTGTGCTGTTTGACTTAGTTATGTATGTGCATGTTTTCACTAAATGTTTATTAACAGGAGAATGAAAGGTGAGATAGAAGTTCTAAGCAAAAGCACACTGCTGCTGATAGGATGCACTATGAGAAATAGATAGATATTACATGGTAGTGCATTATGAAAAATACAAACATACACACATAGAAGTTTATATATGTTTGATGTATTTGTGTGTGTGTGCAGCTTAAACTGCTTACAGGTATTAATATACTGAACATTAATTAGCAACAAGTTTGTTGAAGACTTGACGTAATGCCAATACTAGTTTGGCTGTCAAGTTATAGAGTTGATTACTATCATCTAAGTTTTTCCACTACAAATAATTTTGTAAGACCACAGAATTATGCAATTGGAAATGTACCAATTAGGATATGAACTTAACAATACTACCAGATGTGTAATCATGTAATTCCCTCCACAAATGTCTTACCTGTTTAAATATAGCGCTCGTGCCAGATTTATGATATCCAACTAGAACAAGTTTGTTAAGCATTTTCTCTTCAATGAAGTTCAGGGGGTTCACTTCCTCGGCGGAAAGATGTGTAGAATCAATAGGAATTGGCAAAGACAAGACAGTACAAACCAGCTTTATTCTAGTCTGTAAAGAAGTACCATCGCAGTTAGGGATGTTTGATGCCATAAGATAGATTAGAAAAGGCACGCAAGTCATTGCATATCTACATGCATACATACCTTGTCCCATATCTTTCCTTTTACTAAATTCATTCCCTCTTCCTGATAGGACCCATCTGCACTCACCCAGTAGTGAAGATTTCCTTCACATGGCACTCCGGCCAACTGCATAAGTTCAACAAAATGAAATCAATATAATGTGATTTTCAAAGCTTATAATACCAATGAACGAGAATGAGTCCAGTGTATGAACCTTTAGCATGAAGACCTCTAATTTAGTAATCTTCCGATTGTTTATCAATATATTTGTGTTCCCGCAACTAGCATCTCGCTTTAAGTGACCCCCAACACTCAGCTGGGGGCTAATAATTTGGCAAGGCCTGTGCCCTTCCTGTTCAATTAAATCAGGACAATTATCCCATTGTGGTGCAAGTTGCAATAATATAGAGGTTTAATATTAATAAGCTGATAGAAGAATATAAAGTTTGAGCTGGGTTCAAATTTTACCTTTCCCCAAAAACCAGATACATTATCGTACCAATAGGATCCTGGTTTTAGCTTTTTTGGCGGGTTTTTGCAACCTTCCAATCGAACCAGCTCTTCTTGCGTAAGAGGATCACCATTCACAAAAACAAGATTTCCTGGCAGTTGATTTGCTTGGCATAATGTCTCGGATTTCATTATCTGTTCAACTTCCAATTTAGTGAGAAGCCGCTTGAGCATCCTTGAACACTTGCCCAGCTTCCCTCGCCTTGACTCATCAATCTTAAAACCAATGCAAGTTACACATTTTCTTCCTTCTGGCATTGACCCCATTGCTTTCAGCACACAATTACAACAATACTTTGCACCACAAACGATGCAAACTTCCTTCTCAGTGAATCTGTTTCCTTTCTCACATCGATAGCACAGCCCTTTCTTCCCATGTCTCTCAACCTTTGGCCTCACTTGTACACTTTCATCCCCATCAGTATGATCAAATTCTTCTTCCTGAACTATGTCATTCGAGTCAGGATCACGAAAAGTCACAGTTGATGGCCTTTTGACATGGTGAGGAGTATCCTCCACACAACCTTCATCTTTGCCAGAGAAAACCTCAGAGGAAAGACTGGGAGAGCTTGAACCAGACTCTGTTGATTCCCAATTAGCAGGGCTCATATAACTTTGAAAGCCTTCAGCTTCATTACTACCATCAGGTAATTTCAGCCCATCCTCCAAGCTTCCAGAGAGCCGGCAAGAATAACCCAATCTTCCAGAGCCTCTAACTTTATCTGACAAAATAGAGACACCCTTTTCACCATTACTATGTGCCAATACAGCAGGGGTTACTGAATTGGAAGAAAGAATTGCTTTTGCTTCACTTCTAAGCTTTGACCCTTTGTTGCGTTTCTTGTTAGAGGGGTTGGAGTTTGCAATCGGTTGGATAACAGGGAGTGACAAATTGTGCAAGAGAGAAGCTGAAGACACTGGAGCAGCAATGGGGATTTGGTGAATGTCAATAGGAACTACATATGGGATGTCATCCACCATAGGAGGACCACGGTACTCTATAGCAAATGAGTACTCCAACTCTGTGCTAAAATCTTCATGGTCATCACCATCATCATCAACAACAGGAGCTACACTTGAAGCCACAGCATGACTCAGTTTCCTCAAAAGCGCAGCCATATTGGAGTTATGCAAAATCAGCACAAAGCAGGCAATTCCAATACCACAACTATCAATATCGAAAACCAATGAAGCTTAAGCATTTACTATGAAAACCTTGAAGCAGAAACTAGGATTCCACACAACCCAGGAAGCACGATTGAAAATTTTCACAAACCCATTAAGGAAAAACCATGGAATTTGAGCTCAAAGCCCAAACACCTTCCACTTCCTCACCTTCCCCCAAACAAAGAAACAAAGAAGAAAGAACAGAGGGACTCTTACATGAAAGTAACGAGTGTGAGGACGCGGACTGGAGAGAAGACTAAGGTGACCTTCCATTTTCTCTACGCGATGAGAGGAAATTGCTACGAATTTTGAACAAGTCAAAGCAAGGGAAGCAAATTTTTTGCATACAAATTGTCAAAATCACAAAATCTATGCGGACTTAGTCTTCAGCTGGGGGGCTGGTATTCTGTGGAGTTAGGTGTAGGGAAATATGTGTGTATCTCACTTGTTTGAGTTCAATTCGACGCCGGCCGGATTAGGCAGGGGTATTTTGTCCATCACGTACGACAAAAGATGAGGTGCTTTTGTTCTTAAGTACCAGTAACTTGTACGGTTGTACCCTTGTGAATAAAACTGGTTCCGTACGATAAATTTATTGACGCATTGAATTTTGTGGGTCTTGACAAATGAGTCGAATGAAGCATTGAACTTGTGCTGGACTAGAATTTTCTGAGTCAAATGAAAATATATTTAATTCGTTTAAACTTTATAAATATAGATATATGTCACTTTTATTGGGTAGGACGATGCTGCTTAATGTAATTATTATTAGAGGGATTCTATGACACTCTAGGTCTCTATAGACACTCACGAGTCATGTCTTATAAAAACTTAATGACATTTTACTCTAATGTAAAACAACTAAAAATGAGGAAATGATGTAAGCCCAAATAAGATGGACTATGCACAAATAACTTCGATTACCTCTCCAAAATAAGAACAACTTGAACACTTTTAAGTGTTCGGATTTAACTTTCCTCAAAATAACTCTATATCATTGTTGATCAATTACATGCAACAGTTTTGGTACATGTAACTGACAAATAATTACATGTGTGTTCGAACACTTAACCATCTTCCTTACGCAAGACGCAATCCTCCCCTTGCCCTCGCTCTCTTTCTCTCTCTTGCATATAATTCCTCTATTGCATATTGCATGTATACATTCAAATTTTTTAAGGTGCTTTAATTAGAAACTTAAAATGAAAAAGAAATTTAACTCAAACTTCATCCGACCCAAAACTTAAGAAACTTAAACAGTCCACCGAATGCTCGACAGATACATGCGCAACCTAAAACCTTTATTTGCAACCTAAAATTTGTATCTACAATTTAAAAAAAACATTTGCAAGCTAAAAAGATACATTTGCAAACTAAAAATACGCAGATGCATTTGCATCTACTGAGCGCTCGATAGTGTATTATTTCATCTTTACACACGCGTACATAGATAGATTGATCTGGAACTTACTTTTTTAATTGGCTGAATTTTTAGTTAAATTATTTAAAGGGAGGGGCTATTCAGACCACCCCAATGTACTGAGTTGACCACCCCGTTAAATTTTTACCCATTTTTGCCAATTTTGCCCTTGCATTAAAAAAAAAACCATTTCTCCAATTTTGGCCGGCCACCTCTCCCCGCCGCCGACGCAACCCCACCCCTTCCCCACCACCGGCGCGACGCGACCCAACCCCTCCCCTTCTCCGGTCGACCCACCCCTCCCCTTCTCCAGCGCGACCCACCCACCCAGGCAAAGACCCGATCTTCCTTTTCCGGCGATCTTCCTTTTCCGGCAGAGTTGAGACGCCGGACCACTTGGGTTTTGTTGCCCAGGTCAAGGCGAGTCCAACCCCGGTCTTTCCTTGCTCATCCGACCACCGTGCGCGGCTAATCGACGTCGTGAAGCTCCGCGACTTTCGTCGGAATCGGCAAGGCAGAGAGAGGGGAGATCAGGGTGGGTGGGTCGACCGGAGAAAGGAAGGGGTGGGGTCGCGACGGTGGCGGGGAGAGGTGGCAGGCCAAAATTGGTGAAATGGTTTTTTTTTTTAATGCAAGGGCAAAATGGGCAAAATGGGATAAAAATTTAAGGGGGTAGTCAACTCAACACATTTGGGTGGTCTGAATAGCCCCCCCTTATTTAAAAAACATGACTTGAGAGTAATTTATAAAATTTTTTATTGCACCTAAAAGCCCCGTGTCAATGTCAATGCGTCCACCGTAAATTGTCTAGTTAGCCTAAAAGTCCAACCCATAATCTTTGGGCCGAAAAGCCCAAGACAAGCTCTTTTATTTTTTTTTTTCTGTTTGGTCTGAGCCCAACACTAGTTGACTCATCAGTCATCAGCAATTGCCTCCGAATCTATGTAGGACTTTTTAAAATTGTAATTATTGGTACCCTTAATCATCAATAAAATTCTAGTTTTTTTTTTTTTCTTCTTTAATATATGTATGTTATAACTCCTGGCATGGCCATTGTTTGAATTATAGATGCCTTTGTAGTCAATTATAATTCCAATTCCCACATTAATCCCCTTTACAGACAAATTATTTGTATATTGCAAGAAATTTCTGTTTACACTCTGAGATGAATATAACTTTCATCTCACAATATTTATACAAGATCGACTTACTACATATCAGAATATAAGAGGGACGTATATGTAATTCACACTCAACATGTATAATCATTTGTCCAATTCTGAGTTATTTTTCAACCTTTGAGCATGATAGATTAGACTTTACTGCAAGGACTGGGGATTATAGGTGGTTCATTCAATCACTCGTTAACTTTCGGCAGCTTGCATATTCAAGTCAAATTGAAGATCTTACCTGCAAATTAATTTAAATGCATATATGCAATTTTTCAGAAGCCAGCTTTGCTTTCTCTTCAAGAAACTGCATAATTATGAATGAGTGTGAAATGGGTGCTTAAGAAATTCAATTCACACCAATTTCAATGGACCAAAAACGAAGCAATTGACCATTTTGTGAGTTTTATTAGTATTTCAAAGTTCCACTTTTCTGCTTTGCTTCTCCTCAGCATATAGCTTGGTTGTGCTTCATTTTCTTTCCAGGTACCAAGAAAACAATCAAAACAAAATCACAGTACTAGAACCCAAACATGCATATAGGATGAATTTGCTTTCATTGATTTAGTTTTATGATAAAATGAACCTCACAAACAATGTACATACTGTAATATTTACAACCCTTAACATCAAAGTATACAATATTTTTCTTGCATAATTGAACTCCAAACATAACGTACTAATTAACTATATATATATATAGTCTATACAAAACCAAAAAAAAAGAAAACCCTTCAACTCTTTACTCTTGTATACCGAAGCTGTTGGTATGTGGCCAAATTTTCAAGTGATTGAGAAGGAAATTAAACTAATATTGTTGTTTGGGGACAAAGTAAAATCCTATATTTGTGGCAACAGTAGTTGCTAGGGTGTGAGTAAAACATGGTCCACTTTGCATTTGCATCATGTTGAAGCTCATGCAACAATAGCCTAATTGGCACCATCTGCTTCTCTTGTACCATATTCAACATTCATGGGAGGCCTCCTTTTCAAGGCAAACTCATCAGGTGGAGGTCATCCAGCATGGACCACTCACGTACCATCACAGGACGGTGCCCTTCATCTTCATCTATTGCTTTGGCGCGTTATATTATAGGATAGGGACCACCACCGTACCAGACAAAACACACAGAATCTTCTGCGACAGCGCGTGCTCTACACGTCCATTCAACGAGCGTCACTCTGTACGTACTCTCTATCTTTAGCTACATCGCAACCTGTTACCTCTAGGCGAACAAGCAGCAGAGTCCCTCTCCAATGCCTTCATCTGCCTCAAGTCCGGCCCCTGCTCCATCACGCGCCACACTTTCACCGACCGGTCCAGGCTCCCGCTGTACACGATCCAACTCATGTCGGCCTTGTTGTCCTCCGCCGACCCCTGGTCCTCCTCCACGGCCAGGCACTTGACGGGCCCTGTGTGGCCGGTCAAGACTGATAGGCACGTATGTGCCCCGCGCTGTCCCTCCTCCCTCCTCCACACGCATATGTTCCTGTCCGCAGAGCCGCTGAAAAACAAGTTTCCGGCCGCCGCGAGGCAGAGCACCGCCTGCTTGTGTCCCCGTAGGGCCCCGCCGTGCGTCAGCTGCATGTGCTTCTCGCGTTCCCAGTAGTTGACCAACCCGTCGGACGACCCACAGTATATGATCCCTGTGGACGGGTTTACGGCCAATGCTGTGACCGCGTTCTCTTGCTGCAGCAATGTCTGGATCAGGAAGTGCGCCGTCCCCTTCATCTGCAGCTCTCTCCGCCACACCTTCACCGTCCCGTCCGCCGACCCCGTGAACACAAGGGAGTCGAACCCCACAACGACGCTATTCACAGCGTCGTCGTGGGCAATGATCGACTCCAAACACTTGGAGTCAGCGATGCGCCACACCTTCAAGGTTTTGTCCCACGACCCGGAGTAAAGAAGCCCTTCCTCTTCACACAAACTCATGCACGAAACTGCATCAAAGTGTTTGATCCGGACCACGTTTCGGTGTCGTCGGACCTCCACGTAATTCTTCGGGTTCATGGAGCACCGTATGAAATCTTTCAAGGTCGGCAAGCTCCCTATGCGTCGATGATGGCTCGGACTTTTGGGAGAAACCTTCCAGACCCGGATCTTCCCATCTTGGTGACCCGTGAATATCTTCTCACCAGAAATAACAATTGTTTTGACCAACCCGCTGTTGGATTTAAACCCGGTGAAGTCCTTCAAATTCTTCCAGACCCGAATATTCTTGCTATCCGACCCGGTATACAGCAAGTCCCCGTTCACCGCCAGCGAGTAAATATGCCCCTCCTCGCGCACCAGCGACCCAATGAGTCCGTTCTGAGCGAGACGTTCGTCGTACACCGCAGTCAACGGGTATAACGGCGACGGCGTCATCCACGGGGACTTGTTGTACGGCGAGGCTTGGTACGGCGACATGGCGTATGGGGAGCTATCAGTGCTGCTGCCCCGCACGCTGTCGTATGGAGGGCTTGTGGCCGAGGCGCTACTATGACGAAGCGCGTAATCATTATTGTTGTTGTTATGGTGGTGGTTGTGGTCATCTTCGTCCCGTGTGTTTGTCATGGTGGGCAGGGCGGGGTCGGAATGCAAGAGGTTTCCGAATTTCGGCCGGTGGTGGAGAGTGTTGCGTTCCGCCACCATGGTGCCTCCTCCCCTGTCGTTTCTCATATACGACGTCGTAGTGTGAGGAAACTAAACTAAACAAAACAAACAGAGGAATATAGAAGGGAAGGAAGGATAGATAGATAGAGTGAGAGGGAAAATTTTTTGAAGACGAGAAATTTGGAAAGTTGGGGGAAGAGTGAGTGAGGAAGTATATATAAATAGGGAAGGGATGGATGAAAATCATGAAATAGTGGTGGGTGTGGGTTGGTGCCACGTGGTGGGATGAGAGACGTGGTCGTTTTGGACCGGGAAACCGGGTGTGCCTGTAATGATTGGCTGTTGTAACCGGCACAGTGGATTGTAGCCGAAGGTTGTGAATTTTTGGCGGCGATTAAATCTCCACACGTATTTAGGGGAGAGACGAAACCAACGGGTTCTGTTGCCATATGAAACGTTCTCAGACTCGGAGGTTTGACTTCGCGTATTTAGGGTTGAAGTTTGACCTTTGAGTTGGTCAAGGAGTCTACGTTTCTCGTGATGACACGACAATGCTTTCATTGTGTTTCATTAATTCTTGGTCGATCTCTTCATGCACATGCAAATTGGGTTTCATGAATGGAATATGAATATTGATCGAGTTTGCTGTTTACCTAACAGAACTGTGAGGGCGGTTTGAAAATGAATAATAAAGTGATAATTTAATTAGTGGCTGTTGGAATTGCAATTTAGAGAGAAGTGTACGTTCTTAGTTAAATTAATGCACACATTTCATATTGAAAAATACTTTTGAAAGTAATTAAATAATTACGTTGCCCAATTACATTCCACGATTAATTATTTTCATAATCACACTTATTTATTCAGTGTTTTTTTTTTGAATAAAGCATATCATTGCATTAAAACAGCCAAAAAGGCAGAGATAATACAAAATATGAACCCAAAGGCTTACAAGAAAACAAAAACCCACAAAAATGAAGTAAAAAAGTCCACATAAAATCTAAGATCTCATAAAATCGACATCGAGCATATACTATAGCCACCAAACGGAGCTAGAGAAGCACCGTAAGAATTAGCGAACTAGTCGCGTTTGGGTTCACGATCATACCAACATCTCTAAGTCGAGGCTGACAATAGCGTAAAGTGGTGGATCGGGTAGTAGTAACCGATGGAAACATAACCGGTATCGGCGAAAAATAGTGACTTCCTTGTGATGAGCGCCAGAGAAAAGCTGAAAGCATCAAAACACAAAATAAACCAAATCAGAAAAATTCTCACGAAGAGAGGTGGAGAAACTCTCGCAAGGAGAGATATAAACGTTATCACTTATTGGAAGGAGAGTATCTCAAAGGACAAAAATAAAAACACAGAAAAATGAAAAAAAAAAAAAAAAAAAAAAAAAAAAGAAAAAAAAAAAAAAAAAAAAAACAAGGAAGAGAGGGGTGAGGGGAGGAGCAGTCTATGAGAACACAAAGGCCGCCCCTCCCCCATGAATAGGCTGAGGAGAAAAAAGAGTTTTTCTTTTGGGGTGGCGGCTAGGGTTTTTAACAAGACTGCAACTTGGTTATAAAAAAAAATCCCGTTCTTTTATTCAATGTTGCAATGCTAAGCGCATGAATGTATGATTGATAAGCGCATATATTCTTTCTTTCTTTTTTTATTAATGAACTAGTGTTTATAAATTTTGAATTTAAGACCTACTTCAACAAAGTCTAAATACCATTTAGGCATTTACTATTCTAAATCATCATTAACGATAACTGATAAGCATATATTCATATGCGCGAATGATTGTAGAAAGCAAAATTCGTGATTTAGATGATTAGCCTAAATGGATAACTAGTCTAGAGTTCGTGAGAAGTACACCGTACGTGCATAAACTAATATAATGATGATGCTTAATTATTGCATTACCAATCCATATTACGAACACCACCTGTCCTTCATTTGGACGGCCAAAGGTTATGTACGTCCTCACTTTTGATATATAATATTATCTATATATATAGTGGCAAACAAGAATTCGATCTAGTGATCGTAAACAACTTGACATCAAACTTGAATGTTGATCAATACTTGCAGTAATTTGCTTTAGAGTTTGCCATTAGGAATGGAACCTACTGCCACTATCTCCTTTACAATAATTACTAGCTAGCTGTACTATATAATAACTGATAATTAAAACTAAACACCAAAATTTTTTTGTGATATATTAATCAACCATTATCATCTATAAGATTTAAACAAAACCTTCTTTCACACGGTAAAGACTGAATGAAATTAGATCAAATAATTATCGGCAAATTGACACCAAAATATATAAAAGTCTCTCAAAATAATTAATTAGATTAATTGAATTGATAACATGTGATAATTATCTCCTTTCCAATGCTTAATTACTAGCTAGTTATTATATATTAATTGATAATTAAAAGGGGGTTGGATCACCCAAATTAAATGTATCTGTTAAATTTTTCAACGCATTAAATGGCATCATATCGAACCATAATTTATCTTAATCTTCTCCACTCAGTTCCTTTACCGGCCACTCGATCAGTTCCTTCAGATTTTGGTCTGCAGCTTCTATTTCAGCCTAGCGTGCAATACCATTCTACAAGCATAAATTCACAATTTTCTATTACACATGCAGAAAATTAAAACAATTCTTCTAACGATTTAATTAATTTTCAGAGTTTGAGGTCAAGTTCTAATATTAACCATGAGTTCTAGCTATATGCTTTATCCCCAAAATTTGTTTCAAGTACACAAATTATTTTTGTTGCCAAGTCATAAAGGTTGGTGAACCACTGAACCGTGAACCATATATTGCATGCTTTGTTTTGTTACTTGTATACTTCAAAAGCCACTTAGGAGTTAGGCCTTGGCCTCACTCTACATTCTAATGTTCTAGAGCACCGTGGCGCGAAAAACCGTGCTCACTCATGGTTTGCCTTTTTATCGTGTCAAATATGTCAATGGCTCCATGAAAATTGGCCGCCACCTGCAACCCAAATATTGGTGAGTGTAACAGAGACGTGACCCAGTCAAGCCAGCAGCTAGCAGACACGTAACAGTTACCCAAAACAGAAAGTTGCAGCTACAGAGAATTAAAATAATTGTCAGATATATTCCACGTAATCGGATAAACCTCAGGTCCGCCACCTGGCTTCATTTGGAGTTGACACGAGTCCATGCAATTAGGTCATGATTCATAAGCGTGACGGATTAAGCCAAATGTCAGCTGGGTTTGATTGATATGAAAGACGGATCTATCATGGTTACATTATGGTTGAAGTTTAATTGAAAATTGCTCTCTCCTTTGTCATTTATGTACATATCTATGTTATTAAATTCTCAATTTGAATAAAATAATATTATTTTTGAATGTGTAATCTGAACTTTTAATTTTGATAATATAGAAATTGTGTCATATAATCGTTCCATGACATAGGAGTATAGGACATACAATCATTTTTCATTAATAAATTATAATGATTCACTTTTTCAGAATTCGGATATAAGACTATAAGTTTTCTACAATTTTTTTTTTTTTTTTTGGACTGATAAGTTTTCTACAATTAGATATATTGTATATCATACAACTACTATACTAAATTCAAATTCCTAATAAGATAATATATTAGTTCGTCCGTCCCAAAAAATGTTATAATATCCTTTTTTTTTTATTAATTAGAATGGTGAGTAGATTCATGGAGTGCATTAATTCTTTAATTATGCAATTTTTTGAGACTTTTTCTCTAAGTTATCAACCACATATTTGTAATAATATGCTAACCAATTAGCCAAATTTGATTTAGAGTGTGATCAAACAGTTGTTTGGTTGGAGGAAAGTTATTGGCTTTCTCAGCCTTTACACCATGATATATCTATTTAGTTAAGTACATGAATTAAGTAGTTTTTTTTTTTAAGAAATCTAGTCATTCATTCCAAAATCAATTGGTAATGGGAGGAATAACCTAAACCCTTATAAGCCACTAGCAAGGCCCTCACATTTTTAATGTGAGATTTCTTTCAACACGCCCCCGCATATGTGACATCATTTAAGCCTAACACGTGGACAATTTATATTGAGTGACGTAAGAGCACGTGTTCCCGTCAGACGCATCACGTGGATAACCTGCTCTGATATCATGAAAAAATCTAGGCATCCATTCCAAAACCAATTGGCAATAGGAGGAGTAGCATAAACTCTTATAAGCCACTAGTAAGATCCTCACATCTTTAATATGAGATTTCTCTCAACATTTTGGACATTTTCCTTTAAAAAACAAAAGTTGATTCATTTCACGACATATTTAGAAAACAAAACATTTATATGCTTTAGTTTAAAGAGTTTTTTTTTTTTGTTTCTTGCCAAATACTGTGGCATATCATTGATTAAATACATGAATGAATAGTTCATAAAATAAAAAAAACAATACATGAATGAATAATGTGCGGTACGTCTTGAGCTTGAGTTTTAATAACATAACCTGACAATCAATATATTATAAGTGATGATTCTTATTTTATTTAACGACGTAGTGAGATTGAGTGTTGAATTGTATGCGATTAATTTTAATTAGGAGACAAATATCTACTTTGCTTCCATCAATGCAACAGTTCTACATCTAGAATTAATATATTGTCAAAAGTTTTGCGAAGCAAAATATCTTTTCAATATTTTAGATTATCCTTGATGGATGCTGTAAATTCAGCCACCACAACATATGAGGCGAGCTGATACAAGCAAAACATACTGAGTGCATCACCAAAATCTTATAATCGTAATTGTTTAATATTATACACACAAAGATAAGTTGTTTTATAGTAATGGTGGGAAAAGAACGGGTTTGTAGTGATTTGTTGCATGTATGTATTCAATGTATTTATTTACAAAGGTAGTCTGGGTAGGTAAGAATTTATAGTTGTTTATAGCAGTTTTTTTGAATAATTGAACAATAATTACTCAACCATACCTGACTTTTTGGTGCAATATCCCAAACTGCATTTAAGATCATACATGCACAACACTAGCTAGTCATACTTTTCTTTGACATGCATGCGCAAGATGCACTTCACTGCTTTTCTATATGTAAACATAAATTTTTTTGAAATCTTTTATCACTTGATGAAAAAGATTAATATATAAAGCATATTAATTCGGTCTATAAATTCATACAACCACAAAATGTTTAGGGACCTCATTATAATTTATCTAACCGGTGAAGTACTACCTCATCTAGTACTGTATGGAGCATCCCAAATATATGCTATATCAATTAGGGTAATATGCAATCATTAATTTAATTTGCACAATTAAAATATGTGGAACCAACTTGTTGCTGCCATTATTTTGCTTGGATTAATCTTCAATATGTGAGTAGACCTGGCAACTAGTCGTGTTTTTGCGAGTTTGGGTCAAACACGACACGACTCGTTAAGTCAATAGATAAAAAAAAAAAACCAATACGAACACGACACAAAAAATAACGGGTGAACACAACGTACACAACCCGTTTCACTCGTTAAGAAAAAAAAATATATTTTTTCAACAAAAAAATAAAATTATTAAATATATTATATTACATAAATAAATACATTTTATTACATAAATAAATACTTTTGATTCCATAAATGTATAGTTTAAACATTACATATAAAAAAAATATAAAGGATGTGCAAATTAATTAAATGATTAATATCATAAGAAAAAATAAAATAAAATAAATTTATTTCTTAAAGGGTTACTTATGAATTTCGCAGGTTAACACAAACACGACAAGAAAATTACCAGGTCACTAACGGATCAACGTGATTTCAACACAACATAATAAGCCTCAACCCGAATACTAAATTTTTTGTGTCATTTCGTGTCATGTTAACAAGTTGAATAAAATATTGCTAGGTCTATATGTGAGACTTCCACTTTTCTTATCCTTTTCATTAATGATGGCTTTCACATGCATGTTAATCATGCATAAAATGGTTTCATAGGTTCTATATAAGATAGAAGACCATATTTTCAATTAATTGAAAAACTATCCATTTCTAGTAAATTATTAATTTCAGATACTAGCTTTTTCTCCGTCCATATATGATTAATTAATTAATTTTTCTAATTTTGTTGTTGGGGCCGAAAGTTTTGAAAACTTGAGGACGTGTCAAGTAGTTGATCGAAAGGTTATAGTACCCCAATCATACCTAAATTTGGGAGTAGATTATCCTTCTCACTAAGATACGTATAATCATTGACACTTGTCTCATGTGCATGCGTCTGAAGTTAAAGTTCCTTAAAAAAAAAAAAAAAAAAGTTGTATCAAACTGCCTGACCTCTTGAATGAGTATTAAACTGCGATAATGTATGTTTTCTACTTTAAAATTCTCAGACAAAGAATTGTGAACCAAAATAATTACTGGAAAGAAAAATGAAAGCAAAAATTATATAATTGATTCATATATTCTTTTTTGTTTTTCTGTAAAAAAAATATGTTCTTTTTTTTGGATAATGCTTCTTTACATGAAAACCATAATTTTAAATCACATATTAAGTTAAAAATATCTATTTAACTTTTAATTTTATGAAACTATATAAATATATATTCTTCATCCCTAACTTAATTTATACACTTTGGGGCTTGTCTGATAATCTTGAGACAAAAAGGACAACAATACATTGTAAACTACAACATTAAATTAGCAATAGAAGTAAAAAGTTTGCAGAATTCAGGCAGCTAGCTCATCCAAATTACTATTAAAAGTTTATAAACTCAACCTTAATCTTACTTGATTTGGAGGCTGGCCTACGAATCATCAAATACGTTTGCAAAACGATGAACATATATATATATATAATTCTCGGCCTCATTTTTTTAAGTTATCAGATTTTAAAAATTGAAAGTCGATCAAGAAGCAGCTGGCCAAGAATTGATGATGATTGTTAATTTTGATCCATAATACAACTCTGAAAAAGTCATAGAATGGTCATCTTTTTTTTTTTTTCGTCGTTTTTTATAACTTAAACTTTGTATACTAGATGGTCAAAAAAAAAAAAAAAAAAGCTTTGTATACTAGATTTGGTCTTGTTTGCTATTCATCAAACACGTCCCCAAATCACTCTACAAAATTCTTACGACAAACCTGCATATATGATCTCCACGTACTTAAAACAAGATCAGAATCAGAAAGGGGGAGCATGCAGCCATTAAAATAATGCTACCAAAATATGGGGGTGGTGTACATGTTCTTTAAAAATAACTCTTTGGAGGCTTGGAGCTTGGTTACTACAGATGTCACATAACCATGCATGCCCAAATCTGCATGATTAATGATTATATCAATTTGCTACAATAAGAATCCACACAAAAGAAAAATTGGTCAAATATGCTGCAGATATATTTCAGCATAGTGTTAATGGAAACTGCAAATGAAGCATTAAAATTATAGACGATTGTTAATTAATTCGTTCTACCTCTGAACTTGTCTGGTGATCCCATAAGGTTAAGCGGTTAAACTAACACCATATATTCCTCACATATTGCACATGAGCTGTATGCGAACCACACAAATATAGACGTACCATAGAGATTAGAGAGAAAAGCCGTTGGGGTTGACCCAATTGGTGAGATAGCTAGAATGAGGAAATTGTTTGAGTTGTGTGGCTCAATACCAAGCTGTGGATGTAAAAGGAATTCAACATCGGAGAAGTGACACCACAAAAATTTTAGCATATAAGTGGGTGATCCATTTCTAATAGCATTGAAACTTATTGAGATAAAACCTCATATCTTAAAAGGTCTAGTGAGTTTAATCTTGTCCACATGGTAGACTTAAGTGGTTAAGTTGATGACAATATAAATGTTGAATTAGACGGACTATAGTTTTTATCAAATACTCAGAAACCACATGCCGACATGATTATTGATAGTTTTTGTCTAATGCCCTACGTTTTTACCCAATTTTCTTATAGAATTGATTTGACTTTAGAGTTTATACTTGTGGTTTACAGTTTAAATTTTTTATTTTAACTCTACACTTTAAAATTTGTGATAAAATTGAAAATTTAAACGATAAACGGGAAGCAATATGTGATAGATATTAAGCTAGCCAATAGAAGATAAGAGTAGGGACATGTTGAAAACTTGTATTTGACATGATACCTAATGTAGAGGTTAAAAGTCAAGTCAATCTGGCAACATCACAGTGTTCGGCCTATTGATCAATGACAGGTTTATGACAATTAATTAATCGATCAGCACCAAAATCCACCAACTTGTCATTGCCACCAGTATTGTCAATATCATGTGGCTATTTCTATACGTGAAGAAAAAGTGAGCGAGTCAAAATTGTTGTACCAATATATATATATATATTCATATATCTATATACATATATTGAAAGATTAAATATAAAAATAATTCATAAATTTTACACTAATTCTTAATTTCATTCATTAATTATAAAAAATGTTAATTTGATCTACAAATTTTCTAAGTTATATCAAAACATTATAAATGCTAACTTTCATCTGAAAATTAATAGAATTGATCATATAAAAATGTGATGAACGGACTGAAATACCCCTGAAAATGTGGTCACTTATTGTGCACATGACCAGTTTCAATTAAATTTTTCGATGAAAGTTAACGTTTGTACTGGTTTGATACAACTTGAAAAGTTTGTAAACCAAATTGACACTTTTTATAGTTAGTGGACCAAATTGAAATTCACTGTAAAGTTTATAGATCATTTTTATATTTAACCCTACATTGAATATTATAGAATAGGAAGCATCGAATTAAATTTTGAAAATTTTCTATATTTTTAAGGTTTTGAAATATTACTGAAATAAAATTATCTCAATTGTTTTAGTTTAAATTTTCAACAAAGTTAAAATTTCTTTCAAACTTTTCATATTTTTCAACTTTCGAAATCTGAAATTTAATTACTTGAATAGCAGGCCTAACGTGATCATGGGATAGTCATATTAGATTCCATTAGAGCATGCATCAGTAATTGTACTCAATATGTGTATATATAAATAATATAACACGTTCTGATATTTAAATAAATTAAAATATCTAATTAAAACAAATTAATAATGAATGGAGATCGAGATCAAACTCTTTATAAACCACTTAAGAAGATTATCCTTGTGAAAGCTTTCTTTGGTCAACCTTATCAATATATAATAATTGGTACAATTAAGGGGAATGATATTCACCTTTTCCAATCAACCTTCTTCACTAACCCTCTCCTTTATTATTTTTATTCTACAGTATATTTTCATGATCGAAGTTCATTTTTAAGATAATTATTTGAAGATCATTTCTGTAAAAAATCAATTACGTATACATCAAAAATCATTTGGTCATATAATAGTTAATTATCAAATAAACAAACGGTGAATCAAACTGTTACCGTAACCGTATATTTATTTGATCACAATTAAATAAACAAATGATTTCTGATTTAGTTGATTTTTTGTATAGATGATCTTTATAGTTAGATCTAAATAATGAACGTTTCGATCATGAATTTACATTGCGGAATGAGAATAATAAACGAGAAGGTCGGTGAAAAAAGTACATTGAAGAAGGTGGATAGCATTTCTCTAATATTAATAATGGGTATACCTAGAAAGATATGAGTTGCACCTGACAATAAGGAACTAAAGGCCACAATTAGTCTTGAGATCGAATTTAAGCCATTAATTCCGAAGCTTCCTAGCTAGGGCCGGGATAGGCCCATATATATATATATATTATTTTTCCATAATTCGTCATTTTGTCCCAGCAAAAGATGAATATCAGAGTCTTGTACCAAAAAAATTAAGAATGTCAAAGATTCTGAGAGGAGCAATGACCATATATAACAAGAATTTCCAGAACACAGTAGAACATACACATATCATGCATATATGCCAATACATATTGCAAATGATGATAGACTTACTAATAATGCCAATGCTGTACACCTGGCTTTCTTGTTGCAGTGCAAGTGGACAGTACTGGACTAACCATGATATACCAGTGGATGTTAGAGAGCAGACAGGCCTTCTCCTACCCTACTAAGATCAAGCAGTTTCACTTTCAGCCAATGTTAGTGCTCTACAGTTCGCAAACTTCCAAAAGACACTGGACCTGCAGAGTCCAGTGACAATACCTCCCAGACATAGACCAATTGATGTATCAATTAAAATAAGGGATATTAGGATATTAACCCTTTAAACTAATTTTTTATAAAGTCTAATACCATTATTATTTTTAAATAGCTAAAGTTCATATTCAAAATCCTACGCCACCACGATAACAATAATCGATTAATTTTCTATTATTTACAAGTTGTTCTATTATGTAATTAATGTTGATTTTAAATTTCTATCTCCGACAAATCA
Source organism: Dryas drummondii (assembly GCA_003254865.1). NCBI lineage: Eukaryota > Viridiplantae > Streptophyta > Magnoliopsida > Rosales > Rosaceae > Dryas > Dryas drummondii. The sequence goes on along the minus strand of QANW01009270.1, from coordinate 3,051 downwards.
CTAAACTACATAGAATTATTAAATTACTACAATTAATTATGGTTGTTCGTATTTAAATATAGAAAGTAATTGATATGTGAGTTTTTTTTTATTAGAAATATGTGTTTTTTTTTTATTAGAGATATCAGATATGTGAGTTTTATGTTATAGGAGTTTTTTTTTTTTTTTTGGTTTGATGTTGCAGATGTATTAACTATTGTATTTTCATCAAATGTAGGTTACTTATTAAATAATTCTAATGTAGGTTTCTTATTGAATGATTTTGATATAGGTTCTTTATAGTATTTTTATTAAATGTAGGTTCCTTATTGAATTATGGTAACGTAAGTTCTTAATAAATAATTCATGTATAGGTTCCTTAGGTTCTTAATGAAATTTTATAGTGTACGTAGGTGCATTCAAGTATAATTCCTACTTATTGCATATTCTAATTTTATTAGTGTAAGTTGTTTAGAAGTTTATGACAAATTCATATTTAAATTAAAAAAAATAAAAGTCCAAACAATGAATTATGAGCATTAAAAGCACCAAATATTTAGGAAGCACTAACAACAATTATCAACAATTAATAAGGAGTCCAACAATAAAAAATAAAAAACATATGACATGAGATTGAGGGCATAAAAGAGATTTACAATATCTAAATTTTAAAAAACGCTAACTAGGGAAAATGATGAGAAGGTATGCAGAAAGGACTGCTAAGGGGTGGAATAGCTTAAAAAGATTACTCATGGTGTAAGGTCCAACTTCAATATAAATATGTTATTTTTTGTTTATTTATTGTTTTCTCTTGCAGGAGGTTATATGTAATAGTTTTGAAATCTTAGTGGGTGTATGTGTAATTTTTGAAACCCCAAGGGTGTATATGAAAAGACGATAAATCTCAAGAGGTGTAAGTATAAATAGACTTCTTTAATCTGTACGTACGGAAGAAAAACTTAACCCTACTGCATCTACTAGTACTATATAAAGTATTCTAAATAATATATTAATCAATTAGCTACTTAATTATCACTTGGTTTATACTTTATATAGAGCAAGCAAATTCAACATGGAGAGTGAAGTCCTCACTCAGACACGTTTATAATTATTGACAGTATAGCTTGGCTCAGGTGCGTGTGAATTTGGAGTTCCTAAGAGTTGTCCCAAACTGCCTGAGCTCTTGAATGAGTGAGTATTCAGTGGCAAACTATAAACTCTCTGCCACAATTACATTAGGGCCGCGATAAAAGAACAAGTCAAATTAAACTGAAATTAATTAACATGTTCTTTCTTATTAAGCTATATATAAATTAATATTTTCATGCAAACTTTATATACTTTGGGGCCTGTCTGACAATTAGTGATAACCATGAGACACTAAAGAGAAAATATAAATCTTGTAATTAATTAAACTACAAGATTAAATTAGCAATATTGGAAGTCAAAAAAGTTTGCCGAATACAGACACCTAAAGCTAGCTCTTCCTAATTATTATTAAAACTACGAAAGTGGAAGTTGCTTACTAAACTAAACCTTAATATTATGCTTACTTAATTTGGGGCAGAATTGCCTCCAAATAGTCAAACACGTTTGCAAAACGATGAACAAAATTACTCTTTGCCCTAATTTTTTAATGTAGTACGTTATCAAATTTTATAAGCAATGGAATTAAAAACTGAAGGTGAGAACCAGGTGGACAATAATTGATGATAAAGTTTGCATGAACTATATTTATATATTGTAGATTTGGTGTTGTTTGGTAATCATCAAACACGTTCCCAGATGATCACTCTACAAAAGTCTTACCCCAAATCTGATCTCCATTTAATTATAAACAAGAAGAGTAGTCACTAAAAGGGAAGCAAGCTATATATGTCAAATAATTAATGCGAAAAGAAATTAATTAATTAAGAAGGATATATATAGGATCTGTAGCATCCTATTTTTGACATAGTTTTAACCCAAGTTCTCATTGGGGCTCACTCTATATACGATTTCAACGATCCGAATCGTATATTTTTTAGGTCTCTATTAAAAGATCATCTTGACAAAAACTAAGATAAATCGAAAACTATTTACCTACAAAGATTAAATGGTTAACATTTCAAGTGTTTATTTTGTTGACTATTTAATCTTTGTAGATAAATGATTTTCGATACGTAATTTTTTGTAAGAATGATCATTTAATTAATGAATATCTAAAAAATAGACTATTCGAATTGTTGAAATCCTATATGAAGTGAGACTCATTGAAAACTTGTGTCAAAAATAGAATGTTATGGATACGCCCTATATATATATTAGGCACATTCCGTTGAGGTATACTTATCTTAATTATAATGAGGTATGATTTGTGAGACCCACTCCACATTGTAATTCGATGATCCAAACCGTCTATTTTGTAAGTCTATATACACGGATAATCCTTGTAAAAAACTAGACAAATCAGAAATTATATATTTAATCATTTGATTAAAGGGCCATCATTTCAAGTGTTTACGAAATCACTAAATTCGTCTATTTATTCAATCACAATTAGATGTCGTAGTGATTTTTAATTTATCTAATTTTTTGCAAGAATGATCATTATATAAAAATTAATTGACTTTGATTATCGAATTTTAATGTGGAGTGGGCATGATATATATATGGCTGGTGGTGGTTTCTTAATTAATTCTTGATCAGATATTATAATCAATCTTTGTTTGGTCGCTAACAAAAATGTCACAAAACCAAGCATCTGAATAGAAGTTTCATGCCAATTAATTAATGTTATAGTCTTAGCAATCGGATCATTAGTTTAGTATTAAGAATCAGCACGCAAGAATTATTGGTCATAGATATATATGCCGCAGAATTTAGTCCTCTATGTGAATGAAAACTACAAAACATTGTTTGGTTCGTGATGACTATTTCTCACTACAAGAAAAACAGAATATGACAACGCGCGAGAAATGTTGTCAAAGCAGTTTAACAACGTTCGCATGCACGTTACGTATCTTGAAGTTGTTAAAAGTTTTGCTCATTCAACAACGCGTTTTTGAAGTTGTCTAAAATGTTAATGAACGT